>LFYR01001841.1:400043-583301 GCA_001185155.1 Zostera marina
CGTTGTCATCGGAGCCGATCCGGTCGTCTTCCCCGTTGCCGAGTCCCTGTCCCGGCGGTTGCTCTTATTTGATTTCCCGCCTTTGCTTATTCGGGTCGGATCTCCCTCTTTCTTTTTATTCAATGACCCGCCGCCCTTTTTTGAAGTGCCCGACTTACCTGAACCAACCTTGAATGGGTTCGACCCTGCTTCAGCCAATTTCCGGTTCAACTCATCCTGATTGCCTTCTATCTGGCTTGGACCGGTTTCTGTCAGGTTAGGTTGACCTCCTTGGTGATTTGACTCAGCCGATTTTACTAGTTCTCGCATGGCTTGGGTTGCATCTGAAGACAATTTGGTCAGTTTGTTTCCTGGTGCAACCTGACCCAGTGTATCTGATCCCACGTGGGCTTGGTTTAATTGATTCATCGGGTGGACCCATAGAGCCAAATTTGCCGTTCCTCTGGTTGACTTGATTCCTATTTTGCTGATTAGGTCCCTTAGCTGCCGCACTTTTATTTTTAAATGGTCATGGTGCTTGTCGTAATTTTCCATCATCTTCCCCAACCATGCCTCCTTGATCTGCTCCAGCTTGCCGCCGTACATGTCCGATTCGCCGCCGTACATCTCTGATCTATTCCACGCTAGGTCTGTACCACTCTCTATCGCCTTCGCCAGGTCATACTGCGACATTGCGCTATTTTCTCCCACTCCGTACCACTTCCCGTTCTCCCAAAGCAATTCCGCAAGTTTTGACAGGTTGTCGACACCCATCGCTTGCAGAGCCGTACTGTCCGGCAGTAGGAGTTCCTGCTGCTCGTCCTCGGTAGCGTGTTGCATAGCTCCTTTCCGTTGGGGAATTCTGTCCTTCGTCTTGGTGTTTTCCACCTCCATGCTCCTCTCCGTCCTGTCTTCCTCCCGTTGGGTTAGCATTCCTCTGCTCGTCGGTTCCTCTGTTTTCCTTTCCAGTGCAGCTATCTGGTTCTCGGATCTTCCCGGGTTGTTGCCGCCCGACCCGACCTTCAGATAGTGTTGCAAATTTGGGATTATTCCTTCCGGATCCTCGTTATTCGGGTTGACCCTACCCGACCCGAAGGCAACCGGTATCGTATTTTGGTTGAATTGGAGCACCGTCATCTCTCCCTCCACATTTGTGTCAGCCGTATTTTTCTCATTGGCCCGCTGCTCCACGTCATTTAAGTGAAATCCATCTGTCCCAATGGGGTTCTCCTGTTGAGCCATGTCATCCACCTTAGGTGCCACATGTCTTACCAAGTTGTGTTCCTCATGAGTTACCTCCTGCATGTCCGCGTCGTTTATTTCTTCCCCAGTCACCACCCTTTCCTTCACGTGGCCCTGATTAGTCAGTGTACCATTGGCCCGACCGTCCACGTCATTGGCTCGTCCTCCATCTGCACCAATCGTCTTCTCCCGTGCTGCCACATCATTTCCAGCTGTAGGTTCTTCCCCATCTTCCTTTCCAGAGCACGTCTGGTAGAGTACCCTATGAATATGCATTTTACACTTTTTGAATCAAATTTATTTTTGAACCTTGAGTTAATTAGTGGAAAACAACTACATCCAAAGTTCTTTAAAAATAGATAATCAGGCTTTTCCCTAAAAGTTTCTGATGATGACAGATTTCCAAAAGTATAGGTGTCGGTAACCTATATTAATCGGAAAAATAGAAGTATCTACTACTTCAGGCCAGAATTCTTGTGCTATTCCAGATTGATAAACACACGCCTAGTCATTTCAATGATATGCATTTTCTTCTCAACAACTCCATTTTGTTGATAAGAGTAAAGACAACTATATCTAATGGCTAATCCCATTGAGTTTTAACAATTCCTTAAATTTTTCTTATTTGAAATCACCCCCTTTCATCAGATTGAATAGTTTGAACCTGAATTTGAAATTTATTTTAGTCATTTTGATAAATGCAGTAAATTGATCATTTATCATATTAGATTTATTATATAAAGACGTAAACAAGTGTATCTTGCTTTGTTATCAATTATTAAAAAATATCTAAAACTCTTCTTTAATATAACTGATGATAGACTCCACAAATCAAGATGAATCAATTCGAAACATGTACCAGTCTTTATTAAACTTTTCACAAAAGTGAGTTTGTGTATTTTTCCAATTGGACAATTATTACAAAATTCTTTACTAATTAAGGAGCTACTCTCTTGAATGTTTATTAATAAGGATAACCAAGCCTTCTGAGACACAAGTCTTCAAATACATCCAACCTGTAGCACTGATGATGACGTAGGTCTAGTGTGAAATGATATAAGTTTTTTATGCTAATCTCAGTAAACAAAATTTCTTTAGTCTCCACATCCTTTACCAAAAAATCATTTTTGTTAAAGATAATAGAAACATTCAAGCTGATTTTTAGTAGAAATTAGTATTTTATTTAACTTAAATACACACAATATCACTTGAGTTATTTTAATTTTTCTACTATTAACATAAAAGATAATTGACCATATTCTAAAGATTGGTATTGTATTTCCATTGCCTACTCTAACAATAGAGTTACCTAAATAGGATTAACTTTCTGAGAAGAGTTCTGAGGTCATATGGGTGGATGTGCCAGTCCAAACATAAGTCCATATTGTAGAGTTAACTTAAATAAGTAAATCAACATTGTTGACTATAAATTCTACCCCAGCTTGATCAATTCCATCATCTGAAGAACCATCTTAGGTATCTACGAAATATGCTGAAAAATTCTCTTTCCGAACAGCTTTGGCTAATTGGCCATGTTTGTCACAAATATGATAATCATGGATAGTATTCAATGATTCAGGAAGTTTCAACAAGGGTGGTTTTTTGTTTCTTGCCAAGGTTTTAGGTATGATTACTGATTTTACTTATTCTATCCAGATTTACCTTTGTAACCATATTGTTTGCCTTTATATCCTTTGTTATATCTATAAGCATAATTGACAGAAAGTTAACCTAATCACACACTATAAGAAAATAAACTTTCGACTACAATCAAGTTTTTTAACTACGGAATCGAATTTTCATGACTAAAACAATAACCACTGTTTTTTAATTTAACCATGGATTGAATCAATAAAAAATTTGACTTTTTAAAATTTAAATCACAGAAAATTTTATTTAAACCATGGTTATTTAATTTACTTACCTTGACTAATTTTTTGAAACAATATAAAATATCAAGGTTATGAAAAAATCAGTTATTTTATTTGTTAGTCAGTCAAACAATTGATCAAAAATTTATAAATCTTCAGAGTTTAAAGTGAATAAAAAAACCTTTAACTACTACTACTCAATCCATCTAAGATATATTCAATCACATGATCATCATGTGTACATCATTAGTAGCAAATAATAAATTTTTTAATGATTTAAAATTTTAATAAGTTCAAAATTATTTCATTAATCTTTGTATTCTCATGTTGAAATCAACTAATAGTCTTTTCAACCTAAAACTATATGAATCATAACTTTTATACTAACATGAATTTTAAAACTCACCTAATATGAACTCAATGTGTTCAAGTCTATATGGAAATACATGCAACCAAAACATTGAAGAAAAAAATAATTACAAGACAATTCAGATGACTTTGCATAATATCTAATAACTCAAATAAAGTGAGGGTTGGGTTTTTGAATCTACTTTATACTAAGTTCACTGGAAAAAAACTGATTTGAAATAACCAGTATTTATTATTCTCACAGAATTCACTATAATCTTCAATGAGAAATATGACGTTCTTTTTACATGAAAATTACATTTTTATAAATTTACAAGTTTAATATTTACCTATTTCTTAACGTCTTTCATTTAGGAAAGGTCGAATTAGCTAAGTGGATCATTTAAGAAAATTAGAATTAATTAAAAATGACAATTTATAAAACGAAAACTTAAAAACTGACAAAGAAACTGAATTTCAATAAAAAAAGTAAGAACTAAAAAGTAGAAAAAACTGAAATACAACAAAAAATTGATAAAAGATGTAAACTAACGAATAGGATTAAAAACTAGTACTTTAATAGACACTCTCATAACAAATTCTTATTTACAAATTGAATAGGATGTAAGAGATCGATAGAGTTTCCAATGAAAGAAACATCGAAAGTTTCAAACTGAGAAACAAAAAACACTCAGTAAAAGCTTCGAATCTAACGTATATTTAATTTCTGAGAGCAAACTTGGACGAAATCGCATTGATTAAATGGCAATTTGTTCCATAGGACTCTCAACAAAAACAAAAGATGAAAATAAAATGAATATAGGAATATGCTCAGGGAATACGAACCAATTCATGGATATTTCACATCATCAGAATGATAAAAACCGACGATCCAAAGATTATATATCGTCACGGCATATGTAAGAAAATAAAGAATAAAAGGGAAAAATTTCACAAACCGTAAAACCCTAACGAAGACGACGCCGGTGTAGATCTCTTACGACGATTGTCTTTGGGGTATTTATAGTCGAGGGTTTTTTAATGGACCAGATCTAGGTCTAATACTGTAAGGCTTTTGGGCTGGATCTAATAAAAGTCAGATTTCGGCCTTGAAATATCCAGAGTTAGGTTAATGGTTACTTAAAAAGAAAATAAATATTATTGAAATTTTACCATGATCCAGTGACCACGAGTTTACGAGACTACAACTCAACTCTTTCATTTATGCTTCTCGAATCTTCTTTCCTCCGTCGTCTCGGATCAGCTACCACTTCCATCCCTAAATCTTGAATTTCGGTTGCGATGAGGAATACAATAGCGACGTACAAGGAGAGTTTGTCGCGGATCGCTAATGGCGTTATGGATGTGGACGACGACGACGAGATTGAGGAGGTTTTGGGATCTCGCACTCGTCAGCAAGATTCGCCGTTCTCAGAGAGGAGATTTTCATCTCGTAGCTTCTCCCTTGGAGATGATTCCGGCGGGTCCATATCGGAGGTATAGATTCAAATTGGGAAAGTTTCGGTTTTGAATCTGTTAATAATGAAATTTCTATGAATTATTGTACTTTTCTTTTCGTGTGTGATTTGAAAATTTTGCCTGTTGATTTTTTTTTGTGTGAATTATGTTGAAAGTTTTGATAATTTTTTATGTTAGATTTATTTTGCTTCATGCATGTCTATTTCTGTACCATCTATCCAAAAAAACACTAAAAAATATTTTTAAAAACCATACTTGAAACTAAATTATGCACTTTTAGATTTGTATTTAAGATCCACTGTTCCATGGACTCCAGGTTGACCCACAAAGAGCAGAAATTGAAAGGCTACAAGCATCTGAAGCTGAAATTAAGGCAATGGCAATTAACTACGCGAGTTTATTAAAGGAGAAAGAGGTACTCGATATTAGGAATACTTTTCTTATTTTCTTACTTGTAGTGATGATTGGTTTAGTAATTTCAAAATTTCCTTTCAAATTTTCTGATCGTGAAGCATTTTATTAAAATGTTGAAGTTGGCTGATTGATTGGTGTGCTCATTGTCGCTATTATGTAAGCAACATTTAGTGGCTTCTACAGGTTCTTAAAAGTCTTGAATTAAACCCAGACTATATTAATTATTTGATTATATGAATGTTTAGATCAAGATTACATAAGGTGCAAAACTGTATTTTATTAGGTTTGATTTTTCCTTTTAATTATAATAAATCTCCATGACCTTTGGTTATGAAACAATACCGAAAAGAAAAACAATGTTTTAAATGCACATGCTTAGGTGTGTGGTGTGCCTAAGTGCATTTCCTTAGGTGGATCTTGGTTCAAATTCGCCTAACTTTAGTATTTTATTAACCTAAAATTATTTGTCACAGATCAGAAATACATTCTGATTTCCGATTTTGCTCCAGTGAAGCTCTCCGAGTCTCCGGCCAATTCCAGCCATTTCTGTAGAAATTTACTCCAGCAGCGCACAGCTTCATTGACATCTCCACAGCCTGTTTTCAGTCTGCACAGCCTATGTCCAAGTCCAATTTCCACATATTTTAATTTCAAATTTTCAAGTATTTATCCCATTTAATATCAACTAATAGCATGCATTAACTATAAGATATAGATTATATGAATAGGAAATTACAAAAATAACTTGACATGTCTAGGCGCAAGGCCCTTTTCATTTCTAGTGAAATTTCAACTTCGTCAAAAAAAATTATATCATAGGCGAAGCGATTTTTATCAAAGTAATCAATATATTTTACACATGTTGTGATGTTTAGCTCAACTGATCTCATGGTCTCTTGAAGTTCAGGCGATCCAGTGTTCGGTCCTGTACTCCTGCTTTAAGTTTACCTTGTCATAAATTATGTATGCTATATTATATCAACCAATAGTATTGTCCAGCGCCAGTACATAGCTAGCTAGCCACGGTGATAGCCATATAAGAAATGACAATGTTTTTTTACATTTGCGGTATTTTACATTTCCCTACATTTGTAACTTCGGACACTGCCCAACTATTAATTTCAGAAATGAAATATTTAATTCATAAAAAAAATAGCATTGTCCATCCACATTGCTTGATTGTCAGCTTTGGTAGAGGAAAGTATCGCCTTGTATTAAAAAAACATGTATATTTTTATTTGTATGATGTTTGAAAGTGTTGTGTCAACTGTCAAAAGTGTCATTTTTCATATTTCTCATAGGGTTTCTACATTCACTTCAGGGACAGCTTTCTAGATTAAACAATGAGAATATATCACTTAGGAAAACTTTCGAGGCTAGAGATGAAAGTTCCGTGACAATAAAGAATAGCTCAGTTACAAACAAGGTTATTATTTTTTTTGAAAGCATGTTATTTATTTAATATCAAATAAAATAAATGATCATAGATTATGTTTTCTATTTTTATATGTTCTTCAGATTACTTCATAAAGTTCATATTAAGTGGTTATATTTGTATGTTAAATTCATTATTTTTTATACTGATAGAAATGAATTTGTATTTCCTCATCTCTCTCACACTGTTAGAAATCTATCTGTCGATAGGGTATAATCCTATATTTCTATTACCCTCATCTGTTCTTTTCATCTTTTTGTAATATAGGGCATGCCCTTATCTATAAATGAATAACATCAACACAGTTTCCACTTTCCAGGAGATCATCAAGGACTCCAGGCTCTCTTTCAGATCTGAAAACTTTAAGAAAGGTTGTGGTTTCATGGTGATACAGGATCTAGTATATATATCACATTACCAAAAACTGAAAGGAACCCCCAAAGAGTCTGGTACGTTAGAGGGGGGGGGTACTGGTGATACAGTATCCCGTATTTGATCGTGTCACCGGTACCCGAAAACTCGGATATACAAACCTAATGAGAATGTAACAACCCGTATAGGTTTTGGAAGGCTCTAGGTCGACTTTAGGGCAGGTCGACTTTTCCAGGTCAACTTTACCTAGGTCGACCTTGTCAGGTTGACTTCCTCTTGGAGTCAGATCTTGGATTACAAGGCAGTTAGGCGGTTACTGTCCTAATCAAGGTTTAAAAAACAGTTAACCGGTAACTGGTACTGACTGACCGGTTATTCGGTTAGGTCGGTTAACCAGTAGGGGTATTTTGGTAAAAAATGAACATAAAATCCCTGTTTTATATCAGTTTATAAATAAATCCATGTTAATTTTCCATAGTTATATATTAGTCTATATAAAATTCCCTGTTTAAAATAGTAATAGAAATTTTAAAAAGAAATAGAAATTCAAAAAAGCAATAGAAATGTAGTATGGGAACTCAAACATATAGCAAACAAAGTAATAGTTTTATAAAAAACAAATGAAGGGATGAAAGGACGAAATTACCCTTAAAATTTTAAAAATGGATCGGGTATTCGGGTCGGGTTCATGTCATACCCGACCTGATTACCAGGTGACCTACCAACAACTAACCAGTTACCGGTTTTCTGTTTTCTACCGGTCAGCCGGTTAACAGGTGGTTTTTAAACCTTGGTCCTAATGACTAGGGGGTCATTTTCAGTCATTAGGGAGAGATGATTTCTTGGAGAGCACTTTGAGAGATCACCAAGAGAAGACGATAAAGCATCTGCAGAGTTCGAGCGTGTTTCCACTTTCCTAATGGAGTTTCCTGCCCGATGCTTATTCGAAACGGTACGCAAGCACTGATCGAGTTCCACCCTTATCAGTTCACAAATGGAGAAGACTACTATGCAAGTGCAACTTAGCTTTTTGTTACTTGACCATTAAGAGCACAAGCCATATAGGAGTGGGTCGATAGAGTGGAATCCATTATGTCAAACCTGCCACATTTTATTTCTTGTCCACTTGTATTTTCAGGGTACAACCCTTCATTATTATTAATGAGAATATTTAATATTTTAATAAAATAAAATAAATATATAAATAAATAACATCAGGTTTTCTTACTATTTGTTTTTAATTTGAGTTCATGTGACTGAATTGTTATTCAATGATGCTCAGAGCTCAGACAGTTGCAATATTATATAACAGTTCGATAATATCAGTGTAGGATTAATATGTAATCTGAATTGCATAATTCAGATTTTTTTTAATACTGAATAGCATTCTTGTAGGATATTTCTGAAATCTAAATAACTCAATGGTTTTACAATGGTACATCTTTGTTCCTGGCCAAATTCCATAATCCATATAGTAGGAATCAAATATACCGACTTGCCAAGATCTAATAATTCCTTACCAATTCTTTTTCTGACGGAAATATCATATGGATTATTTATGACTTCATTTATTTTTGCTGATCTCTTAATGGATTTCTTCAGGAATAATGCTCATTCGTTTGCAAATATTTATATAATAAGATTATATGTGATATATGATTTGATCCAACAGTCAAATTTTTTACTGCACTTGTTCATCCAATATTTTCCATATTTCTTTGCAGAAATCTGGTAACCAATCATCCATCAAACAACAGAAGCGAACAGTTGATCGGCGTAGTATTGGAAATGGTGTACAAAAGCATAATGTTTCTAAACATGATATCATTACCAATGGTAACGTTCAATCTTCAGAAGCGGGTTTTCAAACAAATATCATCACGGAACCTACATATTTTCCAGTAAATGATACGGTATATTATTACATTCATATTTATTATTTAATATGTTGTCTCTGAGTATGATCTGATATTCTGATTTTATTATAGTTTGAAAATATTTTCCATCAGTTTTAGTTAGTTTTTTTATACACTTATTTGGAACATATGTAGGATTATCAGAGTATATTGGAAGTAAACAACAATGATGCTTTGCTACATGCACGAGCTAATTTTGAATCTGAGATTAAACAGTTAAAAATGCAGCTTAAAAAAGAATGTGAGAATTCTTCTATCTTAAAGATGAAATTCCAAGGTATGTTGCCTTTAACTTCAAATGTGTTTTTTTTTCATTTGTGATTACCATGTAATATGCTGATCTTTTTCAGATGCACACGAATTGTATGATACTTCAAAAAACGAAATCCAACTCATGAAATTGGAAAATGAGAGGGTAAGTTCTGGCTGAATATGAATATGAAAATGACCAATAGCCATTCTTATAGAAGGCGGATATTCATATAGAACTCTGCTTTAACTTAAACAATTGGTCATAAAGCTTCACGGAGTAAAATTCCCAAAATTTTAGTGCATTAATTTCATCTCGTAGCTTATTAGGGAATTTGTAGGTCTTCTCATAAAAGCTGATGTGAATATCCTTTATTTAGATATTTCTTCAGGAGGTCCTAGTAAGTTCTGTTTTTATAGTAATATGACATTCATTTTATATGCAAAGTAAATAACAATGTTTAGCAATGTGCCAAAATTTATTCTAGCAACTTGTCAAATCAGTTCACCGTACATAACTGCGTAGATGTTTTTTATAATGCATATGAAAAATTACTTTTGAGATATGTAACGTATATTTATCATACATTTGTATGTTTTTGGAGAAATATCAGACTTATGTGATATAGGAGATATAAGGAGATGAAGACTGCAATTTCGTCAAGTCCAATTAATGCTAAATTAATTAGGCTGAAGTTTGTTATTTCTTGGGAGTCCGACCCATTAAATAATTAACATACTATTTATATGCTATTTTATGGTCTGTAAAAGCTTTCTTGATTTTTGAATTTTGATTGCCACCAACCTGTTCTTAGAAGTGGAACCGTGTTAATTTCTGTGTTTTTTCCTTCTTTTCTTCCTCTTCTCTAGGTATCTACCATTTTTGTGTGTGTCTGTGTGTGCGCTGATCAGATCAGAATCTGATCAGAAGAACACTGTTAAATTGGGAGTGAGTGTTAATTATAGAAAATCTAATCTTGTGTATATATGGTTGTTTTTCCTATGGTTAAATTCTTGTGTATTCTAAACACAGTGTTCAAATGAAATGAAAGAATTAGTGAAGAAGATTGAAATCCAAAACTCTGAGGTTGCACAATTACAGCTACAACTCAACAGATCAAAAACTGCAAAATTAGATGATTCTCTACTAAATTTAAAAACAGCCAACGCGGCCCTGGAAAATGAGAATGCTAAGCTTAAGGTAAAGCCATTAAGACCATAAAAAGATAGGAACATTAGATTACTAGCTAATAACTTTTATTATTGTGATAATTTTTGTTATGCTTAAATTGACATATGTAGGCTGAGAAGAAAAAACTTGAGGTTAATATGGAACTCAACAAGAAGAATAACATAGAGGATGCAAGTCCTAATAACCCAGATTTTTCTGTTAAGGATTCAAGTGCAGTAAATCAGGTACTTCTTAGAAAATCCATTGATATTTTTATTATTATATGCAGTTGAATATTCTATATTATATATTTTCCTTTACTTGCTCTCTGCTCTCTAGGTACCGATGCACAGTAAAGATAGCATATGCTACTTTACTTCTTATTGTATTTAAAGTATATAACTGTGTGTTTTTCAAATATCACAAGTTCACAACTTAACAAGCTATTTACTTAAGCTTAAATGCGTTTTATGTAAACATAAAAGATTTTATTTTTCTCTACACATTCACACCATCGTTTCATGTTAACATGTGATCTACCAATCTCAAAAAACTTGTCTATGAGTTTTTGTTGTCTATATTCCTATATTTTGATTAGAGGGGTCGATCATTTGATTCCCCCATCTTTAATTCTCGCGTGTTCTCACTTATATGGTATCAGTGAGGTAAGCCTGTAAATGGTATACCGGAATCCGTATTCGAACCCGCATACGAATTCGAATATGACTATCCGGATTCGGATACCTAAATTGAAATCCGGATTTTATTCGGTCGGATTCGGATATCTCGAAAATCCGCCGATAAAATCCAAATTCGTTTAAAAAAATTGGATTCGGATATTTGGATAAATATATAATAAATTAATATTATTATATTATATATTTATATTATAAATTATTAAACACTTAAAGTCTTAAACCTAATTACCTAAGTTATAATTATAAATCTTTATAACTTATTAACTTATAATTATTAAATCCTAACCCTAACACTGACCCTTAAAGTTATCTGGATTCGGATTATTCGGATTCGGATTATCCGAAATCCGGATAATTTATCCGGATTCGGATTGTCCGAAATCCGGATTTTATTCGGTCTGATTCGGATATCCGGATAATTATTCGGATTCGGATACCTGCATATCCGATCCGAATCCGACCGATATACAGGCTTACAGTGAGGTGAAGAGTGTTTTTCTATCGATCGCTTCTTGTGGTTGCTGCTCATCGGAGATTGGAGATTCCGCTGCACTCTGATCATGGTGACAAACAAGAAGTTGAAAGAGACGACGCATGGAAATGATATTGATCGTCCGACGAAGGTGATCATCATCAAAAATCTGAAGACCGTCTTCATGGACCATAGCAATTATTTTGTTTGGCGGATACAATTCGCAGCAAACCTCGTGGGAAATGAGTTGGCGTTGAATTCGTTAGTGGCGATTAGACAAGATAAACTTGTATTGGCACGGATTGTGTCGTCGTTATCGGCGTCAATTCTCTTGGTGGTTTCGGATTGTGGTGTGGAAGCGGTTACAAATGGAGTTTGCGTCCAGCTCGAGGTCTAGGGTTATGAGCATTCGACGGAAGCTTCGGTGCCTGAAGATTGGAGGAAAATCTATCTTAGAGTACTTGGAGGAAGTTGATGGATTGCTGGAAGTTCTGTCAGTTGCTTGAGAGAAAATCTCAGATGTGGATGAATTTGAGGTCAGTGTTCAGAATGTGACTACAAGGAGGGAAGAAATTTTATACAGAGAACTGAAGGAGATTCTGACAGACGTGGAGATCAAGAGAAGACGATTGAACCCGACTTCTACCTTTAGCGTGAATGTAGTTGAAGCTGAGATCCCTAAGAGGACAGGTAAAGATTTTTATAAAACAATACCATGTCAAATTTGTTCAGGGAAAGGGCATGGAGCGCTCAATTGCTTCAACAGATTGAACATCACCAAGTTTCCACCAACTCATGGTAGAACTCTCACTTCCGATGGTGTGGCTGGTAAGATGTCAACTAATTTAGTTATGGAAACATCAATGTCCACTTCAATCTGGTATCCCGAGGCAGGAGCCGTTGAGGAAATGTTTGTTAATATTGTGTATGATGGTTGTTGTGATCCGGGAAATGAAGCTCTTGTTGATCCAGTTTCTACTGTTGAGGATGCAGTTATTGATGATCCAAATGTCTCTTATGAAAAATCAGTGAATGTTGTATCTAATGAAGAATGAAAGGCATGATTTGCAGATTCTGGATCTACTAATCACATTACAGATACACTTGAGAACACTTTGTATCCAATGTGTTCTCACTTATAGAATTCGAATCTCAATTTCAATTTTGATATCCGGTTTTAAACGAACAAATTATTGGATATCAGGGTATTTGGTTCGTTTAAAATCCAATTTGTTTAAATTAAATATTTATATTATTATAAAATTTAAATTTACATAACCTATAGATTTTATAATTTATACTATTACTACCTATTTTAATCTCATTTATACAATTATACATTTTGAATATTTTGATTTAACACTAAACTGTTATTAAAAAACAAGTTTTATATATATAATTGAAAAAAATACAAGATATTTATTAAATAAAATAAATTGCAGATTTTTTTTATAAATGTTATTCGAATTCAGATATCAAAATTTAAATTTGGTATATAAACGAACGGAATTCAAATTCGAATATGATGCTATCCGGTTCGAATTCGGTTTGTTTAATATACGGATATTCGAATTCGGTTCGTTTATCTACCGAATTTAAATTTTGATATCTGAATTCGAATATCTTGATATTAAATGAATTCGAATATGGTGCTATCCGGTTCGTTTACATGCCTAATCTTGACTGAGGCTGATTATATAAATTTAAATGTTTGCACCTTTCATCTTTGCAGGAAAATAGACAATTGGTATTATCAATACAGAAGTTGGAGAAGTCTTTGCAAGATACATGTAAAGAAAGAGATAAATCACAACGTGAACTGGCACGATTAAAACAACACCTCTTGGATAAGGTAACTTCGCTAACCTTGGTCTTATTTAATGTCTTCTTCTATTACAAATTATTAAATAGTTAAAAAACCTTTGTGTTTATCAATTATCTTTTATTTTGGATTGTGCACTATAAATCTATATTGTAGAATTATGCAGATAAAAAAAGGTCTATATGTCATATCCATTTGAAAATTAGAAAATAGAATTCTTCTTACCAAGTGCCAACATTTTTGTCATAATTTTTTTGGATTTTTTTCATTTAATTTTGGAATATATTTGTTGTTTAAAAAAATGTATTAAAATTTCAAGTTTTTTCCAAATATCACATCCTGTCTGTCTAGTACACTGTGATTTTAGTTTGTGAGTATTGATCGACAATCATTGCTTTGACATTGCTGTATGGTAAGGGTGCACGTCGTGAAGTTAGTGTAAAACTTAAGTGAGTTTTCCTTCGAATATCCTGCAGTTCAATTGAAGATCGTTTCTTCTGCTACGGTGTTGTCTAGGAACTTGAAGATTCTGATAAGATGGACGAGGATAGCAAAGTAATTGAGGAACTTCGAGCAAAAACTGAGCACCAAAAGAATCACATATATCAGTTGGAGATTGCCTTGAGGCATGAGTTGTCAAAACAAGAAGAAACAAGAAGTAATCAAACTGAAGAGCTCCAAAATTTGAATGAAATCAATAATGAGCTGAAACAAAAACTAGGGAATTATACGAGATTGATGGATTCAAAAAATATGGAATTGTTGAACCTTCAGACTGCATTGGGACAGTACTATGCTGAAAGTGAAGCGAAGGTATGCTTCTCTCTATAATTCGTAATCTAATATTGTATATTTTATCCATTGAATTTGATAAATGTTGTCCGAACAAAAAATGTTCACAGGAACGTTTAGAAAAAAGTTTATCTTTAGCAAAACAAGAATCAGCAAATCTCTCTGATATGTTAAAGGTAAATTGCTTTACTTCAAGATCTTGCATGAATATCTTATGCAAATTTTGTTTTACCGATTTCTGTAGTCAATTAACTTCATTATAGTTATAATTTGTAAATACTTGCCCAACTGCATTAGAAGCTGTTTATGTAATTTTTCTCCTAAAATTAATCCCAAAGAACTTAACTTGGGCTGGTGCTGAACCCAATTGTGTCAATTTAGTACTCATCAATCATAATGTATATTACATTTTTTAGATGACCATTTTTCACAAAAACAAAACAATTTAAATGCTCTGATTCTTTTCTTTCTTTTTAATTATTTCTAGTATTCTATTTTAATGCATTCATTAAATTATAGAGAACTGCGATTTTCTTACTTTCAGGCTGCCAAGCTGGAGTTAGAAAAATATGATAAAGATAAAGAAGAGCTTGTTTCCAAGCTTTCTGATAGTGAAACAATGTTATCAGACACTAAGCGCATGGTACTGAAGCTTCAAGAAGATAATTCAAAACTTCATCGTGCTGTTGAACAGAGCATGACAAGGATAACTAGAATGTCTTTGGATTCAGACTACTATGTTGACAGGTTTTCCTTATATTTTTAAGTAATGTTATTTAAAAAATAATAATTATATGTAGAAGAAATAATGTTTTCTTATAGATACCTAAATTATTTACACCCTTTTCAAGTTCTCAGATAGATATATAATTATGTATATAGAAGATGAAAACTCAGTTTGTTTTACCCGTCTCTGTTTAGAAGACTGCAATGAAGTTCAACCTTGTTAATTGTTATACCTTGCCATTAAATTAAAATCTAATTTTACTCTTTGCAGGCGAATTGTGATCAAATTGCTTGTCACTTTTTTTCAGAGAAATTATAGTAAAGAGGTAAATTGTTTGTTAGATTTTTCATGTATCATACGATTCATACATACAATTTTTTCAGAGTTGCATTCAACAATGAAATTATTTTGTTAAAATGTGATGCTATCCAGGTTCTGGATCTTATGGTTCGAATGCTTGGTTTCTCTGATGAAGACAAAAGAAGGATTGGATTGGCACAGCAAGCTTCTGGTAAGACTGCTGTTCGTGGTGTTCTTGGTCTGCCTGGTCGTCTTGTTGGTGGCATTTTGGGAGGGCGGTCGTCTGAGGTTTCTCCTGACATGCAATCTGAAACTCAGGTGTTTTTTGACTTTTTTAATATCCTTCTCGTTTGATTTTTATATTTATGTTTTTGTTGGATGATCAAGTTATTATGATTAGTCATCTTTACTTTGAAAGAGAATTAAATGAATATTCTTTTATCATTTTTTTTGCATCTCTATACGACTGGTATTAGCATTAATTCTTACATTACGCACTTGTTTTGTTCCAGTCTTTCTCAGATCTGTGGGTTGATTTTCTTCTTAAAGATGCGGAGCAAAGAGAGAGACAAGAACAACAACAACAACCAGATGATGATGATAATGCACTTTCAAGCTCACATGAGATTCCCTCAAGCAGCTCACGGACCGATCCAGGCTCTAGTTTTCCAAATACACATTCACATCCGGAACAATATTCTTCTCCACTTCGGAAACAGAGTTTATCAGAAGGAGATTATGAATTTGCAAACGTGCCCCTCACTTCATCAGTTTCTCCAGAATCAGGCAACAACTCCCGACTTTCCAGAGTGTTTCTTCCTAAATAATGATTATTGACATTCACCATCGAAACCATTACTAGTCCGGTCTGGTTTGGTCTTCTTCTTCTTCTTATATCATCATTTGAGCATTCTTCTTCGATTTGTTTATAGTTTATAAAACAGTAATGCAGTATGCTCATGTATAATTGTTTGATGTATTGATTTGTTCTTATTCCTTTTTATTCGGACGAATCTCATATTTCCATTTCCCTGACTGTGACAGTATATTAAACATGACAGTGTATAATATCGCAAAAACAAATAGAGAAGGATGATTAAAAAAAAGTTACCCCTGACATTAGCCTTAGATAAGTAGGTAGAGTCACTGTTTGTGGTTTCATTGTTTTGTTTCATCTGATCTTGTCTCAATTCTCAAGTCCAACAATTCACGTTTTCATAGTCTATACTCTAAAGTCTATTATTGCAGAAGTATGAAGAAGTTTATTCAAGTATGAAAGAAACTTTTTTTTTAAACGTAGTATGAAAAAAAGAATGAAAGCAATTAAACAATCGAAACAAGACAAAACATATCTTTTTTGATTTTCTGAAGAATATAAAAAAAAAAATCAAAAGAAAACGACACAATACAAAGTCAGAAACCCACTTCTCTTCAGCACTTTGCTTGTGTTTCAACTTTGAAGACGGAAATAGATTAAAAGAAGAAAACAGTGTCCCAAAAGTGTGAAGTACCGTGAACGCTCTCCTCCTCTCACTTGAGTCACCTCCTCCTCCGATCAGCGGCGTACTGCGAGAAAGGCACGAGTTCGGACAGTGGAGTTGACAGTGGAGTGGACAGAGGTGTCGGCATTGGAGAAGTCCGACAGACAGGGCACGAAGCATTAAGTCTTAACCAAGCATCCACACATTTGAGATGAAAGTAATGTCTACAATCAGGCATCATCCTCAACATCTCCTCTTCTTTGTACTCATACAAACAGATCGAGCACGCGGTGTCTCCTTCTCCGTTCTTAACTCTATTAAACTTGAACGTTGGGTACGAGCATATGGCAGCTGGATCGAGGCCCTTGGGGCTTCGATTGACGGAAGGATCGATGTCACCGTCTCCATCTTCATCATCGTCGGCGACGAATATGATACGGGGGATGGATGGGAGTGGTGTTGTCGGTCGCTGGGTGGGGGCTTGTGTTGACGAAGATCGACGGAAACAGACGAAGAACGCTAGAAGAAAAGTCGACAGAAGGAATAGAAAACCGAGAGAAGCCGCGATTATGTAGCCGAGCCCGAGACCAAGGCTGACGTTGGTATCTCCGGGGGACATTTTCGACTGCCGAACTCTTACTCGTACCGTAGTAATAGTTTGTAAGCACAAAACTAGACTAGAGAGTAGCTAGATAGTTATTTTTTTATGGAATTTACATCTTTTTATTTTATTTTATTTTATTTATCATTAATTCATTACACAAATAAACAATACAGTAAATCAGAAATTCACATATTATTTTATTTATTTATTTATGTATGTAGCTTGGTAAACCTTCTAATTCTGAATATAACCTCAAATTTGGAAAGTCTTACTTTTTTTAAGCCAACATCGTCATGCATATTAAGTTATTTAACTACTCTTGTTTATTTCTACTTTTTTTTTATAAATATAAAAATGATATACCATATTATTTGTTATTTCGTACCATAACTTTAATAAACTTTTCAAAAACAATCTATTTATGTTATCTTTTTCACTTGTTAAATAAAAAATTTGATAAGTTCGTATAAATGAATTTTCACCATTGGATTAAGATTCGATGGTTAAAAATGATACCGGAAATGCTCCTTTATCATAATAATTTCCAAGCCAACGGACGACAAAGATAATAAATACTGTCAACTAACTTTACATCAAAATAGTTAAAAAAGCATAGAAAGTCTTAAAAGGTAAAAAAAAAACGAGAGATAGAAACACATTCTTTCAATAGTATACAAAAATAACTTTAAATGCTAATTAAAGTTTAATGTGTGATTACTGTTACTAATCACTTTTGTTTTCTTTAATCATTATTGTTATTTTCAAAACAACATTGAGATGGTGGTGGATTGTTGGTGGGTGAACAAAGTTTGTCTCCCACATCTACTGCATTTATTACGAGCCTTGATTTCCACGCCTAGTGGGATGGGATGGGCCGAATCCGAAGCCCAGTCCAATGGGCTTCACTATCTATACACGTGTGAATGAATCTGGAATTCTGGATCGGTTGATGGTAATAACGAAATGGATTGAATAGGGGTAAATAAGTAATACTCGGGTTCTTTTATTATTATGTATATCTCCGTGACACGTGTACGGCTGCGTGAAGACAGAAATGACCGTGGAATCTCGAGATTTTGGGCATGGAAAATTGGAAATCTTTTTTTTAAAAACGTACGCGTGTTCTCAATTATGACGTCATGAGGGTTTGTTTTTTAGTAAAGATTGTGTAGGTGGTGCACCTATTTGGCAAATGTGGTCCAACAGCACTGGACTCATGGGTCACACCATCCTGTTTTATGATCTAACCTCTTTCACTAATGCTTTCTGAATTCTGAACCATCACGTGAGACCTAACTTCTTCTCTGCTATAATATCATGTTTGATCTCTGTTTCTTTTTTTCTGTTACGAGTTGTGGGTGAGTGAGTGATTAAGTGAGTGGGACGGAAAGTGGAGACGACGATCGGAGATTTCGAGTTTGGAGAATGGAAGCGATAACGTTGATCAAGCATTGGCACCGCCGTCGTCAGCCACGCGCGTCGGAGGCTTCGTCAAACGAGACGCGGATGGTTGTAGGAAAAGAGGAAACTCACGATGATGGACACTCCAGTAGCGATGCTGACGATGAGGGCCCGTTCTTTGATCTTGAATTTGAGGTGCCAGATGGTAACGACGGTGGAATGCAAGGAGAGGAGAAGAAGTTGGACGAGGAGATGGAGGAGGAAGAGGAGGAGGAGGAGTTTAACTTCCCGAGCTGTGTTGGAGGAGATGGAGATGTACTTGATTTTCCGGTCTCGCCTTCCGATGATCTCTTTTTTAAAGGTAAATTTATCGTGCCGGTGAGCAACACTTCATCTTCATCTTCTGCTACTTCTACTTCTACTTCTACTACTACTACTACTACTACTTCAACTACCACTACTACAACTTCCACCCCGTCTTCTTCCTGCTCCTTGGGATTAGCATCGGAGACGACGAAACCATTGTTTCTACCGGTCTCTTTTTTGAAATCTGCAACGAGATTCCGAGTTCTGATGACCGGGTTGAAAAAATCCAAACCATCTATCTCCGATAACGGAGCCAAACGAAGCCAGAAGCGTCAGTTCTTCACTGTGAAGTTCAGAATCGAGGACGTTCGCGTGCCGAACTTTTCTCTCTTCACCCGAGACAACAAAGGACAGACCGCTGGAGCTCCACTCCAGACGAAACCAGACGGAATTTCACCGACGCTAGAGGAGACGGAAGAAGATGATGAAGAAGAAGATGATGAAGAAGAAGATGAAGATGTAGAAAAAGGGTTTAAGAAAGAGGTGTTGCAGAAGTATCTGGAAAAGATCAAACCTCTATACATGAGAGCAACTGCTTACAAGAAACATATCTCCACTACTTCCGATGACAGCCGGAGCGGTGACGGTGGTGGTCTCGAGAAGTTAACAACGGAGGAAGAAAGCAACAGCGAGAGCGAAAGGGACAGAGAAAGAGACGGGGCAGACGGCGAAAGCTCTCCGGAGGAATTAGTAGTTCTGGAACGGGTTAATGAAGAAGTTACGGAGAGTTTACCGGAAAAAGTTGAAAATATCAACAGTGGTAATATGCGTGTAGCAACAACACGAAGTCATAAATTAGTTCAGGTTGCAACAAGCCATCTACCAGCCGGATTGAGAGCAGTCTGCGACAATCTCGTGAAGAAGAAACCGACGACGGGCGATGCATTTCCGACGTCGGCGTTGGGTGGAAGAAGAGATGACTCATTGGTGCAGCAACAAGACGGAATACAAAGCGCCATTAATCACTGCAAACGATCTCTCCACTCCACAGGTGCAATAAAATAATATCAGCAGAATCTCCTCGATCTTGATCGCATATTTGAAAACGTCGCATACCAGTTTTTACCAACTTGAGCGATCCGTTTTCTTAGTGTGAATTCACAGATGATTAAATATTAATTAACCACGTGAATATTGAACTCTGAATCTGGTTTCAGAGTTTGGATGCAGAGGAGATAAGATGGGCGCGGCGGCACCATTACCTGTCGCGACGGTAGAGAATCTGACGGAGTCGGTGGTGGATTCTTAGACGTCTTCTTTCTTTCTCTCCGACATTTGTGTGTTTGTTCTGTAAGTAGTCTGGTCTGTAGGCTCACGTACATAGACAACTGTCGCAGTAAATTTATTTAAACAGTGGTATCAAAAAGGTTTACCTTTTTCGTATACTATTTTATCTTTTTGCATTAAAACATTATTAAGGATTGAGATTAAGATTAAGAAATGAAGGGATTCAAATGGTGTAAAATTAGTCAATAATTTTGGATTATTGTATTTGGACACGATATTCGATGTTTCTGTCATTAATGTCATGATTTTGTCGCTTAGATCTAAGAAAAAACTAGTTGCACATGGATAGTTGAGAAGTCATTTACAAAGCAAACGTTGTTGTCAACTGAGTCTGCGGCTCAGGCGAGCTCGACCTTGAATATTCCAAACTTGTTCGACTCGTTAAGCTCGTTGACGGGATAAGAGGAGTATAATAATAAAATATTATATTTAAAGACAATGAGGATATAACTGTTTAGCATGAAAGAAATTGTTAGATCGATACCTGCTTCTTCAAAATATTTTTTTCAATCTGCAATTTTAGATTAAGTTCAAGCTTGAGCATGGGCTCGTGAGCTTTGAGTCCAAAAGTCTTGGCAAATCATTAAGGCTCGGCGAACTTGAGCCTGAACATGGATAATTTCTTAACGAGTCGAACTTGAGCCCGAGCCCGGCTCAATAAGCCAAAGCAACACCCTATTGATCGTTGATCTAGTTTTTTTATTTGTTCGGGTTGGACCATTGCAATATCGTTATTGCATTATTGATTAGCAGCCCAAAGGCCATATAAGTCCACATTGAAATTATCTACATAAACTACTAATGGGCCGAAGTCCATGAGATCCAAAGCCCACACCCATAGGAAGGTCCATTATGCCATGCATATACGAATATATCTGATGACATTGCCATTGGTGAACACTGAACACCCCTTTTGAGTAAGGTATGACTTGTTTATTGAATTTTTTACTCGTCGAAATTTATATTCGTATCCGCTTTCAAATTGATATATTCGAATTCAGATTTTCGAATATCAAAAATGATATCTGAAAAATATTCAGACGGATCGGATATCTACAATATTCGTCGTTATGTTATTATTTAGTATAGATTAGTTAGTATAAACTATTATCAGTCATTACACATTTAAATAGAGTCACTGTCATTGGGCTTATTATATAAAGCCAATTACATTAGTTAGTAGTTAGTAGTTGATATAGTTGATAGTAATTGGTGGTTAAACCTTGTTGGTGGTACCAGGATCCGTCCAGACAGACCATGGGCCGAACAGACAATCGGGCCCAAGAGGCCCAAGGAGATATCCTATAAATATCTCTCCAGGGAAGGGGATCGATTGAGAGTAAGAGCAATACTAGAAAGTTGTGTATGTGAATCTCCTAATGCGAATCCACACACCATTAAACCTTATAATAGTCAACTTTAATGGACCACAATTGATTTTGTCAATTTTGACTATTCAATTTTAATTTGAATTTCTTTTCTTATTCTTGCAACAATTCATATATAGTCATGTTGATTTATCTCATATAAATCACATAGGGTATGAATGAAACTATACCTAGCTAATACATTTGAGATTAAACATTTCTCAAACTCTTCTGCTACAGTGCTAACAAACAATTGAAACATTTAGTTTAGACAGCCCTAATTTCGCCCCTTTCTTGTGATTTTACTCCGGTGAACTCAATCAACTAGAGTTTGCCTCACATCCGACCAGTACCACTCCGAGAACTCAAGAATTAAGGTGTCAAATTTAATAATGGTCAGGAGAACCAAGGCAAGTCCGACTAAGGGGAAAGCCAACTGTCCTAGTGACCAGCTAGACAGTGGTGGGTCTACAATATAGAGGGTCTATAAAACCTCGTAATGAAAATACTTACTGATGATACCCCAGGCCCAGAACAGGAACAACAGGCCCAGTCAACCAAACAAGATAAGTCTAGTACTTGAACCCGGACGGGTCAAGTTAGTCTTAACTAGGCTGGTTTAAACATATGGGTCGAGTAAGATGTAGCCCAATAAATTAATTAAGACCTAGTCTAGTAGGAAAATGTATAAATACCCCCAGGGGTTCATTGTCACAAGGGGATTGATATATAGATTTGATATTAAATCATCACTTACACATCAAGACTCGAATTATGAATCCTGATTAGAAACTTTAATAGTTATAATTACAATCGAATAATTAATCTCCCTGTCGACATTTAATTTACACTAGTTAAGTGTATTTAGACAAAGAGTTGTATCGAGAACAAAACTTATAAGATCGAGGGGTTAAAAAGAAATTACATTATTTTTTTACTAAGGGGTTAAGCGTATTTTTTTTATTAATTAATTACGAAATAATTGCTTGATTAATCACCCAGATATCAATTAGATTCAAAAACATAAAAGTCAAATGCAACATCAATAATTCAATGTTAAATTATTAATAAACACAATCACAATCACAACACAACGTCAACTTGTCACCAATCTTAAACTCTTTAGGGATATCCAACGGGAATGGAGAAAGAAAAACATGTTCTGTCGCCATCTTTAATCAACCAAACAAAACCCAGGTAATTCGGCCGATTTTCGAAGAGTCAATGACATTTTTTTAAATTTGTATCCAAGGTAAATAGAAGATTATTATTTAAAAGATATCGACATTATATGACGACAACCATAACTTCTACTTCAATGATGACATTTAAGAAACGACACAGAGAGACAGTCTTGCTTGTAATAATTTTTTTTTTTTGATAAGTTACGTAATACAAAAGTAAATAGAAATTAAAGTTAACTCGAATCTTCAACCACTTAATAATATTCTTGCAATAATATATATTCCATTGGCCGGCATTGCATACGTGAGATGACGGTGAAGTAGTGTTTATACACCGACATAATTGACATTCCCTCAAATATTGAAGATGACTGTTTTGGATTCGAAGCTATTTCCACGTCGGTCTGAATTCGTTGGTTGGTTGGTTTTTTCCGGCGTTCCGGAATTTAGTATAATCTATTTATACCTTGTATTCAATTATGAATCGGATCGGACAATTATGAAGAATATTAATTATCAACAAGATATGTTATTATTCGTGTATGTATTAATGCAATTTGTATCATTCTGTGTGTTTCCACGTAGATGATGCATGTGAATATTATCTTCGAATATCCCCCACAATATTATCTTCGGTACGGCCAACTGTTCCACCGTGTCCGGCTGATGCATCTGCAGAATTTTATTATTATGCATGTAGAATTAAGTCATCTAGCTACATGGGGACATCGATCGATCGATCACTGGCTGGCTGGCTGGCTAGCTACTTCGATATCTCGGTGCAATCAGTTGGGAAATAATTAGTTATATACACATGATCGATCATAATGAAAATACTTACATATCAAGTTAGACTCGAATTCTGGATTGTGATTAGAAACCTTAATATATAGTTATTAATCTCCCTGTTCCTGTGTAGACATTTACAGTTAAGTTTATTTGGATAGAGAGTTGTATATATCCAAGACCGACGAAACTAGTTAGGGGTTAAAAAAATTACATTGTTTTTTGCTAGGTCGAGGTTAAGCGTATTTAGATCGATAGAGAGACGTTGTATCCAGGACTGAACGAAACTAGCTAGGGGTTAAAAATATCAAATTTCAATAATTCAAATTGGTTTTCACACGAAATATTTACAATAATACAAACAAGATTGACACAACCGATTTTCTTCATTGATACGAACACGATCCGTGTAAAAAAAATAGACACAAACACGACACGACATGAAATTCATATCGACGAACACGATACTATTATTTTATTGATAATAAATTTTATTATTTTATCTTATGAGTACAATATTTTATATAGAATTTAAAAGGTTTTACTGTTTGACATAAAAATATTATTTTACCCCTATAATAGTATAATATAAACGATAAACATAGTTAATTAATAATATTATTATTGTGTTCTCGTGTCATATAATTATCGTTTTATGTTAATTTACGTTTTGTGTTTTTAAAACTAAATATTAAACCGACACTTTTATTAATTGTGTCAAAATTTTCTACACTAATCCGACACTGTTATGAACGATGTTAATATCATGTCGGTTTTAAAATTGACTCACAAATAATCACGGGATGGTGACCATTTTGGAATGTCTTATGTGTTTGGATCTTACGTTTTTAAATTGAAAAAAAAAGATGGTTTTTATTGTTTTAAATAAAATAATATATTATTCAATTTTCAAATGGTGGCGTAGCGGCGTAGGTGTATGTAAAAGCCATATAGGTCTAATTTATGAGAATTAATTGATCGATCCCCGGCGGTGGCAGCGATCAAATCCAGACACGTTGCCGGCAGGTCTGATCAACAATGGTGAGATTAAAGACGCCTACCTTCACCGTGCAATTCATCGCAACGTCGACATGATGTCTGATCAACCCAAGAATCTTCACATGTCCGCCCACCTTAGTCGCGCCGTCAATCAATAACGTATCATGTGAAAGAGCGTCTCCTTCGATCAACATACTCAACAACCCATCTTCCGGCAAATCAATCGTCACGTTTCTCCGGTACGTTTTCCGACCGGAGGCTTTCCCGTCTGACCAGATAGAGACTCCTATCGAAGTGTTCTTATAGTAGAGCGACGTCTTGCTTTTCCTGAAGTAGTAAGTCACCAGGTTTGGATTCCTTACCGACACGTCCACGATCACCGTGACGTTGGTCGAGGACGAGGAGTTGGTGGTGGTATTACTGTTGCCGGTATCCGGATGGATTGTGATGGAGTTTACTTTCATCTCCGGTCCTCGCACTTTGAACACTGTCAGACCCAATATGACGAGGATGACTACGGCGACGACGATGAACACCACGAAACAACCGCCACACAAAACCATCCGGCGGGGCTTCTGAAGTCGAGCAATACCGGTGAAGCTCTTCTCTGCTACGGTGGTCATGTCAAGATCGAGGAAGAAGAATGTTGAAAATGATGATGATAAAATAATATATGAAAGAATGATTGGTTTTTTTTTTCTTCCTTTAGATGAATTGGTATCGTAGTGATGGCTGGCTAACTCGCTATTTGTAGTTTGAGTAATAGACAGTGATATTGTGATATTTGCATAAACACCCATTAAAGTTTATTTAATTATAAAAATATATCCATCCGTGTTGAGTCGTATCAATTTACGTTTCGTGTAATCGTGTCGTGTTTTTAAAGACTATATTAAACTGACACTATTATCAATCGTGTCAAAAGTACTTTCGACATTAATTCGACACTATTATGAACATGTCATTTTCGTGTTATGTTAAAATCGTATAGTTTCGTTTTTTTTTTATCTCAACGAGATAAAAAGGGAGATTAATTCAACGAGAGTCACAATAACTATTAAGATTTTTGTGAAAATACATGATCCCAGCCTCGTTATATAATCAATGATACATAATGTACGTAGCTATATTACATCGATTTGTTCGGAAAAACAAGTTATTATGAAAAGGTGTTGATGTAAATCAATCAAATATTCAATATAATATAATATCATAATTCACTATGTACCGTCCCATAAATCAGAATAGAGATTGCATTATGATTATTGATGCCAGTCTGCAGTTCTGCACATGTAGGCAATATCAGACTAGCAGTAGCATTATGGAAAAAATTGCATTATCATACATTCTTGCTTCTTTAAAAAAAATACCGTACGTCCACTAGAAACCATACAATTCTTACTTCATTCAACTAAAAAATAGGTTACAAGTTTTGTATCTACATCATTTGTAAACTATGAATACCATCCAATTGAAGGAGAAATGTGCCATTTGGGTTCAAGCTGCAAACTTGCACCAACCAGCCAAAAACCTGCCATGAACCAAACATGAAGAATGTAAACATATACATATATGAATGGGCTAGAGTGAGAAATAATGTTAGCCATATGCACAGAATTTCTTGAAAACAGGCAGACTGGAAGAATTGAGATGTTTATTGCAGAGAACGATGATCAAATAATAGTATCAGCTAAGCTGCTGCAAAACTTGTTGTCCAGCTTCAATATTCAATAACTAATGGAAGGAATGCCCTGTTGGCTGTTGAGATTCTGGATATGAAAAATCTCTATTTGTGTTATTCTATAGCTAATTTTCAGAAATTCCTTATGTAACACCGTGGTGGAATCTATGAGAAGGAATGGTTTGTCATATAATCTAGATAACAAAAAAGTCCATGGCTGTAGCAAGATCCCATGAAATCTTGTTAGCAAAAGATATACACAAGTTATAGCATTTTTCTCTTCTTTCCATTAAACTCCTTACGACCATCACATTTACCAGCATTGGCATATGATGTGGTTTCCACTAATCCTTCACTGGAAACATGGTGTCTGTTATTAACCATAATTATCTGTGTACAAACTGGACGTGAATCCATTTCCTTATAGGAACCTCTGGAATGTGGCTTTTTTCTGAGAGCTAAACTGCTGTTTGATTTTGGGGAAGTGGCAAGCCATCTTCCCTGTTCCCTGCTAACAAAATTTTTGCAAGAAAGCTTTTTACTCCTGATATTGATGGCAAGCCCATCTTTAGGTGAAAATATTTGGTCTGCAGAAGGCCCACACTTTCTTGATTTCAAATATATCTTTGAATCTCTGACTTGCTGTGCTGTATTTTTTCCTTTGAAGTCTGATTTCTTGGATAACTGAGTAACCATTGAAATCTCAACCAATATATTGGCAGCGTTGATCATTTCTGTAAAAAAAGATACATTATTAGTGAAATAATAAAATAATAATAAATTTTTTTTAGCTTGTAAAGTGGGATTGAAATAACCCATGTTGAGATGGGATTTGATGACAAATTTGGTAATTGGATCGGAGATTGTGTTATCTCCAACTCGTTTTCTATTCTTGATAATGGGTCCCTTACTAGAGAGTTTGCAACCCCGTCAGAGGCAGGGAGATCCTCACTCTCCAAACCTCTTATAGAGAAGCAAAACTTCAAGGTGACTTAAGAAAGGCAACCTAATATATCATTAGGTAAATTTGAAGTGGATTTGTACCCATCAAGATTCGGGAATAGAACTCAAATCATGCAAACATTTATTGTCATAGGACCACTTGAATTATTCCTTCTAAGTCAATCGCTTATAATGAAAGAATAGGGGTTAACTAAAAACCTACAAGTTAGGTGGTATCAATTATCAACTATAAAAGTGGAATCCCATCTCATTCAAGCTAGTTCTTGAGGCAAAGTATACTAAAAAGAAAGTTATTTGGATATTACCAAAAAGAAAGCTATCAACATAATATGAGTTTTAATTGTAAGTCCCAAGTTTGATTCTTTAACTTGGAGTTCTTATGGTCCTAGATATAAGTATTTTTTAGCTAACATATATTCTCTGGGAAAAGTTGAATAAACCGATAAAAAATTTACATTATCACAATAAGAAACATACTCAGGTGAGTCAGGTCAAACAAATAATGCATGTACACGTAGGAAATAGTCCATTACCTGGATCAAAGCATTTCAATATAGACGTTTGTTGTGAGGAATGCTTCGATCTATCAGAGTCCATATGATAGAAATGGGAACCACTGCCAGTGCAAACATGTGAAACTCCTACCTTAGTCTCTTCATTAATTACTGTATTCTCAGATATGTCAGGAGTTTGTTTTAAGTTTTTATCAGCCACTTTTTTATCAATCAATCCTCCATCTTTATCTAAAGTGTTGCAATTTTCAAGAGCATTTCTCACAGCAAATGGCTCTTTAACTGTTTCGTAAAAACAAAGACTGTGATTCATTGTCAAAACCTTCACTTCCTCAAGAAGATCGTCAATCTTCTGTTTCTTTGAACCATCTTCACCATGAGCATGCATCTTATGAACAGATTCAGTAGAAAAGTTTAGATTGCCTCCTGTCTGAATCCATTTGCTTTGGCAATTAGTCCTGTTTGCCACAAATTTGCCATTATTTTCAACGCAAGGCTTAGAAGGTCCATTATGAGATCTTGACCAAGAAAATGGTGGAAGCTCTGTGCAGTGTAAGGGAGATGGAGAGTTTGTATTTGATTCTTGTATGACAGAATCTAAATCCGGTAAGGTTGAAAAGTCAAGTAATTTCATCATGATATTTGGAGGATATAACTGGAAATTCCAAAGTCTTTCTCTAATAGAATCCTGAATATATGTAAAAAATTAAAAATAAAATAAAACAAGAAGCATAATCAATTACCATGCATGAAATCAATTACCATTACAAATGCAGCCTCACCTTGCTTGAGGGAAGAATTTCTTCGGTAAATTTTTCCTCATTTTCACAATGAGTTGTAGAGGTTGGGCTAGAATTACAATCTGATTGACAAATAGGATCAATATTTCCCTCTTCTTTAATAGTAAGGCCATTATATTGATGATGCAAATATGATTTACTAATTGAATAGATGATATCATAGAAAGCTGAATTTTTTTTTTCCTTTCCACGAGATGGACTAGGATATTTATAGCTACCATCAAGAAGTCCGGCAAGTGGTAAATTACTTACATCCTTTGTTACATCTGGAATATCTGACTTAAGACCATAAATTCCTGAAGTGAAAAATGTTCAGTCACAAGTTTTACATCTATATCTTACATAGTTAATGTTTTCAGTCATGTGTAAACTAAAAAAAGACCATGAAATTGTCAGTTATGTTTAAGCTTACTAGACATATATGGACTAAAAGCATAGTTAAGTCTGACATCTACATCTTGGATTGCATAGTTTTTACAAAAGATAAATTTTAATTTTCATCATGAAACAGCAAAAGCTAACTAATAAATTATATATCGATAATTCGATATTCTATCCGGTAGTTTGTTCAGTAGAAGCTATATTGAAATTATGTTCTTACCTTGAATATTACTAAAATATCAACATTAATATACTAAGTTCAACATGACAGTCAATATAACAACATCAAACCTGAATATTAAAACACCATGTATCATCAATATTCTACAGTCAAAATATGTAGAATATAGCAATATTTAGAAGTTTAGAATGAAGAACAAATTAAATGGGAGACAAAGGTTCGCTAGATCAGTAGATTGTTATTTGGGATAGCCCTATGCAGTTTCCAAGAATCAAAATATGGGGTGAAAAGAGCTCACTGAATTCCCTACGCAATCCCCACTCTATTCCAAGTTCCAACATTTAATCTTAAACTCACTAATGATCTATCAAGATGCAGGTATCATAGATTTGAAGAAGGTGCTTTTCTCAGTGCTTTTAAAAGGTCGGGTAAAGATCAACCAGATTACCCGATTAGGTTTTTTTTTTAAATATTTTTATTTCCAGTTTTGCCCCTAGTCTTTTAGTTAAATTAAAATAATTTAAACCTCATTCTTCAAAATCCTAGATTTTAGAAAACCCCTTTTCCTCTCCTTCCTTGTGACCTCGCCGGAGCAGCTGCCCCTCCTTGCCGTATTTCAGCCCTACGTAGCTGGAGTTGGCTCCTACTTCGCCTGAAGACTTCCCTCAACCTCCTCTACTGTTCTCCACCATAAGGTGAGCTCTTCTCCCTCTCCAAGACCACCGCTTGCCCAAACAATCCGGCCAACCTCGTTTTTTTTAAAACAATCTACTACCTTGGATTTAATGTTCTATATATATTTGTATTTTTTATAGGTTTTATAGGTAAATATATGGATTTTTTCTATATATTTACGAAAATACCGCAGGTGCTTTAAGCTTTTTTAATCTATGGCAGGTATAATCAATGATTTCAAGAAAAGGTATTGGAAAAATATAAAAGATGGGAAACGAGGTGTGTACCAAGTATATTTTTTGTGCAACCAGTATCAGAGCTTGATAAACCAGTTTTTGAAACAAAATTATCAGATTTTGATTTTCCAGCAGATCTCGCATGCTTTCTATCACTTCTTTTTCCTTCTTGAACATATTTTTGTTTAATGGCCCGCAATTTATCTGAAATCAACAATATTTTCTGCACGATTCATAATTTATATAATGTTCAAGTAAAGATAGTATATCTTGATTCCAAGATTTCCTATGCGACAGCTTAAGCATGAATAAGCGGTGTTTAAGTGGTTATGCAGAATTAAGACACCCGCATAAATTCATAATTAGAATTACGTCGTATGCTTGTGCCCAATGTCAGTAGAGATTCCCCTCCCCCATTCACAAGTCAGAGAGGAAATAGGTAGGGGAGGCCTCTTCTCCCCAATCATCCTTGATATGATAATGGATCTTCTTAGCAGACTGATTGAGAGGGAGGTTAGGAACAAAAAAATATGATACATTGTAAATGGGGCCACCTCTATAAATTATCTCTCATGTATGCAGATGATATCCTCCTATTCTCTAAGGCCAACCTTAAATCCTTAAAATCCATTAAGTCCATACTAGACACATTCTTTACATTTTCAGCCCTGGAGATAAACACCTAAAAGAGCTCAATCATTTTTTTCAAGGTCTATGAAGATAACCACCCCATATTACAAGATATCCCAGGGTTCCCAACATCCAAAATACCCATATCCTATCTAGGAATCTAGGATTATCAATTACAGGGAAAAAGAAATCCTATAGCCAATGCTGGAAAGTGGAAACTAATCCAGCCAATTGAAAACATGCTCTCAAGATGGAGTAGCAAATGTCTCTCCTATAGAGCTAGGTTCCAAATGTGCCACCACCTGGAGCATTTGAGCATATGCGTGCAGATGCGCCAGTGGCATTTTCGTAAATATATACAAAACTAAAGGAAATTCATATATTTTTTATATATCTAAACAATATCAATTAAATTTTTTAGTTAAAAATATATTGAATAGAAAAATTATTATAATACATATATTTATTAATTATTATAACACCCTATAATTCATTGTAACACCAAGGTTTAAAAACCGATAGGGGTATTTTCGTAATATTATAGCTCTTTAAATGGCTAGGGATTCTTTAAACTTATAAAAGAGAGGCTTTTATAAAAAGAAAAGAATAAATAACCCAAGAGGCTTTTAAAAAATAATAACGTAATGGGTTGGGCCTTCTTTAATACATTTATAACATCAAAAATACTATATAATAATAATTTATTTAACTACACTTTTTTAGTCCCACATCGATAGAATTCAAAAAACACAAAGAAGGTTGGTCTATAAATAAAGATTCATTTTGTCTAAAACAAATATAAAGTCTTAAAAGTGGGAGGAGCTTATATTAAAAATAATATAGCTCTTTTCATGGACCAATGTATAAATTTTTGGCATAAAAATTTATAAGGTCTTAAAGTATTTTTTTTTTTTTTGCTTTTTTTCAAATAAAAACAAAATCCTGTCTGGATCCGGGTCGAATTTTACCCAGATCTGGCGCATCTCCCTCTGGGGGTGCATCATCGCATATGCGCGCGCACCCGGAACCTTGCTATGGAGGGAGAATCCGAAGGGTTAACTGGATCCTGACAGGAAAATACACCTATTGGGCTCAAGGCATTACCCTCCACTCCTCTATTTACAAGAAAATCCAAAAATTAGCTTACCAATTTATATATAGGATGCTACATTGCTACTATGGTAAAAAAGGGATACATTGGTCCTTGATGTTTCTACCAAAAGAGGAAGGAAGGCTAGGAGTAAGGATCCTAAATATGATTGTCAAACCCCCCTATTAAAAAGGCAGCAGCCTTCTGGGGAAGCAAAATATCCTATCTGACTGGATACAAAATAGGTATATAAGAGACAGAGGGCTGCAAAATATCATAGTCAAACTCAAACCCACCGTTGACTTTATCCAATGGAAAGAGATCATAGCCTCAAAAGAGATAATCAATAAATGCATTGAATGCAGAGAAAATAACTCTGTTAACTGGAAGAATGGAAATGGAAAACAAGGTCGAGGGGTAATAATAGAAACACTTAGATTTAAAGCCTCTAAGAAAATTATTGCAATGACATGGAGAATGAATCCATGCGAACTAGAGAATTAATCCATAAACTTGTTCTTTAATTACCCATACACAAGGCATGCACTACTCAAAACTTCGGAATTATTAAACAATGCCCTATAGAAAATATCCAGCTCAAATATCCCTACTCACACCCACCCTGACATCAGAATAGGAGATGTTATAGAAGCTTGCTAAAAGCTAACACACAACTTTTCTCCATGAAGCCTACACTGGAATGCACCTCACTTGGCACATCTGGTCCGAGAGGAATAGAATACTACGCTAGCACACTCTAAGGTCACCTGAGATCTTGTTTTTGGAGATCATTAGGGACTCCAGCCTCTCTTTCAGACCTGAAATCTTTAAGAAAGTTATGGTTCACAAATGGGGGAGAATCAAGAGACTACAATGCAGGGTTGGGAGTCCAACCTCCTGAGGTAGAGCTTTTAATTATAACATCACTAAGAGCAAATGCTATATAGGAGAAGATTAACGGTTTTGAGAAACCACTCTATCCACTCCACCTCATTTTATTATCTCTTCTACTTTGCAATTCCAGGACATCATCCTTCATTATTATTAATGAGAAAAATTACGGTTAAAAAAAAATGTTGGAAAATTTAATTCCATCAAAAAATGTTGAAAAGAGAAGAATATGATTGAGATATTATTATTACCAGGAGAGCTGCATTTGGTGAGAAAATGATTTGCTGGAATATCTGGCTGATTTGTTTTAGAAATTTTTGACCCAAAGTTATCACACAGGCTTTTAGTGAAATTCTTTTGATTCCGTTGGCAATCATCATACGTTTGTGACAAGATAGGATTCCCTAGCTCTGTTGTACTATGTTTTACTTCATTTCTTTCAGCTTCTGTAATAGATATAGTGAATGCAACAAATATTAACTCCAAGTATGAACAATGTAGACTCAATAGTAACAACAAAATTTTATTCGATAAATTATATAAAGATAAATTAAAGTTAACAAATATTTCCAATTCTTTTCAAATTGGTATTACTATATAGCAAAAAAAAGAAACTTTCAATCATCTCCTTTGTAAAAAAAACTAAAATCTAGAATATTAAAATAGAATAAATGAAAAGAAAAGACGAGGCGATACTACTTGATTATCTGAATTTCATCTTATCGTGGTCTATCAAGTTCAGTTTTTTTGTATGAAGGAAAATTTCATTAACAATGAAAGAGGTCTAACCCAGTTAAAATAGATTAAGGAAAGAGAAAATCTCATTGTCACTCTCATATGATAGCATCATGCCAACATCTATAACATTATAATATTATATAGCTACATATTGGTAGAGTACCATGAATTGAGAGTATTTCTCTAAATCTGAGGAGTTTGATAGTGTTTTTTGCCAGTGACAACATTAAAGAATGTGCTGATATCCTTCAGAGCTTCCTTGCTGACCACTTCTAGTGGTCTTAGGGTGTGTTGTCTCAAACTCATGTTCCTCTCACACCATATGTGCTAAGAATAGCTCAATGTATTGCCACCCATTTTTCCATCTTTTTGAATATGATAAAAAAATCCATTTTATTATTCACATCAAGACGGAGAATTTTGGTGCGCAATTGACACAAGGAAATATACCTACTGCTATTGGGCACAAGGCATAACCATTCCCGATTCAGTAGCGAAAGTAAGAAATTTGGCTTATAAATTTATCTGGGATGGAAGAAAAGGGATCTCATGATCCCAAATTTAGGGGTTAGAGACCTCCCAATTGTCACTAATGCAACCAGAGCATCAAAAGGGCATCAAAATACCGGGACAAGAGTGATTTTATTCTGATACAGTGGATCCAAAATAGGTATATTAAGGAGAAAACCCTTTGGGAAATTCAAATCAGTCCCTCAATTGACTCGCGTTTCTAAAAAGCCTTCGTTTTAAACAGAACTCTAATAGATAAATATCTGGATTGTAGACCTATTGGCCTGATAGCATTGTAATTTGGAGGTCAGGTACTTCTATAAGAAATTTAGGAGAAATTGTCAAGAGCATTAGGTATAAAATTCATAAGAACCAAATCAACCAATTAACGAAGGGAATTTGGTCTATATGCCAACAAAGTTTTCCATTTTCCTATGGAAAGTGAAAAGGGATCACTTAAACACTTTGAGGAAGTTGAGGGATTGGAGATGCAGATCTCCCCTTGACGGTACACTTTTCTATTTTTGGGGGGATACTATTGATACAGGAGCGTACACTTTTCCTTATCATCAAAAGAAATTAGGGTTTCGTTCGCTTTAGGCCGAAACCCCGAAAGCTCCCACGGGATGCAGAACTAAAGGCCTTTACAAGGCCCGGGATTTCTCCTAGAGAAGTCGCCAATTTCACGAGGAAAGCATCGGGTTCAACATGGATATCGCCGACAGTAGCCTTTGCCATCTACCCGTCCGATTTCCCCCATAAAGTAGGTGATTTCCTAAGGAATCTCACAGACTTCTAGAGGCTTCTCGAACACAATCTAGCCTAATAAATGCCCAGATGCAACCTCCGCCTCAACCCACGTCTCTCAAGCCCCTATAAATAGGGACCTTGAGAGCACGGTAAAGGCATCAATTATCACCTTCCCAGAGCAATATACGGAGCAATCACCGACTTCACCAAACAAGTCGTTGATTTCTCCTCCGAAGACCTGACATAGAGCACCTTTCGTGGACCCCAGAGCTTCCGAATCGAGTGACTCAACCTCACACAACTCGCAAGATTGGTTGAAGATCTCGACCTTCATCACCCATGCTTACCTCTTATGCAACCTCCAAGAAGAATCTAGAAACCATCTTTTTTTCAACTGTCCATACATTAGATCCCTCCTAATCCTACAATTCCCTACTTGCAGTCTGCAGAGCACCTAAACCATTCCTTTTGAAAGTTATTGAACATCCCAATTCCCACCCAAACAAGCCCATAAATCATAATAGGGGACTTAACAAAGATAGAACAAAATTTCACTCACCACTCCCTTCCTTGGGCACTACTATGTAATGCTATTGGGAGTTTGACTTGGCACATCTGGACGGAGAGAAATAGAAGGCTAAGCCAACACACCCTTAGATCACTTTTCAAGGCGCCTCCAGGTATTGTGCCTTAATCAAACCCGGATCTGATTCACTTAAACGTTTTGATCAAAATATTTTAGGGCTCCAAACCCAAAACCTCCACAAATCTCTTCCCAGTCTTCCCTAAACCTCCCCCAATCAGACTATTTTGTAGTATTTAAGTACATGAAGGATGTTTAAACTTTAAACCTTAAATATTTAAGTATTTTGTATTAGTATTTAGTACAATAAAATAATAAATATATGAAATTTCTATATTTTTAATTATTTACTAAGATACCCTTGGTGCACAGCGCAATCGTGCATTTAAAATCTTGCAGGAGTTGCATCATGTACTTCCTTATAAAAAGGGAGGACATAGATAAGTGTGTAGATTGCTCACAAAAATTTCCAATATATTGTGTAGAATCAAATGGGAAGAACGCCTAAATACCATTCAAAAACTAAGGGATTGAGGGGTACAAATTCAAACCACATACCTCCTATGCAATACAACCATTCCTTTGTTCCTTAATAGGAAAACCCAATTGAAACTCGTGGCTGCATCCATGTGATTCTTCTTCGTACGCTTAGATCATTGTGATCCTTCTTCGTACAAATCAAGCTTTCCTATTCGGCCGCTTAATCGCGCTTATGCGACGCTTAAGCTGTTATGCTGTTTTATAATTTATAATTTTATACCCCACCCACAAAATAAATTATGCGGCATATGGTTTTTTAATCGAATCCGGATCTGGATCCGATTAAACCACCCAAATACCTATGTAAAAAATTAAAATAAGGTAAAACCTCAATATTATTTTATTTTTAAGTTTTTGACTTATTCCCAATCCCCTAAATAAAGTAAAAACTTACTTTGCTTACTTTTCTTAAATTATGTTTCAGCTTAAAATTTGATTTTTAGTTGGTAGTTGGTACTTTGTTGAGAATCGGAACTCATTACTTATTTATTTTGGAATTAGAGGTGTATACCACTAATTAAGCATTTAAAATATTTATTTTGTATTACATATCTATGAAAGGGGTGAGCGGGTATGGGGACGGGGCGGGGATTGCGTTCCCCGTCCCCGTACCCGGTCATTTTGATCGGGGACGGGGAAATACCCGGACTCAAAAATCATCCCCGTACCCGGTCATTTTGACCGGGTATGGGGACGGGGATCCTCGGGCAAAATATTTTATTTTTATTTTTTTAATTATAATTTTTATTTTAAACAATAATGTTACTAATGTAATTAAAATAATGAATTAAAATCGATTTAGTGAGAGTGTGATTTAGGGTTTAGGGAGAGAAATAAATTTAGGGATTTCACATTTCACATTTGGGGTTTAAAACTTAAAATTAAAAATTTAAGAAATATTGAAAATTTAAAATGTATGGGGGTAAATATAATTTTTTATAGATATATTTTAAATATAAACTTATGGGGAGGTTAAATATAATATTTTTATGAATATATTTTAAATATAAACTTATGTGTTTAATATATTATATAGGGTTATTTATATCAATTATATTATATAAAATATCAAATAGGGTTTAAATGCAATTTAACCGGATACGGGTATTGTCTGGGACGGGGATTTCAATCCCCATCCCCGTACCCGGAAATGGCCGGGGATTTCGGTCGGGGACGGGGATTTTCCTACTTCGAGTAGGAAAATCTTCCCCGTACCCGCCCGTCCGGGTATGGGGAATCTCACCCCTATCTATGATGTAAAATAATATTTTTTTTAAAAACTAAAAAAACAACCCGCATAATTCCAATTAAACTATAGCTTAAGCTAGCATATGCGTGTATACGGAAATGTCAATCGCATAACCGCATACACGCATAGAAAACCTTGGTACAAATCTGACACGACACAGTCTTCCTTTACACTGTTTACTTGACTTTCCTTTCTCAGGTGATTCCATTAATAAGCCACAATATTAGCCATCTGTTTCTGTCTAACACTCTAACCTTCCAATCAGAAAACATCAACTTCAACTTCCTACCGTGACCTCATCTGATCTCATCGTAACATTCTGCACTGGTGGTTCAAAAGCCTCACCTGATCTAGACACTAGGCATTGTTATAGAACCAAAATCATGATCAGGTACATAGTTTGAAAAAGCAAAAAGCACTTGCTTTTTTAAAAGGCACTTTTTTGCTTTGAGTGCTTTAGCGCCCATAAAGCGTCAGTGACATTTTCGTAATATTTCAGACAACCTAAAAACATGCAAAATAATTAAAAATAGAAAATAATATCCTCAAAATATAAAAATACAAAACATGAAAGATTACCAAGAATCGATGGGAAGAATGAAAGTAGTCAATAGGTTAAAAAAATAGTAAAAACTAAAAAACGATGTTTACTGGAAAACAGGCTGGAATCGAGTGAACATCATTTGTAGACTGTTTGGGTGGGAAAAAGCTTACCAGCAACCGTGGGGAAGAGTGGAAGACAGCAGAAATCAAAGAAAAGAGAGTCCAGCAAAAGGCAACAGCTTCTCCGGCAAAAATGATGGACAGAAGCAATAGAATTAAGGTTTTGCAGTGCTGACCGGTGATGAAATTTGAAGGAGAGGGGGTTAAAAAAACATTTATTTGAGGGGTGGAAAAGGTAAGAAGAGAAAGAAACAGAATTCTCTTTCTCAAAGTTATGAATTTTCTGTCTAACTTAGAACCGTGGAACGTGAGCTTATAGCAAATTCCATTTGCAAAATTTCCCATAAATCAAAAATTGTCCCACGCAGAATAACAATTAACTGTGCAGGTTGTACACAGATAGCTCATGCAAAATAATTGTCACGACCAAGAATTACCATCATTAGATGTTTAACAACGACCAGCTTGGCTGACTTGCCTGCTCTGGGAAGTATCTAACTAGTAACAGATTTTTCATCCATCACACAACAAAATGAAGAATGATTGGCAGAAGGTCTCATAATTGAGGTCTCAGATCCTTAGCTCTACTACTATATGAATGAACAAGAGTTTTGTGTAAGGGGGGAGAAATGGTTTGATCATTTGACCCCTCTCCAAATGCATTAGGTAGTCTATATATACAAAGATAGAGTAACTAATACCTATTGCAATTGAATTAAATCTAAAAATTATTATATACAATTGGCTAAGGAATTACAGACCAGTTCACTAACAAACCGAAATAGAATTAATTTTTTCTCGCAGAGAACTTAATCAATTTAGTTGCAGACTTGCATCTCAGAACATCTTCACACAATCATACATAGATTTGTTTCTATAAACTAATTCACTGTCAACTCTCAGTATCTTGACAGTCAATTATTCCTATGATGATAGATATCTGTTTATTGTGCACAAAAAAATAGGTAAACATTTATTAAATATCCTTTCCTTTACATCTTGAAATACAGTCATAACTCATAAGTGTGAACATCCTAGTGACCACATAATTGATACAAAAAAGGAGAGAATTTGGTTCACTAAAAGCCAAATATCCAACTTGGAGAAAAGAAATAATATATCAGAAAATCAAATTTAGGGGGAATTCATGACAAAATACTAGAAATAAACACTAGAAATAAAATACTTTCATGTTTCAAATATTCTACATCACTCTAAATTGCCATATCCATAATTCCTTACCTTTACGATCATTGGCGTTACCCCCTGAAAAAAAATCCCCAGAGTCAGTAGATCCAGCATCCTTGATCTCTTCATTTTCATCACTCTCAAGCAGCTTTGATGCATCCGGAATAGTCAACTCCGTAGCACCCATCCTTAATCATATCCTTTGAAGACCGACCAAATCCATCAAAACAACAAAAACCAAAGCAAAAGAGAGAGATACCTGAGCTTCCGTCCACCAAACTCTCCTCCACTCACATAAACCCAAAACAGAATCCGCAATTAAACAAACAACAGCAGCAAAACACAACTTCCACTGATCGAAATCACAACTTCGAACCTGAGAGCCATGGATCCATCCCGATGGCAATCATGCCAGGGACAATCAAAGAATGTGAGGATATAGTTTTAGCAAGACGAACGGATTGGCGTCGTTTAGGGCAGAGGCTGAGAGATGAGGAAACGAAATGGGGAAAATAAAGATAGTTATTTATAGTCTTCGGCAATATCCGAACCGGGTCTTCCGCCGGATATTTTCTTTTTTAATATATCCTTTATCCGTTTCATCCGTTGACGAACCAACGGTCCCAATCCATTGACCCACTTCTTTAAACTCGATCTGAACCGTATATTACTAAACAACTCTATAATTATATCATGCAATAAAAATTAAAAACGCGTTGACGGTAAACTAATTACACTTGATGACTGTTTAGCGGTGTAATTAAGCTTGGGATTAATTAAATTAGAACGATCTTGTGAGAAACTGAAGCTGTTTAAGAAGAGGAGCGAGTGATTCCATGAGCTTCTCATATGGATGGTTATGAACGCCCTCGTAGGTCGTAACGACGATGCTGGTATCGCCGGCGAGACGCTGGACTTGCTTCTTCACCTCACAGGTCGGATGTGTGCACCGGTAGTAGCTTCTACACGTATATACGTAAATCAAAACACATGCATGCATGCATGCATGTAAATATGTACGTACGTACGTACCTGGGAGACATGCTGTTCTTGACGGCTTTCTGTCCATACTTCCTCCAACGATACCCGTCGTCGAGAATATCATCTGCACTCCTCGTCTGAAATGCAAATCTTGGCTTCGCGGCTTTCTTCATCTTCCCTCCACCTTTACTACCTCTAACATCATTCACATCCACACCCACACCGGCACTGCCAGTACTGTTCATCGGGAAAATCTCCGATAGGACCTCGTTTGAACAGCCACTAGGCTCGCCAGTACTGAATCCTTGGCCGGTCTGTAGTGATTGAAGAAGCTCCTGCTGGGTTCCTGTCCCACACCTTCCGGATAAGAGTAGGTCCACCCATTCAAGGGCTGGATTGTTGGAAACCAATGGAGGTGCAAGTGGGGATGGAAGAAGGTTTCCGAAGCTTTGCTGCTGTTGCTGTGATGACTGCCCACCTCCTTGGAAACCTTCCATATCAGTCCGATCCCTGTACGTATGATTCCTGTCAGTCTGATCGATGGAAGACGTTCCGGCAGCCGTCTGTCAGGAAAAACGGAGATAGAGAGCGATTTTATAGATTGAGATCGAGTGAGAAAGACCAACTAATCTCAACTACCATCTTTTAGTTCAACGGCCCTGCCGGCTCAAGACCAAATTTCATATATAATATATATCGGTAAAAAAACACATTAGAAATTAATAAATTACAAACCTCAATCTTCATCGTTAAAAAAAAAATATACGATCCAAATCAACGGTGTAAACCCTATCTGAGTTGTGGGTCGTGCGCTAAAGGAATAGATCGCTGCCTCTCCGGCGATCGGCGATCATCAGTTGAGGATGGTTAAAACTTACTAAAAGGTTAAAAAAAGTGATGGAAAAAAAATCCAATTATCACTGTTCATAGCAGATGTTTGTTTTTTTAATGAAAATAATCAAACAGTTAAAAATTAAAATTGGCCGAGCTCAGGTTTGGTTCATTAGCAAATCGACAAACTCGAATTGCAAATTAAAGAAAAAATCTAAAATCTAAAAATTTGAAAAAATATCTGTCTATATTTAAATTGGACGCATTTTTGGAACGACTACTCGGTGAGTTACCAGCTCCGAAGGATACCACATCCAACCGTCCGTCGGCTAAATTGTTCCGATTTTGATTAGCGATTCCGAATTCGGAACCTCATGACTTGAAATTTCACATCCTTAGAATGGACATTCGGTGACATCCGGCATACTTACCTCACGGAGGACGCTGGTGCGGAGTGTTGTTCAGGAATCTGAGTGTATTTAAATTTAGGTTTTTGTTTAGGTTTTCTTGTAATTTATTCAATAATCTTTATTAATTAATATTTATAACTTTTAATATTTATATTTTATTTAATTATTTAGAAATCCGTACCGCGCTTATCGAGTCGAACCGAGTTTGAAAAGTCCAAGCTCAAACTCGAGCTCGACTCATTGAGCTCGTTGACCCGAGCCTAACAAGCCGAGCCAAACTTGAAAGGTCCAAGCTCAAGTTCGGCTCGCGAGCCTAACAAACCGAGGCAGTCGAGCCAAATTTGAAAAGTCCAAGCTCGAGTTCGGCTCGTTGGGCTCGTGAACCCGAACCTAACAAACTGAGCCAGCCGAGCCAAACTTGAAAAGTACAAGCTCGAGTTCGGCTCGTGAACCCGAGCCTAACAAACTGAGGCAGTCGAGCCAAATTTGAAAAGTCCAAGCTCGAGTTCGACTCGTGAACCTGAGCCTAACAAACCGAGCCAGCCGAGCCAAACTTGAAAAGTACAAGCTCGAGTTCGGCTCGTGAACCCGAGCCTAACAAACCGAGTCAGCCGAGCCAAACTTGAAAAGTTCAAGCTCGAGTTCGGCTTGTTGGCTAATAAATCCAACCGAGCATTGACATCCTAATTGTGTTTTCAGACTATGGGCCAAGAACTACGTTTATTTCGTTAAATTTTAATTTCAGTTGCTCCAAAAAAAATCTGAAATAGAGAAATAAGAGGTTTTCTGTGAACTGCATACAGAACATGATTTTGCTGAGCCGCGGCCGGCGCAATTTCCACGACGTATCCTCCTTCTGCTCCCTTGCCAGTTTGTTCCGGCATCCATCCCGCCCAAAAGAAAACACATCGGATAGCAATAATGGCGGGAACCCACGGAAAATCCCACTTCTCAAATGGTGTCAGAGATGCAACATCTCCGCCGCCCCCATTCATCAACAGAACAGTCGCCATCAAGATCTCGACTTTTCGGGATCCTTCGTCTTCTCCGATCTGTTAAAGAACGACCATGTCATTACCTCGGATATCTGTGATGTGTTCGTCGAAATGGGGGAGTTTGGTGTGTTTCCTTCGGGACCGATACAATTTGGAAGGCTGATCAGTAAGATTTGTCGGAGTGGACATGCCGAGAAGGCCTGGAAATACTTTCACTTTGTCAAGAACAAGGAAGGTGAAGGTGAAGGCGAAGGTGAAGGTACCGGAAGTTTGGTCGACGTGAGGTCTTGCAACACACTTCTGATCGGACTTAATAACTGTAGGGATTTCGAAAAGATGAATATTTTATTCTCCAGTATGAAGGATTGGGGAATGTGTCCAGATGAGTTCACACATGGGATTGTACTTAACCATCTGTGTAAATCGAACCGGGCCGGTGATGCTCTGAAGCTGCTCGATAAAATAGACCTGAGAACAACATCTGATATAATTCTGTGTAACACCGTAATCAATGGTCTGTGCAAGGAAGGAAGATTAGAAGATGCGATGAAATTGCTTTCAGAGATACCCCAGAAATACGGGCGGCAGCCAAACACGGAAACCTATAACTGTATAATCAATGGGTACTGTAAATTGGGTGAGGTCGACGTAGCAACTAAGCTCCTGGTACGTATGAAGGATGAAGGTGTTCCACTCGATATGATCACCGTCAACACCCTTATTGATGGTATGTGCCGGATCGGTAATATTGGGAGTGCATTAATGTTTTTCCGATCGACCGCCGCCGATACTTCTCTTTCAGGCAATGTTGTAACTTACAGTATTCTGATCGGAGCTTACCTTCATACCAAGAACGTAAACAAGGCAACAGAACTGTTTGATGAAATGCTGAGAAGCGGCCATAAACCAGACTTCATGATGCACCACATTATGATATCAGGATTTGTCCAAGCCGGTGGGATCGACAAGGCTTGTTCGATCGCCTCCCAGATGCGCAAAGAAGGTTTCCAACTGGATGTCAGGGATTACAACATCTTGATCAATGGATTGTCCAAGTGTAAAAATTCGAACAAGAAGATACACAAACTGCTCGAAGAAATGAATGTCGCCGGACTTAAGCCCGATGGCGTGACATACAACACACTCATCTTCTTTTCGACCAAACGAGGAGACATCTCGACAACTAACCGACTTTTTAACGATATGGTGCGTCGTGGGTACAAACCCACCTTGGTGACTTACGGGATCCTGATTCACGACCACTGCAAGACCGCAAAATTAGACGAAGCCATGAGGATTTTTAGAAGCATGTCGGAGACAGGAATCCGACCAAACAACGCCATTTACTCAATTCTGATCAATTGTTTGAAAAACGAAAAGAAGTTCGACGAAGCGGTTTCGTTATTCGAAGAGATGTGTGCCGGAGGAGTGGTGCCGAAGTCGAATACTTATAATTTGGTGTTGGCATGCCTGCACGAGAGGAATTCAGTTGAGGAGGCGTTAAGGTTGCTGGAATCTATGGAAGAAAATGGCGGGAAACTTAATTGTAATACTCTGAAGACCCTTGTAGAGTGGTTCTCTTCTGCTGGTCAGATCGACAAGTTTAAAAGATTTATACATGCATAGATATTGAAGATGCTACAATCAATATCTCGTTTGCAATTTTTAGGGATTTAATTTAAATGGAAAATACTAGGGACTGGGTCAACTTGATTAATCTTATTGGAGTCTCTCTTAGTTAGTGCATTAAGTGGCTAATGTCGGAGTATGGTATTAAATTGATTAGCTTATGGTGATACCGGGATCCGTATTGAGATTACGACATTGGATTGGATCCTCAGACATTCATAACTAGATTGAGGCCCCCGAAGGCTCGTGGGAGATCGAATGTGGTAAGCAAGCCTTATGTTGAAGTCAGACCCAAATCAGATAATCGACCCCTGAATATGGACCAAAAGGAGAATGAGTCGAACCACTTGAGTTGATATGAGTAGTTGATTCCTCCTTTACTCGGTCGGTTAGTTCACTGAGATACTAGTTGACCGCCCTCTAGTCGGTCGTTTCATTGACGGACTGAGAAGGGATCGAGTGACCATCAACAATGTGAAATGACCCATTAATTTGCCCTTTCTAAGATTTATAAATAGTGGAAAGACTAATCAAATCAATTTCAGGTTAAGTTCGAGCTCGAACATCAGCAAATCATTAACGAGCCGAGCTCGATCTCGGTCAAACCAGACTCGACAAGCTCGAGTCCGAGCCTAGATAACTCTTTAACGAGCCGAGCTCGAGCCCGTCTCAATAAGCCAATGCTCGGCTCGTTTGACACCGACATTAAAAAGCTACTACATGCTCCTCAATCAATGTCAGTCATTATTTTTATTTAACAGGTAACCAAAATCGGAAGACTACTACTAGTCTACTACCGGTTACAACTTCATAAGATGAAGGGTCTAGATGTCAAGGTGAAACTGAGAGACGAGATAAAAAGGGTTTTTTATGAGAACTATTCTTACCTGATACGGGCCGTTATGAAACCACCTCAAGGACGATTAAATCCAAGTAACAACCGAATTATTGCAGTAGAAACGGGTTGAAATTTATTTATTAATCACAAGAGTGAATGTAACATATGCAATTACAAAATTAAGTCATGTCAGTCATATGGAGGCAACATTAAAGGTATTAAAATACTTGAAAAGAACACCTGAAAGAGGTCTATTATATAAACATGAAAATGAGATCAATATAATTAGGCACTGTGATGCTGATTGGACAGCATGTCCCAAAACAAGAAAATCAATTACAGGTTATTGCATCTCACCAGGATCATTGCTTATTTCTTGAAAATCCAAGAAGCAACCAATATTTTATCAGAGCAGAATATAGATCGATAGCAAAAGTTGCATCAGAAATAACCTTCGTACGGTATTTATTGAAAGAATTTAGAATCAAACTCAAGAGAAAGACGATTCTCTATTGTGACAATGTATTAGCCATACATATAACATACAATCCTCTGTGTTCATGAGAAAACAAAACACGTTGAAATAGATTGTCATTTCATTAGGAACAAAGTTCAGAAAAGACTTATAATATATATATTTTTGAAGCAATTAAATTTCATTAAAAAAATAAGGTCGATGCCCAGTAAAAATAGAAACAGAAGTAAAAAAAATGATCAAGAAGCTAATTGACTCTCTCTCTCATTAACTATATAGTCTAGTTATACAGTAACTAAATACGCTGCCTCAGGAGGTTGGTCTCTCATACTTTCATCATAGATGTCTCCAAAAGGTGACAACAACTAACTTTCCTTGTACTACCCTCAATCAAAGAAAAAACTGATATCTTTAATGATATCTTTAAAGATTACCTCAGAAGGCCTACTAACGTGCTGTCTATATTTTTTTTTTTCCGGTTCATATATGTCACGACAAACACTCAATAACATTCCTTGACAAGTTGAATGTATTGGATCCATTCTCTCCAACTTGAAAGGTAGTGTTAAATTATAAATGTTTATCGGCTCTATGGAGGAGTAATTATTTAGACTTGTAATAGCATTTGATGTAAGGGCCTAATTATAATAAACCCAATTTAATATTTAAAATATAAAAGGACCATGGGAAAATAACCCATGAAACGATTAGTTTTCCAATCTCTTCTTCCGTCTTCTTCCTGCTGCGATTCTGAAATCGCGATATTTGACGCAGATCTTCACAGCTCGCACTCCGCCGCCAAGCTTCCGCTAACGATCACGCCGACGTCGCTTCACAGCTTCTTCAGTCTGGTCAATGGAAGCTTCCGTTGTTTGTGCTCATCTAAGGATTAGGGTTCAGGATCCATTACTCAGCACACTCAGACGCCGGATTCCTCTCTCTGATTATAGGTGCTTGAGATTCAAAAGTTCGAGGAGATCTTGCTATACCCCTTTTATTAGGGCGCAGCAGGTGTGCTGTAAATTCACTTTTTCTTCTTCTCATTCTTGAACTGTTCAAAATAGAAAACCAATAGAAAAGTATTTTTCCTTAATTTTTTTTTCTCGATTTGATTTTGTACACTTCTGACTTGATTGGTTGGTGCAGAGGAGCAGGAATTTACAAGCTTTCAAGCACTATATTGAAATTTACTTGACTATTTCTGAATTCTTTAACGATATATGAAATAACTTGGTGGATGATTGTTATTGCAGCCTGAAGCGATGAAGAATTCAAATGTGGACTCTGAGGAAATGAAAGAGTTGGGATCTGGAAATCCAATAGATGATATAAGAATGAAGCAGGGTATCACAATAAGACGACGTCCAACCACAGGACCTCCTCAGCACCATGTGGGTCCTTTTGAGTTTCGTCTGGAGAATGAAGGAAACAAACCTCAGAACATTCTCGAAGAAATAGTGTGGAACAAAGATGTGGAGGTTTCAAAGGTATTTTGATTGAAAATATTTTTCCATTTTTTTAAAATCTCATTGACAAATGATAATTATTTGCTACTTACTTTTTTAATCTTTCAGATGAAAGAGAAAAAACCACTTTTAAAATTGAAAAAAGACATGGACAATGCTCTTCCACCTAGAGATTTTATTGGTGCTTTAAAGGATTCTTATGTACGAACAGGTATGCCTGCTTTGATAGCTGAAGTTAAGAAAGCATCTCCTAGCAGAGGAGTCCTGAGGGAAGATTTTGACCCGGTAATATGTCGTTTATCCTTTTGTTTTTATGTGATCGATTTTCTGAGCTATATTTTATTTGAATAGATCAATAAAATTTCCACAAACATTCATTTTATGTGCGATTCCTACAAAACCCACATACTCTAAAGTGGAACGTGCCTATTTTCATAGTTTTGAAAGCACCGCTTAAAGCACGCTAAAGCTCCAAAGCTCTCTTGGAGGAGCGCTTTTTCCAGCGCTTTTGTTAGAGCGGGTAATCGGACGGGTTCAGATAAATATCCGCCCAATTACACCTATTCTTTAATAAAAAAATCACCTGATATACTTTTTTTCCTGGTTTTCTATGCGCCGTTTATGCGCCGCATAAACGACCATGCGGTTTTCCAGACCCCCGCATAGATGTTCTATGCGTTTGCGGGTCTGGGGCGGGTCGGGTCAACAGGTCGTGTTGGGTAATAGGGTTTTACCCATTAAAAAAAAAAAAACCAAAACGCATAGAAAAATAACCCTAAGTTTTTTCCTCCCTTCCCCCTCCCTTCCGTCGGACATTAACGGACCAGGCTGACCAGCAGTAGAACTCCGGTGAGCGTTCCTTAGAGCTGAAGTTGAAGAGGATGTTGAGCAAGCTCCTTAGAGCTTAGAGCCTTAGACTATTGTTAATTATATAGTTTTAAACTTTGTTATGCAATTTCTATTTACTATTTAGACTTTTAAACTTTATTGGGTCATTGGAACACTTTTTGCTATATTATATTATTCATATATTATGGAAATATCAGGGGTAATTTTAAAAAATACATGTAAATAACATGTCGCATATTTACGTATATGCGCGTATATGCACGCATATACTTATATGCTTAAAATGCCATCGCATGAACGCATAGACGCATAGAAAACCTTGCTTTTTTTGCCTATTCTACCCCTTTATTCTAACTTAAATTAAAAATTAAATCCAACTACTATTAAATCCTACTTTTTTTTTGAAGCAATAACTTAATTTTAGTTGTATAAATTAAATCTTTAATGTTCTATTACATGTGATTTTATACTTTTATAAGATATTTTTAATTTTCTATAGGTTTTATATGTATTTATATAGGATTATATGTATTTTTACAGGATATTACTAAAATACCCTAGTGTTTTAAGCGCTTTAAAGTGCGCTTAAAGCTCCCAAAGAGAAAAAGCTCTTTCTGAAAAGTGGAAGTGCTTTTCGCTTTTTTGAACTATGCCTATTTTCATATATTACTTAGATATGCTAGTACTTTAGAAGTGTAGAACAAAATTAAATAAATGTATCGTGTTACAAACTGATCATTTTATTTCCTGAGATGCTATCTGTTCATTTGCATTTGTAAGATTTTTTTGGGAAATATGATCTGAAAGTTGTTGGATAATCTGTTGGTTGTGCTGTAACTCACGAATTTATTTCTCTTCTTTCAGTTACTTCAGTTCAATAAAATCAATATGTCATATAGCTATTTTTCTTTGTAACAGTAACTTGATTTTTTCAGTATAACAGATTGAAATCGCACGTGCTTATGAAAAAGGTGGAGCTTCGTGTTTAAGTGTTTTGACTGATCAAAAGTTCTTTCAAGTAAACAGTTTATATAATCAGATTCGAATTTGGATTGTTTATGTACCGTTATAGAAAAATGATGATATTTTTTTTTGCTAAATAGGGGAGTTTTGAAAATCTCGAAGCGATACGTAGTGCAGGAGTAAAGGTTCGTATTGCCTTTTGTTTGGTATCCTTCACTGCATCTTCCGAATATTATTTTCTGACCGGTACAGAAAATCTACCATGTTTTGATTTATATTTTTGTTTTCATCATTTTATCTTCCTAACTTTGTGAAATTTCAGTGTCCTCTTCTATGCAAGGAGTTTATTATTGATGCTTGGCAAATTTATTACGCTCGAACAAAAGGAGCCGACGCTATCCTTCTGATTTCCTCTGTTTTGCCTGATGCTGACATTAAATACATGAGTAAAATCTGCAAATTGCTTGGAATGGCAGCACTGGTTGAGGTTTGTGAAACACTTAACCACGTTATTTTGTCTATTTGATAAACCTCAAATCCTACTTTTAATTTATGTTGGTTAAAGCTAGCAAAAAAATTGTTAAGTTAAAATATAGAAAATAATATTGAAGGAAAAGTGAGAGATGTGACATGGTTAAAATTAATAGGTGATATTTTTATAGGTACACAATGAAAGAGAAATGGACCGTGTACTGGCCATAGATGGAATCCAACTTATTGGTATTAATAATCGTAATCTCGGTGAGTTATATACGTTCAAATGCATAAATATCTGGTTATCTGTATATTAGTGTGACTATTCAAGGGTCTGGTTCATTTTTTTTATCTCAATCAGTTTGTACTTTTAGTTTATTTTAAGAATGTGCTTTTGTAAGGATTTTCCATTTTATGGCCTATTTAATAGTGTCAAGCAAATCTTAGTACTTCCACATTTCGGCATGTTTTTTTTCATTTATTAGTATTTTGTTTGATAAATGATAACTGGTCTTATTTTGTACATACTACAAACCTTTCTCAATAATTTATTTTGGTTATAGAAAATTTATTAATGGTTTTGATTAATTTGATATTTGTTAATTGTTATTAACTTCTTGTATATATGTTATATTATTATCTATAGAAACATTTGAAGTCGACATATCTAATACAAGAAAACTTCTAGAGGGAGAACGTGGTGAAATTATCTTTCAAAAAGATATAATAGTAAGTATTCTCTAGTTACTATTCTTAGTTGAGTAATTCTCTATATTTTAACAACTTTACAATGCACCGCATGAGAAATAAGTATTCTAGTTGAATAAAAATAAACATCTTTTTGTTTCTTATTACCAATAGAAAAAACAGTGATAATGAGAGTTGAGATTGAGAGTGTAAAATTGGATTTTTCTTCTTCTTTCTTACTGACTTGTTAGTTCTCTTAAGGTAAATTTTTTGTTAGTTTAATGATATTTCTCCTTTTCTATTGTGCCAACTGATTCATTTTTATCTTTCAGGTTGTCGGGGAATCAGCACTATTTACTCCTGCAGATATTGCCTATGTCCAAGAATCTGGGGTTAGAGCTGTAAGGCCTCCAGCCCTTTATTTGATCAATATCGTCCTTAAAAAGAAAAAAAATTGGACAAATAAAACTAGGGTCTAGGAAGATATAGATGTTCTTTGTTCATTATCTACTATGAGTTGATGGATCCCATCTTTGCTCACTGTTTGGATGATGATTTCTGAAGAGTTTTCCGATCATCTTTTTTTTCAATGTTAACGCACAAAAACCTCCTCTATCATTAACATTATGCGAATTAGTAATGTTATTTGGTCTTGTAGGTTCTCGTTGGCGAGTCGATTGTGAAGCAGCAAAATCCAACAGAAGCAATCACTGGCCTCTTCGGAAAAGACATCTCGAAGTGAGTTCATTTTGATCGGAACAATAGACAAAATATCAAAAAGCGTTTTTTTGTACACTAAATTAAGCAATCAAATCTGCCTTTGAAATGTTTCGCACATTACTATTTCTTTTTTGATAAAAATAAATTTTCATTAGACATGAAGTGACCTTGCTCAGTTTTACAGATATAGACATTTTCTTACATTGCTAAATTATAGTAAAAATCTGGTTAGTTTGTGCGTGACTTAATAAATTTGTGATTGTTTTAAAAAGACATTCCCTATCTTTATTTATGATTTTACACAGAATTTAGTTTTCCCCTGCTGTTTGTTGGAGTTCATAATGGAGAGGAACCTAAGACGATGAGAGGATAAATGTTTAGAGATTAGAAAGCAGAAACAAAAGCACATAGAAGAAGAGACGTTGGAGAAGAACTGATTGTATTCAACTGTTTGTTTTAAGTGTTCCAGATTTTTCAAGTGTCTATTTTTATTTCACTTGTCTCTTTGCTATTGCTTGTTACTTGGTTAATACGAACTCTCGACGTATAATTTTAGAATGTTTTTAACCTCTTTCTATTGAGAACACGATAGTTTCTGTCTCGCCTTTTATCTCTTGCTCTGCATAATTAAAAACAATAACTAGCAGGAGCCCATTCGTGATCAGACAAATTAATTGCACAATTGAGACTAACCACATGATAGTATGCGTTTTCGACAGACGATAACTCTTGCCTTTCAACAGTCGATTCTGTTGAGAAAGCTTGGTCTTTGCTCAATTATTTTTGTTTATTCGCTGCCAATATGTGTGCATAGTGCATTGTAGCATGCTGAATTAAGAGTCAAGTAGCATTCTAGTGTGCTGCTAATTATTATTTTGTTCAGACAGCGTCATGCTCTGCCAAGCCCATAGCGTATGCCTCCCAATGAGAGTATGGAATTGTTTCAGCCCTTGATGCAGTGAAGAGATATCCACCTGATGATACCCCTGGTCCATCAGACCAGGACTACCTCCCCGGTCTTAAGACCGTCATACAAAGTTTTATTTTTTGTAGTGTATAAATGATGGTGTGATACAGAGTATATACGAGACAATCTACTACAAGTATATTACAAATGTTCTCCCCCCTCTACATTCAACCCCTAGGGGTATTTATACACTTTCCTACTGGACCGGACCTTCTTTCACTGGTCAAGTGGGTCTGATCGGGGATGAGCCTGGTCTTATCAATAAGTATGTTGTGGTTAGCACTGCATAATCCCAATAGCCCACCGGTAATTCCGAATGATTTAGTAATGTTAATGCCGTGTAGTCTACCAGATAACGACGACGTCTCTCAACTGCTCCCATTTCTTGATGACTGTAAGGGGCGGAGAATCTGTGTTGGATACCTACTTTTTCAAGAACCGTTGTTAGTTTCTTGAATTCCATTCCATTGTCAGATTGGAGTTCCTTGATTTTGTTTCCACACTGTCTCTCTGCCGAACTTTTGAATTTCTCAAATATCTGAGTTACCTTAGCCTTGCTTCTTGGTGGAAACACTCAAACGCCCAATTAAAATCGGTAGTTGCATCAATAAAATTTATATAATACTTGAACCCTTCTGATGATATGATTGAGACCGGCCCTTAGATGTCTCACAACTTGACATTTTGTCACAATTGGATGATATTATCTATTTAGAAATCATTTGTTTCATCACCTGATTGTGTAAATGTCCAAGCCTAAAATGCCATTGATCGTTCGATACTCGCTCACTTGATAATGCTTCTAGTATATTATTTATCTTCATTTTCATCGGAAGCTGGTATAGACCTCCATCTTCGATCCTTAATTCCCTTCAGCTATTATTTTTCTACTTGCCAAATCTCACAGCCTGACCTTCTGTTGATCAAATTCAACACATACTGGATTATCTACACATAGCTGATGAACTGATAACAGACTTTTAGTAGTAGTAGAAACAATTAATACATCATTTAACTGAAATTCTATTATATTATTTATCATTTTGCATTTTCCCGATTTAGAAATACCCATAGATTCTCCATTAACGGTTACTAACTTTGTGGAGTCAGTGTAAGGTTTCGAAGAATTGAGAATCTTACCATTACCTGTAAGCAATGTGCATAGTTCTCCCGGAATCGGGGTACCACATAGTAACAGCATTTGCGAACGGAGGCAAAGTATTACCGAGACCAATTGGGACTAGCTTCCTACTATGAGTTGATGGAAATCGAATAAAATTTGCTCCGTTATAGAAATTTGTTGCGTTGTGTCCCTTGTGAGAGCATATCTGGCATAGTGATTTACCCCCATTATTTTGTTCTTCTCCCTTCTTGCATGCTTACCGTGTGCACTTCAACCCTCGTGTTTTGTTCTTCTTGCAGATCATAGTCCATAAAAAGTTGTTGAAGATTTGGAAACGTCATTGCGTGGCCAAACCCGTGGTAATGGAGGCCACGAACGATTTGTAATCCGATCATAAATCGCCCAATGTTATCGAAACGATTTGGGAGTCCCATAATTTCTCGCTGGCGGATGCAAGTTTTTATCCTTTGAAATTTTCTTCAAGTATTGCGGCATTGTTCGCGCGTCTTTGCGGATAGATTGTAACTGCATACGTAGATGAAGAAGCCTCGTCTCCGAATCAGAGGAGTAAATCTGTCTAAGACACTCCCATACCCCATGCGATGTGGTGAGGGCAGCAATATTGTAGGTGAGACTGCCGTTAGGATCCAACTTAAAATGATCTGGTCCGGCTGCTCAGCCGGAGAGCATTCTGGTAACTGCACTTTCCCTTCCACATAATCCAGAAGCTTGTATTCTCGGAGAAGCACCCAGAATTGAGCTCGTCAAGTGAAGTAGTTATCTTCTTCCAATTTAGGTGCGTGGAAACTCGTTGTAACCCTAACCCTAACCCTAATCATAACCCTAACACAACTGTATTTTTGAAATCTAGTGGTGATTATTTTTGAAACCACTTAGAAAATTGACATTCGACACTAAAGTGACGCCGATTACCGGAAGTTATGTTTATTCTCAGACGCCGTCGACGTTTCCATGATTTTTTCTCTTCCTTTCAGATCACTCGTCGCATTTCTACAGATGCTTCCTCTCTTGAAAATCTGTTCCAGGTTGAGCACCAATCTGATTGTTGTGGCACCAGCGTTCATCTAAGACAACCATCCAATGAACAACAATCTTTAATCTTATCAAAGTGGTGTGAACGATCCAAACTTTCTGCCACTGCGATCCGTGCCATCATCCAACGAGAACCTAAATGTCGTCGGAATTTCGAGTCTTCAGGATCCGCCGTCTATTACGGTCTTTTAATAAAGGGTGAAATCATCGACAAAGAATCCACCGATGTGCTCATTGAGATAGCGGAGGCTGGTGTGTTTCCTTCAGTACCCGTTCAACTTGGCCAGTTGATTACGAAACTTTGCAAGAGTAAGTTTGTTGGAAAGGCCTGGGATTTCTTCCACATTGTGAAGAGAGGAGGTTGTTTGGTCGGAACCTCTTGCTGCAATGCGCTCCTCACCGGTCTCCACGAGACCAAGGATTTCGCAAAAATGAATCTGCTATTCTCGGAGATGAAGGATTGGGGCATGCAGCCTGATAAGTTCACAAATGGAATTCTACTTGATTATCTATGTAAATCGAACCGGGTCGAGGATGCTCGTAAGCTGTTCGATAAAATGGCTAGCAGAACATCGCCAAGCGCAGTTATGTCCACCATTGTCGTCAATGGATTGTGTATGGAAGGAAGATTAGAAGACGCAATGAAATTTCTGTCAGAGAACAACAACAAGCATGGCCTGCGTCCAAACACCTTACAATATAACCACCTTATCAAAGGGTACTGCAGGTTAGAAGACATCAAAACAGCAAAGCAACTCCTGGTACGAATGAAGGATGAATGTGTGCCACTCGATATCTTCACTGTCAACACCCTTATTGATGGAATGTGTAGGAATGGTCAGATTGCAAGTGCATTAGAATTTTTCCGGGAGCAGTACTCATCGAATATTCATTTCTCAGGGTATGTTATAACTTACAACATTCTGATAGGTGCTTTTCTTAAAGTTCAAAATATCGGCAAGGCAATGAACCTGTATGATGAAATGCGTATGAGAGGACATAAACCCAATATCATCACGTATACAATTATGGTATCGGGTTTATCGGCGGATGGTTGTGTAGAAAAGGCTTGCTCAATGGTCTCTCAAATGCGAAATGAAGGTTTTATTCCACAACTTAAGTGTTACAACTCGTTGATCAGTGGATTTTCTAAAATGAACAGGCCAGACAAGATGTATGAGTTGCTTGACGAAATGGAAACCACTGGTGTTAAACCCAATGTTGCCACATACACCATACTTATCTCTTTTTCTGCCAACAAAGGAGATATTTCTACCGCCAATCAATATTTTGATGATATGTTGAGCTGTGGGTTCGAACCCAACATTGTCACCTACGGGGCACTGATCCTCTGCTATTGCAAATCTGGAAAATTCAACAATGCTATGAAGATTTTTAGAAATATGTTGGAGACTGGATTCCAACCTGACAATGTCATCTATTCGACCTTGTTCAATCATTTGAGTTATGAAAAGAACGTTGGTTATGTGCTCTCACTTTTAGATGAGATGCGAGCTAGAGGAGTTTCGCCGAACACAATTACCTATAATACCGTGTTCAAATGCTTGTGCCGCCGGAATGCGCTGGAAGATGCCTATGAATTAATGAATGTCATGAAAGAAGAAGGTTGCAACCCCGATTACTATACTTATATGATTCTCACAAACTGGTTCTCTTCTGCAGGCGAGATTCACAGGTTAAAAAAATTTATACATTGAAATGTTTTTGTCCATGATGTGAAATGCTATTGTCTGGACTCTTTATTAGATGGTGAGTGTTTTTTCATATCTCAAAATCAGAAGCAATTGGCCAATTATTACTTGTGTTTTATAAAACAATATAAATTATTTCTGGAATGTCAAATAACACTATATTATGATCTCAAGGGAAGATGGATTGCTTTGACAGTAGCATTCTGGTAGGGGGTCTGCGATGCTGTGGAGGAGGGTGGTTGTGTTCGCCTCTGTAAGTGATGATGAACATGTTTAGATCTATCTGACTCCACTCCACTTGTTTCCTCCCAATGCAAGCCTTTGAGGTACTGCATTTGTAATATCCTCTGTTCTTGTATGATATTATAGTTAGTTTGGTTTGGATAATTTATATTTTGTACTAATTTCCAATGTTGTAGGAAGAACAGACCTGGGAAAAAGAGCACCTTTGATGGGCTTCTGTCCATACTTCCTCCATGCCCACACGTCGTCACAAAGGTCGATGGCTGGAACATGGTGAACCGTCTTCTGTTGCTTCTTTCTATAAAACTAATGCTAAACAAGTCAATTCTATTACAGATGAGAAGGAAAAAGAAAGAAAGAGGAATGAATTATGGTTGCCTGAGCTTATTTTTGGAATGAGTTGGAATGTGCAGAAGGTTAGTCTGTTTTTGATGATACAAAGATGGAGTTAAAATTGGGTTGAAATGGTCGCAAATCCCATTATATGATGTAGGATTTGAATATGACGACGACGACGACGACGATGAAGGAGAATGTGGTGGTGGTTTTAATCCTACATAACCTCTCACCACTGCTTGAAGATCCCAGTTGTTCTCTGCCATGAATAGATAGATAGCAAAAATAGCAGCAACAGAACTAAGAAATCAGAAACCCCAATTAAAAAGAATAATAGGAGCAAGACTGATGACAGGTAGAGAAGACGTTGACTTTTATACTGATAACTTTGATATCATATGAGTGTGGACTGTGAGCTGTGAGATTGGATTCCCAGTACCACCACCCCACCATTCAGCAATCAGAATCCTGTGACTTTTAGATTTATTTTTTTCATTTATAGCTTTATTTTTCTTGTTTGGTTTACAATTATTGACAAGTCTAGATGTCAACGCCATATCACATGTTCTTGTTTGTTTCATTGTTTGGTTATTTATTTTTTGTAGAAGACGAATCTACAGTAGTTAAAAAGAGAAAGAAAAGTTACAACAAATTACACATGGAAGAGTTACTTACCCAACCTTCACAGGCTCAACTAGTCACAGACACTCTTGAAGGTTTTTTACATGTATGTCAAGGTGCGAAAAACTATAGCATCTACTTCATTGGTAAGCCATAAACTAATCCCTCTACATTCACTGTTAAATTTTATAATGTTTGAATGTTATAAACTCTACTAATTATGGTTTAAAATATCTTTAACTAGTTATGATATAATATTGTATATGAAGTGTTACAATGCAGTTGTCTATGTATCAATGTATGTAATCTACATATTAGGTGGGCATGCGATTTGTAGTCGGATGTAATATAAACATGTAATAATGTATGTTAGGGTGATAATGATATTACTGTAGGTATGATCCACATAGAGATGATCGACTAAGGATGGTGAAGCGTGAAGGTGAGCAGATCTGAAGGAGCAAGAGTCGACAGAGATCAGAGCAAGAATAGAGATGATTGTGATAAAGATGTGAAGATTTCCAAAGAGGAGAATGAACTTCTGATCAGATAGGAACATAACTGGTAGGTTTCATTGAGAAGATAGGGATATATTTACATATATGTTTAATATTCCCAATTCAACATCTCTGTAATAAAACTGTTTTGCAGATTTGGATCTAAAGTCTAAACACCTTAGGTATATTAACTTGTATGGGAAACCAAGAGTCCAAGACTGCATTGAGATTTGAGACTTAATCTAGATTTCAATGCTAATTACACAGATCTTTATGCTCTTGGTTTTCTTAAATATTACAATTAATACATACACAGTTCTGGGAACCAGTGATTCTGTAAATTGTGATAGTTTCTAAATGCTGTAAAAGAAATCCATTGGTTTTCCATTTTTGTTCAGACCGGATTCTCCGATTATGTCATTTCCGTTTTCCGATGAACAAAGCTAGACTTTTTTGTGCAGAGAAGGAGAAAACATGGAGAATAAATAAAACAACTTGCAAACTTGTAAGAAACATAAAGAACGATCGATCCCACAATATGGTGTTTAATACAAAATTGAAAAAACAGCCCATCATCACTTGACAGAGTGACAGAGATTGATAAATGGATCGTACCGGCGGTGAGTTACTGGACGACGGGCAACTATTTTGATCATCGAGCGCTGAGAGATGATCTTTGCTTCGCCCTGATTGATTCTGTGGCATTCATATAACTGGGTCTATGGTAATTCTTCACACTCTCTGAGCTTCTTTCTGAAGCTAAAACCATAGTTGTGGTCCTCGATAACGGAGTTGACGTTCCGATTGAGGAAGAAGAAGCCGAACAACTCTCCCCGCAACGAAACTCCTGACTGAACCCCGGCCTTATCCCACTTCCGCCTCCGCCATAACTACGGGTTTGCAACGGTGGTGGTTTTGCCGACACTCTGGTGCTGACATTGTTCTTCCTGACTTGGATCGATCCTTGTTCCAACGGTTTTGAGTAATAGCACCCACCGGAGATGTCGCATGGTTGTTGTTGTTGGTTTTCCATCAGTAATCTACTCTCCCAGGGTTTAGCAGCCATCCATCTTTCCAACCAGCTCCATCCCCAACTGTTCTTATCGACGGCGGCGATACTCTTGAGAGATTTCATTGACGGACTTGGTTTCGAATTGGGTCGTTTTTGTTGCGAAAGAGCGTAAGAATTAGCTCTTTCTCTCCGGATTGCTCCCTCTTTCCGCATCTGTAATTTGCTTCTGATCTCCTCTAACGTTCCCTGACTATCACACCATCCTTCTTCTGCTTCTTTCAGAATTTCCAACTCAGTTCGCCGACTGTCGAGCATCTTCTGCACAGCTTGGCCCTCCGACGACAACCGCACGCGGCGTGCTCGGACGCGTGCTTGAACTCTCACTAGAGCCTGCATACATCTTAAAGTGACCGCTGCTTGTTTCCGTACTTGCCGGCCTCTCACGATGGCTTGAAGCCTCACAACTCCTCTCAACGCCTTCCGCGCTCTTCTGGCCTACAAAATCAAACCACCGGAATCGGTCATCGGAGATTCAAATCGAAGAGTGTGTGTGTGTTCGAGATTACCAGAAATCCTCGAAAAACAGTTTGGATTCTAATAGAAGCCCATTCCTCTCTAACTGCCTTGAAATCCCTCGGCGGTGCTCTAACAACCGTCGCCACAGCTGCAGTGTAAGCATCTCCACCGTTGATCGACGATGCATCGGACCCCTCCGACGCTGAACGGTGGTTGTTCCCTTTCGACCCCGACGAGTTTCTCCTCCACAACTTCCACTTCCTATTCCCCTTCTTCACAACAACCCACCCAAAAATCAATTGAAAACTAAAACGGAAAACAGAAAACTCAAAACAGAAAAACAGAAAACTCAAAACAGAAAAACGAAATCTCTACCTTGTCGCTGCTCTTGTTGAACCCAACCAGAGACTGAACCCACTTCCCCGACCCACCCATTTCCAACGGACTCCGATCGTCGTGTTCTCTCTTTCTCCGTCGAAGCCCGGAACCCAAGAAAGAAGAAGAAGAAGGTGGTCGCTGGGGGAACGTAATGTGTAAATGTGGTGGTTTTAATATTTGACCGGCCGGTCTGATCGATATTTGAAATTCGAAAGAAAGAGAGGGAAATGAATGAAGGTGGATGAGGGTTGGTGGAGTTGAATCAGAGTACAGCAGAAACAGAAAGCCAAAAAAGCCAGACTGATTGACTGAGTCTGACCGGTTGTCAAAGAGTGGACCAATCGTTCTAGTATTTATTTATTTTATTACAACATTGCCATCAGAACCAGACCAGCGCCGTTCCCGGAGCACGCTCGCCGGAGTGGGAAAAAAAATTCAAAAAATATCCTTCACTTTATTCGGCAAGTTTTGATTTTTTACAAAAAGCGCACAGAAGGCGTGTTACCAACTAACTGTTTAAGCAGAAACCAGTCTGGTCGGGCTGCCCATGAGAGAAAGTCTCGGGGAGAGTCTCAGATCTTGGCATGGGCGAGGAGATGGAATCGGGCCCATCTTGGTAACCGGTGAGTGAGGTATTCTCGGTGAGAGATTAACCTGCTCCAGCGCTTGGGACTGGAGATAGACAGGATACTCTCTGACACACCTGATCCGCGGTCCTGCTCCGGTGCTCCACTTGAACCTCGCCGTTTGAGCTTTCTCTATTTCAATCTGTTTTGATGATGGGCACACATCGTCATCGTCCACTTCGTATCTCTGTAACGAAACAGATAAATAATCTCATCAAGATGACCGGAGATAAAAAAAAAACAAGAGTGAAGGTGAAGGGTTCGCCGGCTTTTTTTTTTTTATACCTTGACGTTGGAAAGATCGACGTGGTTATGTTTAAGGAAGGTGATGAACTCGTTGAAATTCTCTTCGGTGGGGAGATAATGACCACTGTATGGCCAGATTGCTCGAAGAATGCCATTATCAGCAACCAATCTCCCCGCCGATGAAGTTGCGGCGCCGGCGAGAAAACTGGAGTGCTGAAATCTACCCTTCTCCTTCTGTCCGATGTATAAAGTTCTCGATGTGCAGAGGACAAATATCAGTTTACAACCATGGATTGAGCTCACTGACATTCCAGTTTGCTTGTAAACAAGTTTTCCATTGTCAACTATGACTTCATGAGCCTTCCTCTCTTTCTGCACCAGATATAAATCAATCAATCTTCACTTCAACCGTTTTTAACCGTCAAAAAAAACACACAAGATTATCAAATTACCGGTCCAAGATATTTGATGCACTGGTGCTGGATTTTGGATCTTGGGCAATTCACAAGGTTTATTTCCTTACCATCTCCAACATCCAACCTGAAAAGGAAAAAAAAAAACAATTATTCTCCGCGACTTTCTTCGAATTTATCTGATTCGGTTAAGATTAAGGTTAGGGTTTTTTTACCAGTAGAAAAATGGTTGTATGCTGACGCTTTTGAACCAAACTTTATAGTAGATGTGTAGATTGTGCCCGTACCGATGTCTTGGGTCGATCTGAACACACAAATTGATTTATGAATCAGCGAGCGAACGAATGAACGGATATGAGATGTAATATTTGATTCATACAGCTTCAAGCCAGTGTCGGATAGCTAGTTTCTGAGCTTTGGCGTCTTTGGAGATACCTTTGCCAACCCTAGCGAGTCTTTTTTTGCTCTAGTCCATCGTGAAATTGCCGTTTCTCGTTCTTCCTCCTTGAAGAAAGACACGGAATTCAGCTTCAACGTTGCGAAGTCCAAAGCTTTCCACCTGTTTGCGTAATTAGCGGCGATTAATTGATTTGTTAACAACAATAACATTTACATGTACAACTCGATTAGCTCAGTTGGTCACAGTTATTATTAAGGTTATTAGAGCTCCAAAATTCAAGTTGCAGTATATGTATTTTAATTTTTATCTACTTATATATCACGTAACTTATCAAAAACAACAATAACATTTGCTATGAACTAACCAAAGCTCTTCTGGTTCTATAACTCCTGTACACCTTTTGTACTTTGATCGCAGCCGTGTCCGACGATATATTCAACTTATAGATGGTGGTGGCTGTGGAGTTGAGATCGATGGCGGTTTGTTGTCGGGATAATTGAGATTCACTAATAGTCATATTGAATGGTGCGGTGCCTACATAGCTAACACACAAGATCTTCAGAACAGGTAATACCGGTATTTATAAGCTGTAACTGGTATCCGCGTGTTGTTAAATTGAAACAAGAAATATTCAACTTCTAAATATTAAAATTTAAAAACCAACCAATCCTTATCAACTGTCAATTTTAGGAAATAGTAACGCGTTGACAATTCTAAATTTTTGACTCAGATTAAGTATTCCTTCAAGTACGAAATTTGCACATCTTTTGACTTTGGTGTTGGCCAATAATTTCGAGTTTGGTGGTCTTGGCGACATGAAAAAGACAGAATGTGTTTTCTTGTCTCTTGCCATAACAAATCAGTTGAAAGTCAAGGTTAAGATAGAGTGTTAATAAATACACAATTCGTAAAAAAACACGACAGGAATACGACTAGTGTCGGGTTTTATAATAGTGTCAGGTTAGTATAAAAGTTTTGACACGATTAATAATAATATCGGTTTAGTGTTTGTTTCTAAAAAACACGACAATGTACGATTACACGAAATAATTATTAATTAAATATAATATAATATTATAAAAATATCAAATATAGTAATATTAAACATAATAATATTAAATATCAAACAATTATTAAAAAAATATTAAATTTAGAGAAAATAGAGATGAAATATAGATGGTAAAAATTTTAATTAGCATTAGGGGTGAGAACGGGGCGGGTCGCGGGCGGGACGGCTCTGCCCCTGTATCCGTCCCGCTATGGAAAAATGGGACGGGTCAGATACCCTACCTTCCTGCCCCGAGGCCGGCCCCACCCCGGTGCGGAACGGGGCGGATCCGGGACGACTCACCTGAATTATAAAAATAAAAAAATTTATATAAAAAATAAAATTTAAATATAAATTTTAAAAAAATTTTTTTTTTAAAAATTTTTAAAATTAAATCTAAAATTTAAAATGGGTAAACTTTTTACCTTGATTTTTAAAAAAATTAATTTGAAAAATTATATATCTAATATAATATAATTTAAATTAATAAAAAAAACATAAAAATTAATTTTTTTTAAAAACCGGGGCGACCCGCCCAGGGTTCGCCTTGCCCCGAGACCCGCCCTGGAATATGACCAGGGCAACGGGGCACTGGGCAAAAATGAAAAAACGGGACAGAATATCTGCCCCGCCCCCGGTTGCGGAACTAGCATGTGAGAGGTCATGGGTTCGATCCCTCATGTTTTCGAATTAATTATTTTAACCTGCAGGTTAAGTTCCAACCCAGTCTTGCGGGCTCGAGCCTGAGTCCGAGCCTGGAAAGTTTCTGACGAGCCGAGCTCGAGCCCGAGCCCAGATGATACCTTAACGAGCCGAACCCGAGCCCGGCTTTATAAGCAAAAGCTCGGCTTGTTTAACATCCTAGTCGTGTTCGTATCGTGTCAGTCGTGTTCGTGTTAAATTTTTTTGACACGGGTTGTGTTCGTGTCGACGAAAAAAATAGTCGTTTCAGTCGTGTTCGTGTCGTGTCAACACGAATTACCAGACCTAAGTACGTGATGATACAGTATCCCAAACTTGATCACAACGCATCAGCAATTAGAGATTTGGATAGCCCGAGATGAAATGAGGTACCCATATAGGTTGAGGGAGGTTCCAAGTCAACTCATGGAAATGTCAACTTTTACAGAAGTCGACTTTACCCAGGTCGACTTTCCCAAAGATCGATTTTCTCGGAAGTCGAACTGGACAAAGTCGACTAGGATAAAGTCGATCCCAGAAAGTCGACTTAAAACCAGATCTGAACAGTTAAGCGGCTACGATCCAAATGATCAGATTACCGCCATAAAAGTCTTATAAATAAAGGGACACATTCTCATTCATTCAGGCAGGTTGATTCCAGCGAAAGAAGTCTCAGCGAAGCAGATGCAGAGCAACTGTGGAGGTTCGAGTTGATTTTCTCACAGAGTTCCCCGCTTGACGCTTGTTCGTCGTCGAGCACTGATCGGGTTCCACCCTTATCAGAGTAGGTAGGTGAAAAAGACAGATTGTGTTTTTTTGTGTGTTTGTTGATAACAAATAAGTTGAAAAACAAGGTGAAGATAGTAGGTAGGTGAAGATTGATGACTAATGAGACAATTAAATTTTGCAAATTTGTATAACAAATCAGGTCAGATGTGGATTGTTTAAAATATTAAATATTTTCATTTAAATCTTAATTGTTTATATTATCTAAATCTTGTCCTCGTATCAATAAATGATAAACCTGTGGGACCTTTCCATTTTTCCTGCGAACGAGTCGACTGGGTCCCTTACGAGGGAGTTCGCATAGTAGGTGGGTCTCATGCCATTACTGAGTGTCATAAGTACCGTTTCCTTGTGTATGCCCTCTATTTTCTGGACCGCTCCTACGAAACGGTTCATGTAATCGCGGGTAGTCTCACTGTCACCCTGCTCGACGTCGAGTAATGTGGTTTTCCTCTTTTTTCGCATGACTTGAGGGCAAAGACTACCTTGAATGCCCTTTCTAGGTCGTCATATGTGTGGATGCTACCCACCGGAAGGCCTCTACACCATCCCTATTAAACTTGTTCAAAACTTAAATTGAAGTCAAAATGAAAAGACTAATTTCATTAACCATTGAATGAAGTTTAACAAAAGTATTTAAAGGAAAAAGACAAACAAAAGAGTAATTAACAAGAGTATTTAACTAGATTACAAACTAATTACTAATCCTTAGTAAATTATTGATCAATACTTAGTTATTGTATCAATTACTCTTAGTGAACTCAATTTCTAATTAGTGTAGAGTAATGAATCTCATAACAATCCCACGACGTCCCTCATGTGGGTTTTTCGGAACATTCAGCACCAGATATGTCCCTAAATATGATGACTTTCATCTTCTAAATTTTGTTTACTATGATCAGAAACATAACTAATTGTTCCAGATACTTGTGATTTCTCAGTGTTAGCATCATGATATAAAGATATCGATGTGTTAGAGTCAGGATTTAACTCTTTTTCCAAATTTGAATGATTAGATGGTGGTTCTGATGAGTTTGAATCAGGAGTTAATGATGATGACCTTTGATTTGCCTCAGGTAATGAACCTGGATTTGTTGATACTAGATTTCCAGAATCATGCAATTGGATTGTTTCTGAAACTTTTAGACTTGGATCAGATCGAGATGATGAGCTTATGTATGCTCTCACTATCCTTAAGAGGTAGAATTAGTTCTTTCTAACTTATAGTCTTTAAAGGGGAATATATCTTCACAAAATTATACATTTCTAGATATTATAATTTTGTGTGTCTTATGCGAAGGTGATTATCCTAAACAACAACAATAAGATGAAGTTGATTCAAATTTGTTTCTTGCTTGTTTTGGAACAAGTGGAAAACAAAGTGAACCAAATATCCTAAGAAAACTAATGTCTGAAATCTTCTTATAGAGAGAAGAATATGGTGATTTTTTTAAAATATTTTCGTAGGTAACCTATTTATGGAGTAAACCGCGGTAGAGCAAGCCTCTACCCAATATTTTTTTGAAATATCATATTGAATCATAAAACATCTAAAGGTAGAGATGATATGTCTATGCTTCTTTTCCACCAGTCCATTTTGTTCTAGTGTGTAGGAGCTGGAGAATCTCTGTATTATTCCTGATTTTTTACAATGACAAGTGAAATATTTATTTTGAAATTCACTACCATAATCTGATTGAATAGTCTTAATTGTAATAACCCATATTTAAAGTATTTTTAATTGGGCCAATTATATGGGTTGGGTCAATTTAACTAAGAGTATTTTAGTAATGTGATAAAAGAAATGAATAAACCCTAAGATATAATGGTTGAAGGGGAGAAAAAAGGGGGAAGAAGAAAAAAACGGGAGTGAAGTGTAGAATCTCAACACTACGGCAAGGTCGGGATACGAACGGAGACGGAACTCTGACGAGGGGTCATCTGACGATCGTGTGATGGCGTGCTTGGGTGGGTGGAAATCGTGGTGTGGCTTGTGTATAGAGAGGTCTCAAAGGCAAGGGAAGATATGAGATTTTCGTTTAAGGTTATGATGCTGAAATAGAAAATAAAATGTGAGATTCTTGTGCATTTGTTGGATCTATGTGAAGAAGTCGGAGATCGAGTGATCGGAGCGTGAACCGGAGGGTCGTTTAGGGTTTGACGGAAGGTCGCGACGGGAGAGGAGAAGACAGTTGGGAAGAACCCAAAGGGTTTTGAATATATTTTGAAAAGTTAAAGAATAAACTATTACAAGTAACTATATATACCATGTTGAAACTAACCCTAATTCTAATGGGCCAACATACAGATTGGGCCTTGTGACTAATCACTCTTAAATAATAGATGTGTAATATATGTATAATTAACTTAAACTAATCATTCTTAATACTCTTAATACCCCCCCTCAAGCTGGAGAGTGTATGTCATAGAGTCCCAGCTTGGGTAGTAGATTTCTCAGTGATTCTAAACTTGCTGGCTTTGTCAATATATCTGCCACCTGAAATGTTGTAGAGATATGTTGCAATTTGAATAAACCTGCTTGTAAATGTTCACGAATTAAGTGACAATCAATTTCAATATGTTTGGTGCGTTCATGAAACACTGGATTTGAGGCAATATGTATTGCAGCCATATTGTCACAGTGTAGCAGAGTTTCTCCAGATGGTTTAACCTGTAAATCATTCAGAAAATAGTGCAACCACATTATCTCACATACAGTTGAAGCCATAGCCCTATATTCACTTTCAGCAGATGACCTGCTTATTGTTGTTTGTTTTTTTTTATTTCCATGTTATAGCTTATCCTCCTAGTAGTATTGTGTAGCCTGTGATGGATTTCCTGGTGTTAGGGCAGTCAGCCCAATCAGCATCACAAAAAGCTTCTAATTGAAGAGGTGCATTTCTCTTATATAGTATGCCTTTTCCTGGAGCTCCTTTTATGTATTTCAATATTTTCATAGCTGAATCAAAGTGTGATTGCTTGGGATCTGCCAAGAATTGGCTATGATGGCTAACAGAGAATGCTATGTCAGGTCTTGTGATTGTCAAGTATAGCAATTTCCCAATTAATTTTCTGTAATTTGAAGGATCCTTCATTGGAGCATCCTTCTCTGGATTTTTGAAGTTGTGGGACATTGGGATCTTAGATGGAGAGGATCCCAATTGTCCAAAATCATGTAAAATATCAAGGGCATATTTTCTTTGTGATAGGAAAATACCCTGGTTTGATTGAGATACCTCAATTCCTAGAAAGTATTTGAGTTTACCCAAATCTTTTATGTGGAATTGGAGATGTAGATATTCTTTTAGCTTTTGGATCTCAGTTTCATTGTCCCCTGATATGATTAAATCATCCACATAAATGAGTAGACAGGTATATGAGTTTGTGGAAGATTTAAAGAATAGTGTGTAGTCTGAATGAGATTGGGTGTAACCAAATTTGGTTAAGGCAGAAGTTATTTTCTCATACCAATTTCTGTTTGCCTGTTTCAAACCATACAAAGATTTTTTAAGTCTACAGACTCTTGTATCATCTGGTGATAGCATGCCTGGAGGAGGGGACATGTAAATTTCCTCAGACAAGTCACCATGTAAGAAGGCATTGCTTACATCCATTTGATATGTAGTCCAGTTTTTGGTTGATGCTACTGCTAATAAGGTCCTGACAGATATAATTTTAGCAACAGGGGAGAAGGTTTCTTTGTAGTCAAAACCTTCTACCTGAGTATGACCTTTTGCAACTAGCCTTGCTTTTAGTCTTTCAATATCACCATTTGATTTATGTTTTACTTTGAAAACCCATCTTGAGCCCACAATCTTTCTTTCTTTTGGTTTGGCCACTATTTCCCATGTGTCATTGAGCTCAAGGGCTGCTAGTTCATCATTCATGGCTTTTACCCATTCAGGACTTTGGCTAGCCTGTTTGAAAGAAGTTGGTTCTGTGGTTGTGGATATTTTGTCCAGGAAATCAGTGTGGGCAGTGGACAACCTCTTGTATGTTAGATAATCATGCATTGGATATGAGGTGCCTTTTGATTTCCCACAGCTTGTTGCAAATGAGCAAAAATAATCATTTAGTTTTATGGGAAGTTTTGTTTGCCTCTTTGGATATCTTGAGTTTAGTTGGGTGTTTGAAGTAGGATCAACACTTATCTTTTGTTCTTGTGTTGTTCCTGATGTTTCAGGATTCAATGTTGTTTGAATGTGAATTTCAGAGTTTGGATTTTTTGAAGTTGACTCTGAAGACTCAGAGTTTGATTCTGTTGAGGTTTGAGTTTGTGAGTCATTTTGGGGTATTGAGTATACCTCTGAGAGGTCAGAGTCATTTAGAAGTGTATCATTCAGTTTCATAGTTGTTGTATTGCTCTTGGTTTCTCCTGAGCTGTTTTGATTTAGTGGGAATTCATCCTCATAAAATGTAACATCTCTGCTTACAGAGATTTGTTGATTATCTAATTCATAAATAATAGAGCCTTTTTGGGTTGAGGGTTGACCTAAGTATATGCATTTTTTGGCTCTTGGGGAAAACTTGTCTTCTTTTACAAGGCAAGTTGCATAGCACAGACAACCAAAGGTTCTAAGACCTTCATAGTTTGGTTGTTTGGAATGCATGAGCTCATATGGGGATAAGTTTTGTGTTACCATATATGGTAGTAGATTAATGATGTAAGTGGCTTGGAGGATTGCATATCCCCATAGCTCAGTTGGGAGAGAGCATTGAAATTTCAATGCTCTAGCAACATTTAAGAGATGCTGGTGTTTTCTCTCAACCACACCATTCTGTTGTGGTGTGTGGGGGCAGCTAGAGTAGTGGATGATTCCTTTTGTTTTTAAGAAATCATCCATGGCTGAAGAAAAAAATTCTCCACCATTGTCAGTCCTAATAGATTTGACAGAGATGTCAAACTGATTATTAATAAGAGTATATAAATTTCTAAAAATTGTAAAACATTCAGACTTCATAGATATAAGGTAAGTCCATGTGTACCTAGTGTAATCATCAACCACAGTTAAAAAATATCTCTTCCCATGAATTGTTGGAGTGTGAAAGTTCCCCCACACATCCATGTGAAGTAAATCAAATGCATTTTTAGTTCTAGATGCATGAAGTGGAAATGATTTCCTAGGTTGTTTGGCAAAATGACAAGTATCACAGTGTTTATCAAAAATAAAAGAAGAGTTTGAAAAATTAAAATTCAGATTGTTCAAAATGTGTTTTAGCCTGTCACTTGAAGTGTGACCAAGCCTCTTGTGCCATGTAGAAGTTGTGGTGGCACCTGCAAAAGAATCATGATGATTGATTGATTGATTGATGTGTGGCAACAGATACAGTCCCTTCTCCATCCTACTCTGACCAACTTCCTTCATCTGAACCTTGTCATATATAAATGCACATGATTTAGAAAATTTAACAGAGTAGGTATCATATTGGGTTAGCTTGCTAATGGATAGCAAGTTAACTTGAAAGGATGGATTGAAGTATACATCCTTCAGTGTGATGTTGGGTGATACAGAGATGTCACCCTTTAAGGAGACTGTTTGACTGTCCCCATTTGGCAGTGAGATCTTGAAAGGATCACACTTGATGAGTTTTTGAAATAAAGATTCATTTCCACTCAGGTGCTCAGAGGCACCTGAGTCAATGATCCAGTAAATATCAGAATATTTGTTAAAGATGGAATTTGCTTTACCTGGATCCTTGTATTTTGGTAGTGGCTTCGGGTTGTATTTCTCAGAATATAGTGGGAAGCCATAAGGTCCAATGGGGTTTTCAGGAGATTCAGCTCTCTTTTCATCAGTGCTCCATGGGGTCCAGGTTTGGTCAGAGTTTACACAATTGGCAGAACCCTGTGCTTTGTTAACCACAGAGGGTGTTGGAGTTGTGGGATTGGCCCTAGTGTTTCTAGAAGGATATCCATGTTGATTGAAACACTTTTCATCACTGTGTCTAAATACAGCACAGTGGAAGCAGTAATATCTCGTATTGACTTGTTTCCCACTCTTGTAGTATATAGGTTCAGTTGGGGTGGGGGGCCTTTTCCTTTGATTAGGATTGGATGAGGATGGTGTATCAGTGGGTTTAACTGTTGTTTGGAAGGGTGCTTTCCCTTTTGCAGAGTAGAATGCTGAGCCTTGGTTTGGGTTTGAACTGCTGGTCAATTTTTGTTGTGCCTCCTCATGTATGACCATTGAAAACACTTTCCCAAAATTTGGGAGCTTGTCCATTGAGAGGATGGTGGATCTAATTTGTCTGAAGTTATCATTCAGACCCATTAAAAACTTCCTGATCTTTAGCCTTTTTTCCCTTTCATTCACTCTCCCATTCACATTACACGTGCAGGTGATGCAACTGCATCTTGGAACCTCCCCATAGGCATCTACTTCCCTCCACAAGGTTTTAAGAGTGGCACTGAATTTAGATACTGTGTTTGAACCTTGTTGGAGTAGGGCAATGTCTTGTGTCAGTTGGAACAGATGTGTCTCATTAGACTGTTTGAACTGATCTCTGAGATCAGCCCAAATGATTGCAGCATCATCTGTGTACATGATTTGGGAGGCTATCTCCTGAGAGACAGAGCTCCAAATCCACTGACGGATTATCCCATGACAGGTAATCCAAGCCTCATGTTCCTCTTCCTCATTTTGGGATGGTTCCTTGATGGATCCATTGACAAACCCCAGTTTTCTCCTAGTTATTAGCATGGTTGTCATTTCTCTATTCCATGGGTAATAATTTTGGCTACCTTGTAGAATGTTTATAATGGAAGGAGGGCCATAGTCAGAGGGTTTAAAGAAATACACAGATGTGGGATCAAATAGGGGACCTCCCAGTGGCTTCTTTCTCAGAATCTGAATGGATTGGGCATTCTCATTATCAGTCATGATGAAGATTCTGTAATGTTGTTTGTGATGATAAAATTGTATTAGTATAGCATAATTACAGTTCAAGCAATATGAAGGAATCAAAAAATATATATTACAGACTTGATCTGACACTAAAATGCATTTATGAGATTTTTGGATTGACAATCGGATCGATTTGAAGTATCCAGAGTAGGATAATTTGACAATGGTTCTCAGCCCATCTTTGATCGATTTGGATTGTAAGCATAGCTTACTCATAATTGAATAATCAGTGTGCAGCGGAAGTAACATAATGAAAACATTCATCCTATGTAGTATTTTAATATTACTGATGTAATATAAACATGATATGAAAATGACATTCAATGATGATGAATATCTATGAGTTATGGAAATAGCAGTTAACATGTAAAATGACTTAATCAGTAACAGCCATGGACATGGAACATGCAAGCTGTCTAATATGATGTGATCTGAGGATGATCTCAGATCACATCTAAACACTAGTGTTTTCATTGAAGAGTCCTGGAGATCATCCTCTTCATCACTAGGGGATGATCTTAGACAACAGGGTAGCATGCATATAGATCTAACAGAGCATGCAAGCAGCAATCTTACAGGAGTAACAAATATATCGCATGATGTGTGTAGACCAGTAATACATAGAACATAGATGAATACATCAAGCATAACCAGCAACGATACATAGAGCATCAAACATGAACATGCAAGAGGTGGTTTCATGTTTTTAAGGGTAAACACATAGCATAATATGTTTGGATCAGTAGATATATCAAACAGAACTAGCAATGGCACACGAAGCATCATACATGAACATGCAAGGGGGTTTTATGTATTTAGGGTTTTCAGTACATATAGCATATATGGTTTTATGTTTATCACAAGCAAGGTCTTAGATATACCAGCCTTCGTTTTGGAGAGGTGTAGATAGATCCTTACGGAGTTACTCTTTTCTTCTCTCTTTTGTGTCGCTAGCCCCCTTTGCTTTTCACTGAGGACAGTGCAGTGTGATCGTTTTAGCAGCGCAGCACTCCGAGATGCTCTGATACCATGAAGAAGTCGGAGATCGAGTGATCGGAGCGTGAACCGGAGGGTCGTTTAGGGTTTGACGGAAGGTCGCGACGGGAGAGGAGAAGACAGTTGGGAAGAACCCAAAGGGTTTTGAATATATTTTGAAAAGTTAAAGAATAAACTATTACAAGTAACTATATATACCATGTTGAAACTAACCCTAATTCTAATGGGCCAACATACAGATTGGGCCTTGTGACTAATCACTCTTAAATAATAGATGTGTAATATATGTATAATTAACTTAAACTAATCATTCTCAATACTCTTAATACTATGTGGCAGTGATAATGATTAGTGTGGGAAGTGGGAGTTGGGTTAGACTCCGTAGGTGTTAGGGTGGAAAAACAAGGATTTAGGTGTGGCCTTTAAAATAACATATGAGTGAAATTTCACACATCTTTTATCGTGGGGTGAAGTTATGTATAACCTTGTGATATGTATTAGGTGTCTTCCATTATCCTTTTAAGTTAAAATAATGGTTTCCATTTGTCTCTATTGAATTTTATTTTTGGGGTGAACTCTTATGAGTTATGTGAATGTTACGTGGAAGAATAATTGTAAGAATGTTATTACAATATTTTCAGAAAATCTTGGGGGTCAGTGCAGGATTTTGAGGGTTTTACACAGATTTTCTTCATTTTCATCTTCTTCTATATTCTAAGAAGATTTTAGATTCAGTTTCAGATTTTTAGGGGTTCGATTGAGATTTTAATTGTGGTTATTTCTTTCGATATTTTAAAGGGATTTTAGATTTAAATTTTGGGTTACTGCAGGATTTTATTTATGTTTATTCAGTACTAGCAGAAGATCGTATATTAAAATTCTGGATTTTTCTTGGGATTTAATAGCCAGGGCAGGTGGGCAGTAAATTATAATTAGCGATGAGTAAATAAATAGTGGTGATGCTGAAAAGTTGGGAATCTCATATTGAGTAATTTCGTGGTTATATTATTAGCTGAATCTAAATGGTTGATTTCATTTAGATCATTTTATTGGTTTTGATGTTTTTAAATTTCAATACTCAAACCTTCGTTTTCCAGAATTTTTCGACTTTAGGTTTCGTGTTAGTTCACTCGGTCTTTCGGGTTTTGTTTTTCATGTGGATCTACTTTTATTTTCATGATCATTTATGAGTTGTCAGAAAAATCATAGATTGGGTATTTTACATCATGTGTTTCCAAATGGTGGTGAAATAAATATATCTTAATGTTTTTTATTTATTTGACGAAATGCTCCATCAGGACATGTTTTATTTCCTTCTCTTATGTTTTCCTCACCGGGTTTCATGTGGGCTAGATGCATGAGGTAAGGGTTGTTGGGTTGATGAGTGATTCATGATATGTGATAATTACATTGTGGAATAGTGAATGTGACCATTAAGTGAAATGTTACTTGAGTGCGAGTGGATAACATTAATTGGAAGTGGATTACCGTTATAATGTGAGAGTTATGTAATAGTGTAGAATATTGTGAATCACATCAATTTTCCATGATTATGATTCTTATTATGTGATGTGATGTGACTAACGTTAAGGGACCCATATCGAGTCGATAAAATATTTGACTCACCCATCCTTATTTTCATTGTGTGATAGGATGGAATCAATGAAAAAAGACAAGACAGTAAAGAGGCGAAGTTCATTGCGTTTTTGTTGTGTTTATTTTGTTTTGTTAAACCTTATTTCAGATAAAGATTATGGTTTAGGTGGATTATGAAACATGCATTTTGTTGGTATTAATACTTAAACTTATGGGCATATTCGACATATATTGTAATTGTTATTAAATGGCTATACTCCCTCTCAGATGTGGGCACTTTTATGTAACTTTAATTATGTATTAGTCATAGAATCGTTAACATCCCAATAAGGGATGTTACATTAATAGACAAATTTAACGATTTCTTAATCATAATCTGTTTTTTTTTAAAGTAACAAATACTTGATCTTTGGATATTAAAGGAAATAACCAAGTGCTTGACGGCCAGCGGTGGAAGAAAATCAGACAAGGTTAGGACAAGAAAATCAAACATGCGATGGTAGAAAATCAAACAGCGGTGGAAGAAAATCAAACAGCGGTGGAAGAAAGATCATGCGAAGCTTACCTTAGGAGTTAGGACAGCGGCGGAAGAAAGATCTCGGTGCACTCGGCGGTGGAACAACAAGAATAGAAATTAGGTTTAATTTTTAAGGTTTTATGTTTTTAATTAGGAATTTATATTTAGGATATAGATTTCATTTTATACTTTTAAATATAAATTTATCTATTTAATATATTGTATAAGGTTATTTATATAAATTATACAATATAATTTTTTTGGGGGGTCTATATGCAATTTTCTCCGGGTACAGGGATTATCTAGGGCGGGGATTTCAATCCCCATCCTCGTATCCGGAAATGACTGGGGATTTCGGCCGGGGACGGGGACGGGGATTTTTCTGCTTCAAGTAGAAAAATCATCCTCGTCCCTGTCCCCGTCCGTCCGGGTACGGGCCGGGTACCTCACCCCTGAGTGTTACTATAACTACTTATAGAAGAAAAATGTTTTTTTTTTAGTTTACCTAGATAGTAGATTAAACATTTATCACAAGTATTTGAACAAGATATATGATTTAGTTTTAACAGTTTTGATAAAATTAAGGAGGAAGGATGTCTAAACCTCCTATGCCAAAGTTCTTTGGGATAGCTTTGTTTAGAAACAGAAGCTAAAGAAGAATTGACAAACTTATTAGAAGCGTTGAGATTATAAAGTCCACCTGAACTATTTTCATGAATCAATCTAGAGCCACTAACATTATCAACTACTTTAAATCCATCACCATTCAAATTAAAAGGACAATTTAAATCATTAGACCGTTTGAATGGAAAGTAAATTTATTTTAAGTTGAGGTACACAAAGTGTGTTCCTTAAATTCAAAACTCCAAGTTCTGAATTTAATTTGGTTGTGCAAATATAAGAAATAGACAAGTCAATTAAGTCCATTCCCTATAATAATTTATTTTTACCTGAGTACATGTAAAGCTTCCAAATAAGGAGTCATGTGATTTGAAGCATTGAAATCAAGAAGCCAATGACCTTCAGATCGCTCTTTAGAAGCTTTCATATCTGCAAACGCCTTTAGTTCTTTTTGCAAGTCTTGGCTGAATGACCGGCCTTGTCACATAATTGACACACTATGGAATTGGAAGACTTTGGAGTTATTTTCCAACAATTGTTTTTCTGTGATCTAGAATCATTTCTGCGATTTTCTTGAGTATAGAATTTTTTTGACTTTGCAGCAAAACCAGAGGGTTGAGGCATGTTGTCTGAAGATCTTTTCAAATAAAAATCTTCCTTGATAATCAGATGAAGGAATTCTTCAAAGAGCATCTTTGGTTGCCAATGAATGAAATACATGAATGGTCGAAATTCTTTGCCCAAATTAACCATCCCCAACAAAGTCAATCATATCACGATCGAAAACTTTATCTCCAGCAGCGGAAAGATTGTCTGTCAGAGCCCTAACTTGAATCACAAACTCACTCATCGATTGTTTTTCAGTTTTCTTCAGAGCTCAACTTATCCCAGATACTTTGGGTATGAATCGTCTTTCTTGGTGAGAGATGCATTTCAAGTTTGTCCCAACAATCATATGTTGTAAAATGACCAATCACCAATGAAAACATCGAAGGAGCAACTGAAGACTGAATCTAGCCAAGAACTATCCAATTTTTCTGTAGCCAACTTTAGTTATCAAGATTCGGTGACCCATCATTATTTCTTTTCGGTGGAATAACTTTATTTCCGCGTATAATGTCCGAGACCCGATGTATTCTGAAGAGATTCTCCATTTGTTCTTTTCAGAACAAATAGATGTTTCCCTTCTCAAGAGGCGTCTGGATGAAATGTGACACTTGACATTTGTAGATGCCAGGAATCAACGAAACGTTAACACCATCAATAGCGGAAGTGGAAGAAGAGTCCCTTTCTGCCATTTGATGCAATCAACTTATAAGGAAAAGAAAAATGATACCAACTCGAGTCCTTGATTTCTCCAAGTTGATCGATAAACGACAATCCAGCGGCAATCAGGCGATTTCAATCCAGTCCTTGCTTCACCAACAAATCAAACTGCAACTACAACTCGGACTGCGTTGTAGAAAATTTCAGTAATCAACTGCAACAGAACTGCAATAATCGCGAGACGACTCAATCAATTCGAGCAATAATCGCGAGCAACAGAACTCGACCGGAAGCAGATGACGCAATCAACTCGAGCAATCGAACGCGGATTTCCGCCATCGTATGTTCCAAAATGAAATGGCGAAAATCCACCATCAATATAAATAACCGCCATCGATAAATTGGCGTCAATTTTTTTTCGCGTCATATTATACATGACGGATTTTCGCCATCTTATAATTTTCAGTTCCCGCGAAAAAATTTGGATTCAATGGCGGATTTCCGCAATGTATAATTTTTTTGATGGGAAATGGGGTCGAATAATAGATGGCGGATATGGGGTTATCCTGTCGGTTATGATGATGACAGTCTTTAGATGTCGAAAATCCACCATCTTAAGACCGCCATCCTAGGTCCTTTTTTTGTAGTGAGATGACGCAATTGACTCGAGAAGTTTACAACGCAATCGAACGCGAACAGGGAAGATCAGGCAACATCGCGAGTAGACAACGGTGTGATTGACCGCAAGCAGACGACGCGGCGCGAGTGGAGAACGCGATCGGCGTGCGAGCGATTGGAACAGCGTGCGATCGGCGTGCGAGCGATTGGAACAGCGTGCGATCGGCGTGCGAGCGATTAGAACAGCGTGCGAGCGATTGGAACAACGTGCGATCGGCGTGCGGAATGGATGAACACTGTGCGGAAGATTGGATGAGCATTGAATTGAGCAAAGAAAAAATTGGATGATTTCTTGAGGAGAGGAGAGAAGACGATTTCTTGAAATCAAGAAGAAATCGCTCTTTTTTTTCAAGGAGGGAAAATCAATTAAGTTGAACAATCAACAACTATACCATATTAAACTTGTTCAAAACTTAAATTGACGTCAAAATAAAAAGACTAATTTCATTAACCAATGAATGAAGTTTAACAAGAGTATTTAAAGGAAAAACACAAACAAATAAAAGAGTAATTAACAAGAGTATTTAACTAAATTACAAACTAACTAATCCTTAGTAAATTGATCAATACTTAGTTATTGTATCAATTGCTCTTAGTGAGCTAAATTTCTAATTAGTATAGACTAATGAATCTCATGACAATCCCACGACGTCCCTTATGAGGGTTTTTCGGAATATTCGACACCAGATGTCCCTACGTGGGGTCCTGTCTTTAATTCATTCTTGTTCAGAAAGAGTACGTGTAGGTGGTCCTCTAGATCCGTGTCTCCTTTGTACATTTGAATTTTTGGTGCTCTCCAGTGTATCGAGTATTCCACTGCTAGTTGTTGTGGGGTGTGGGGCTAGGCATTTCCCATCCCTGTGTTGTTAGGGCGAGGGTTCATGTGCCTCCATCCGCGCTAGTTGTTCATCACGTTTTCTTTGTCTGACTCAAGGGTGTTCTATCGATCTATCAGACATCTTAGGAATTGTTCCTGCAACTGTCTTTGGTCGGCCTGTAATGCCTCAATCACACTCGCGGTCCTTGTGGCTCTTCCGCACGGTCGCCTCTCCGTAGTCTCTCTCGTTCATCACGTCTCCTCTCCCTCCTTAATTAATATCTACTATCGGTGGAGAGAAACTACGACTTCACCCCCTTCTCTTTTCTCTCTCCGACCCCTCATCCATATCCCCTTCCTCAATCATCATATATATGTCACTCAGGTGTACGTCCTGTCCCTCTCGTGGTCATTGACTGTTGTGACTATACCCTTCGCTAGGTGTCATAGTCATCTTCATTCTCACCTCCCTTGTGGTAATCGTGGTTATTCATCATCCTTCCTTCTAACAGCTTGGTAATGAAGTTAGTTTCACGCCAGGTTCGATCACATATTACAACTAAAGTGATTAATGTAAACTGTTTTAACTAACAATATTAACTAACTCTTGACTAAAACATATATATGAAGGTATTTGGTATTCTAACAAAATTTTTTTTGATTTTATTTGGTATTCTAACAAGATTCACCACTAATGGTGTAATTAGTGGGCTTCCAAGTTGAACCCTTGAGATTTTAAGGCCTGATGAATTTGAGATCTAGTTAATCTGGGTACCATCAACAAAAAAAACTTTGTTATTTGTAATTGATTTAAAGGAAAAATATCTCAGAATACACAAACCTTTTTGAAATTTAATTATATTTTAGGGATTGTGGATATTTTTCCATTTAAAATGACAAGACTGCCCCTGTATGTTCTTAGGAATACTCCAAAGAGATTAGAATGGAATGAAAGAGGAGATGAAGAGATGCTCTGTCTTTGTTGCTCATCGACTTTACCATTCCTTTATCCAGTCTCCGTCTCCCTCCGCCACCGGAATCGTCGCCGGAACCTTCATCGTCCGCTGCTCATCAGTGCGACGTCTTCGCGGCCTTCTTCAAATAAACCTAGTCGTTTCCTCCCTCTACCCAAGAAGACGGACGATGCCCAAGTCATCCCTCATATGCTGCTCTTCGACTCTATCGGACTTGACTTCTTTTCACTCGCCGAAAGCAATCCACAAATCGTCAACACCTCTCTCTCAGATATCAAATCGACCATCGACCTCCTTCGCTCCATCGGCCTCAGTTCCAAAGACATCCGTCGTTCGATCGACATTTGCCCGGAAATCCTGACCACTACTGATATAACCCAAGTCCTGACATTCCTCACGCGGGAGGTCGGCGTGGATGCTTCGAAACTCCGGAAGGTGATACACCGACAACCTAGATTGCTCATCTCCGATGTATCCTCCCGTCTACGTCCAACTCTTTACTTTCTTAAAATACTGGGCGTGAGAAACACGGCCAAATACACGTCGATTCTCACCAAAGACGTCGAAGAGAAATTGATCCCGAGGATCGACTTCTTCCTGTGCGCCGGCGTCGGTACGAGAGATGCACGGACGATGGCAAGGAATTTCCCGCAGCTTCTTTGCTACGACATCGAGGAGAATCTGAAGCCAAAATTTCAATTTTTCGAGAAGGAGACGGGTAGAGATCTGAAAGAGCTCAGGAAATTTCCACATTACTTCGCATTTGACCTATCGGAGAGGATAATGCCGAGACATAGCATATGTAAGGAGAGAAATTTATTCTTCACGTTGCCGACCTTACTCAAACCCTCCGACGAAGGCTTCAGAGAGTTGCTAGAGGAAGCTTCTTCCAGCGCCGCCGTTCTGTGAATTTCTCCGACGTTCGTTCATCTCTATTCTTTGTAAATGGGTAATCGAATATGGATCCGGAAAAAATCCAATACCCTTTTCACGATTCTCTTTTATTTCTGGTTACTGGTTAGTTAGATCATTCAATGAATAATTCTGTTGGGTGAGATTGATTCTATTTAACCTACTGATCTGACCGGCGTCGGAGAGCCACTTTGTGAGAACTCTCAAAGTCGTGGAATCAGGTTTGCGACCTTCTTTTTTCATGGTATCCATTAATTCACAGGCGGCGTCAAGCTCATTCCGGCCACGTAACCACCGGAAAATAGCATTATAAGTGACTATGTTCGGCGTCACTCCTACATCCCGCATCTCATCTAAAAGCGACAGCACATAATCGACGTTCTTTTCATCGCTCAAATGATTGAACAGACTCGAATAGATGGCATTGTCTGGTCGGATTCCACTTTCCGGCAAGCTTCTATAAATCTTCATAGCTTCGTCAAATTTTCCAGATTTGCAGTGGCAGTGGATCAGTGCTCCGTAGGTGACGACGCTGGGTTTCAACCCACGTCTCACCATATCGTTAAAAAGTCGGTTGGCCGTTGAGACGTCTACTCTAGAGATGAGTGTGGTGTATGTGACGGCACTGGGTTTAAGACCGGAAGTCTTCATTTCGATCAGTAACTTTTGTACCTCATCGTCGGAGTTCTTAGTTTTGGATAATCCGTTGATCAAAATGTTGTAATCCCTGACGTTTAGTTGCAAACCTTCCTTCTGCATCTGGGAGGCGATTCTACAAGCCATGTCGATCTTACCCATTTGAACGAATCCTTGCATCATAATGCGGTGCAAAATGGCGTCTGGATTATGACCGCTTCTCAACATTTCAGCAAACAGTGTCATTGCCTTCTTAACGTTTTTCTCGATACGAAGGTAAGCTCCGATCAGAGTACAGTAGGTCACAGAGTCGCCTGAAAGAGAAGTCTCGGCGGCGGTTGATCGGAAAAACATCAGTGCATTCCTAACCTTACCGATCCGACACATACCGTCGATAATGATGTTGATAGTGATCGTATTGAGTGGAACACCTTTCTCCTCCATACGTGCCATGAGTATCTTCGCTGTGTCGATCTCGCCCATCTTGCAGTACGTATTGATCAAGATGTTATACGCAGATGTGTTTGGCGGCATGGCGTACTTGTTTTTCATCTCCGAGAGGAATTTTATTGCGTCTTTTAATCTTCTTTCCCTGCACAGTCCATCGATGACGGCGGTGCACATATGTATAGATGGCCGTGTTCTCAAAACCAATTCGTCGAGCACCTTCTGAGCATCCTTGGCCTGGTTGGAATGACATAAACAGTTTATCAGAATACCATGTGTGATCTTATTAGGCCGCATGTCCCAATCCTTCATCTCCGAGAACAGCAGATTCATTTTTGCGAAATCTTTGTTCTTGAAGAGTCCGGTGAGGAGCGCGTTGCAGCAAACTGTTTCGATTAAGCCACCTCCTCTCTTCACAGCGTGGAAGAAATCCCAGGCCTTGCCGACAAATCCACTCTGGCAAAGCTTAGTAATTAGATGGCAATTGTATGTGGATGATGCAGGAAACACACCGGACTCCACTATCTCCATGAGCACGTCGGCGGCTTCATCGTCGATGACTTGACTCTCCATTAAAACAGCCTCAAAGATGACGGATCCTGAAAACTCGGAAATATCATGCTGTTTACGCGCTTGTTGGAAGACGGCACGGGCCGTAGTGGCAGAAACTTTGGATCTTTCGCACCATTTGGAGAAGATCTGAGGTTCTTGCTTGGATTGCTGTCTTGTTTGACTGCCGGTGTGATGAGAATCGGATCGGGTACTATCCCGGACGTTATTTGCGATGGAGGAAACACCGGTGAAGTGGCTGCCGGAGGAAGAAAAAATGTCACGGAAACGTCGACGGCGTCTCAGAATAAGCATGGCCGATGGCTTCCAAGTGATTTCTTATTAGTTAATTCATACTTAATAGGTGTATGGGTTAATTGCATAAATACCCATAAATCTTTTACCAACTGTGGAATGAGGACTGTTGGTTGTACCTGAGAATAAGACCAATCGGCGGTCACTTTTCACCGAGGTTAAGTAGAGATGACGAAGTCGGCGATGGCCGATGGATGATATGTTATTTCACTCATATAGAGGCTGAAGAAGAAGAAGTGAGTGCCCAGTTTTTTGGATTCCGAGTTCCACATTTGGCGTGTTTTCTTCTTGATCGTCCAGGTATAAACGTTTCTACAGTGACTGATAGATACGATCGTATTTGTGGATACGGATTTACGAATTTGGTTGGAGAATATCGGAATATTTCTGTTGATTTTTGATGGATTGTTTCCCCATGTTTAGATGATCGGAAATGGAGGAGAATCGACTGGTTTCGAGGTGGGTATTGTTGTGCCGAAAAAGAAAGAGTGGAATTTTTCAAGGGTGAGGGGTTTTCATTGTGTTGATTCTATGGTTATGGAGCTGGAGAAAGTGGGATTGATGGTTGAAAGAATCCAGGGAATCTCCGATGAGTTCATAAAGGTGGGGTTTATTTCTTCTTTCTTGTGCTATACTTCTTTAAGTCTATTCATTATTTGATGGATATTCAAATAGAAAGTGGGGATTCTTCTTTTTGAGGAAAGTGTGATTGGAGTATTCTTGATTTCTTGGTCATCGGGATTGGATGATTCTACAAGTTCTTATAAATCTTTAACTAAATGGAAGGAGGGTCGAGTAAAAGTTTCATGTTTTGTTGATAAGAAAAATATTTGAATATGGAATATTTTCCCATGAGTGAGGCAACATCCAATGATAGATAGCTGCAGAATATATTCTAATGGGAATTGTTTTCCTCTTCTGCCATTTTTTAATGCAGATAGCAGCACCAGTTGAAACAATGGGCAGAGCTGCTGCAAAGTTACAACTCAAAAAAATGACTTCTATTGGTAATCTCATTAAACTAAAAGATTGAATACTTTTGTTGTTTGGAAACAACAAAGCCACTCAACATGATTTTTATAAAAGCACTCATTTATGTTGTTTGAAGATATTTCCATTTTTTTTTCTTTTTCAAATCAAATCTTCCACCTATTAATTTTTCCATACATTTTCAAGTTTTCTCTCCATGCTTCCAGGGATGGATTTACAGTTTGAATGGGATGAGAGGGAAGCATTTGTAAGACAGCCAGATGGTTCGTTGTTCAGTTGGTGCGAACGGCTCTCTTGTTTTCACCATATTATCTATGGAATAGTATGGACTTTATTACCTAAGCTAGAGTTTGTATATCACATCTTATTCAAAGTGGCTAATTAAGTTAAAATAAACAGGTGAATAAAAAAAGATCGAAGGCGACCATGTGGCTTGATGGCAAAGAGTTTCTTTGGTATCCAAATGAATCGTTACTAAAGCGAATGGAAAGTGAAGGCATTATTAAACTTATATTTCCATTGCATGGTATTAAAACATCGTCTCTTATGTTTATGCTCTTTCATTCGTTTGAATATGATTTAACTAACTGGTCATTCGGCTTACAGATGAAACAAATAGAAAGCATCTCCTGAGAAACTGGGCTTTTAATTGGTTAGACTTTACATGGCAACCGATTGATGAGATATATTCATATTTTGGAACTAAGGTAAATTAAATTGGCATCAATTTTTGGATTTTTCTTTGCACGTCACCTTTTTTTCTTCATAAGATCTAACATGTGTTGTTCAACTCTTGATTTGAAATATACTCTCGCAGATAGCCACTTATTTTTCTTTTCTCGGTATGTATACACGTTGGCTGTTTTTTCCGGCCTCTTTTGGTCTTGCTGTTCATCTATTTGATTTTGGGTATAATCCAAATTTACTCCTTATGTCATTCTTTGATAATTCACACCTTGGTTTGAGTTGGAGATATATGGAAGTTTCATCGGAATAATTTTCATTGTAGATCTGGGCAAATATTTGTTCTCCCTGTCTTTTTTGTATTTGTCATTTCATGGGCTGTGTTCTTCTTCCAATTTTGGAAGCGTAAGAATTCTGTTCTTCTGGCGAGGTAGTGATATCATGGATTGTTTTAAACATCACATTCTAACAAAGTAACAACATCAAACCAAAATGCACTTTTTATATTTAACAGATGGGGTATAAATGATACGTTTGACTCGGTTCGAGAGAAAAAAGATAGAGGGAAGGAAATGTTCAATAAGATTCCGGTTGGAGAAGAGAAATCTATGTTGCAACGAGAAGAATGGTTTGGTCATCTACTAAAGATCAGAAATGATGCCATTGTTGTTTTTGGTATCATATGTCTCCAGTTACCTTTTGAGTTGACCTATGCCCATCTATATGAGAATACTGATTCCTATGTAATCAAGTAAGAATATCATCTTGGAGATATATGAGAATAAAATTCAATATGAGTTGTAATTCCATTAATATCATCTAGGGATCTAGGGGATGCATGAGTCATGTTTATTAAAATTTGTATTACACTAATATTTTTTCTTGAATATTTTAATGATATTTGTATTGCTTTTTTGAAGATATGGGTTGGTTGCTGTTTATCTGTTGGCAATCCAGTACTACACTAGATTTGGTGCTAAGGTATCAATAATGCTTATTAAAAGTGAAAAAAATGCAGGAAGAGAATCTAGTGCTGATAGTTTGGTGTACAAGGTATGATCGTAAGAAATTAACTTTATAATGTTTAAAAGTGGGTATAGCGGTCAAACTTCCTAAGTTATTGTTAATTATTGTTCCGTGCAGGTTTTTGGCCTTTATTTTATGCAAACTTATATAGGCTTATTTTATCACGCGCTTCAACATCGGAACATTGTGACCCTTCGAGAGGTCCTCATTCAACGTTTGATTGTATCTCAGGTAGGCACTTTCTGATTTTATTTTTCCTGCTCTGTTCTTTCTTACATAGGTGATTTTTATTATTAGAATTTGTAAATAATTTCCAGGTTTTGGAGAATTTATTAGAGAACTCTGTTCCTTACATTAAGTACAGCTACAAGAAATACAAAGCTCTTCGGTAAGTCAAGTGCTCTCTAGTAATTACATACTATCTTTTCATCTTCTTGTGGATAAATAAAATACTTTTCTTATGCATTTAACAGCAATAAAAGATACGAGAAAGGACAGATATTTAAACTTGCTCAGCTTAATTCCAGAGTGGAAAAGGAGTTTCTGAAGCCTTCTTATTCTGCCAGCATTGGAGCTGAACTCGAAGATGGCCTTTTTGACGGTATATACACTATTTTTTCTATTTTTTTTTCTGTTCATAGGTTCATATTTGTTTGAATTTTCTGCAGATTTTCTGGAATTGGCACTGCAATTTGGAATGATCATGATGTTTGCATGTGCATTTCCTCTCATTTTCTGTTTTACAGTCTTGGTAAGGAATTATCTTCATATAAAACTAGCATGCATGATTTGAAATCAAATGATGATTTATCCCTTTCTTCAAATTCAGAACAATATTACCGAAATCAGAGTTGATGCATTCAAGCTATTGGTAATGTTTAAAAGACCTATTCCTCGCACAGCTACAACAATTGGAGCTTGGCTTAATATATTTCAAGTAAATTTCCATAAACAAAATTATTATAGTTCACATTCACATTTGTTTCTTTACCTCTTTTCATTATTCAATATCGCTTTGCAGTTTCTAATAGTTATGTCCATTTGCACGAATTGCACGCTTTTGGTTTGCCTCTACGATCAAGAAGGGAAGTGGAAACTTGAACCTGGTCTTGCTGCAATTCTTATAATGGAACATGTTTTGCTGCTTATCAAATTTGGATTCTCTCATTTTGTGCCTGAGGTGGTCATTCTTTTTCTTCAGTTTTCTCTATGGTTTGTATTGCTCTTCTTGCATAATAAAAGTTACATTCTGTACAGGAGCCTGCTTGGGTTAAAGCAAACCGAGTTCAGAATGTAGCAAAAGCACAGGATCTGTGCTCAAAACAGCTCCTCAGAAGTATCTCAAGTATGAAAAGAAGAAGAATAGAATAAAAATCTGAAAGATTAGACTAAAGAGAATTTTTTTCTAGATTAATTTAGGTGTCATTCATTATTTGAAAACAAAACGATACATGATTATATGTATTCAGAATTTTTTACCAATAAGTACATTTTGACACACGAAAGATAAAAAATTCATTTTTTATAAAATCTATATTTAAATGTTCGAAAGATAAAAAATCAAATATTTATTTAATGAAATAAAAGGAATTCAAGTTTTGAATTTTAATAGAATTAAAGTTGAGACAAAAAGATAAATTAAAAACATAATAAAGAAAATCCATTATAATAAAATAAACAGAAGAAAAATTCAAAGATAACAGAACAAGACTGAATCTTTTCAAACAAAATTCAAAAAACAAGGTTTAACAAGAAGCAGTAAAGAAATAAATTAGGATTTGCTTTATTTTCGGATTGCTTGTCTGTTCCTCTTCTTGGGACCAGATCTTTTGACTTGAAGTGATCTGTAAACAGAACTGAGTCTTGCAAGAGCTGCATCCTTCAGATCAGGTCTATATTTGTTATCGCAAACCTACACGGAATTTCATAAATGGATAAGCAAGCCACAATATAATACACAAATTTGATGCTAAATAAATGAGAAACAATGAAAATAAAAGCACAAAGAGTAAATTTTGATCAACAATAATAATGACCCTTCTTACAAGTTACAATAAAGCAAGTTAGTCATAGGTGTTAATCATCACAAAACACTGTTAAATCAATAAGCGAAAAATCAAAAAACAGAAGTTCAGAAGCCAAGCGTAATAAATTTCATAAAAGAGTCAACTGATCATGATGGCTCTTCTTACGGTATAGCAATTTCATCATCACTGGTAACATGTTAAAATCAAATTAAACAAGTTAAAAAAAACCTGTTGGGCAAACAAAGAACAAAAGAAACATATTGCTCAGAAGCCAAGCGTAATATATTTCATTAAAGAGTCAGCTGATCATGATGACTCCTTTTACGTTTTAGCAAATTCATCATAGCTGATAGTGAGTAAAAATTAAAAAAATAACCAATCTAAGAAAAACAAAAAATACTGTGTAGAAAACTGAGAAGCCGTAAGAAATTTCATAAATGAGTCATTAGATCTTTATACAGTTAGAATTCTAATCACAGTAGAAAAATCAAACCAACAAAAAACAGATACTATTATAAATAAAAACCAAACTTGTAGTATGGCAACTACTACTATCTCTTGATTCATTATTTTCATTGCAACTACCACATAACACCAAAAGTAGTATGGAAATTCATAAAATTGTCAAATAATGTAAAGAAATCACAAGAATAAAACCCCCAAGAAAATCTCTGCAAACAATAAAATCATAATGCATTCCATTTTAACTAATACATAACACATTGCAGAAAATGATTGATTACCTGATTCTTCACAGCTTTAGCCATCTTCTGGAAATCCTTCTTCATGACAGATCGATGGAGGGAAGAAGCGGGCTTATTCTGTTTCTTGGTCTTACTTGTAGCCAAAATAACAGACAAATCAGTGCCTTCAGGTTCAATCGTCACAGTCTTCGCCTGTGCCAATCCTAAACACGAACAAAATTATATGCAAGCAGAAAAAAAAGAATGCAAAAAAAGACAGAAAAAACCATACCAGAGTACTTGAAAGAGTTCAGGTTATAGAGATTGTTAGGTTCTTTGCTGAACTCGATCCTGGAATTTCCATTACCAAACTGCTTCACACGAAAAGCGTTATTCCGCTTCACGATCTCCCAGATCAAACAAGCTGGAACATTAGCCATTTCTAATTTTCTACACACAAAAATATCGAGATTTATTAAGTTATCAAAAGAATAACACAAAAAAAAACGCACAGAAACTCCATATTTTCTCGTGATCGGAAAGAAACATGGTAATATCTAAAAGAAAACATCAGACAACAATCGAAAAACAAGAAACGAATCGAAGAAAAAGAAGAAAACAAGAACGAAGATCGAACAGTGATCTAAGAAACGAGCACAAGAAGATGAATGAAACTCAAATCGGAAAATGTTAGGGAAAAAGGGAAAGTTTGGTACCGAAGGCGGACGGAAGTTGGATTTGAAGAATGAAACGATGAATCACAAGAGCCTCCTTTGTTAAATCGACTCGAAATAAAACCCTAGGTCACACATGTTTTTTCTTCTTTTATAGAGATCTAAAACAACATCAGCCGTCAATAAATTAAACGTAAATATCAAAAATACCCACATATTTTCATAACACAATGGGTGATTTTATAGATTTATCCTTACAGTAATATTTAAATAGAAAAAAATCTTTAAAGATATATATATAAATTTATTTTAATACACTAGAAAATTAACTTAACTAATCACTGTAACTATTAAGGTTGTTAGAAGTCCAAGATTTAGGGATTTGAAATTTTGGACGGGATTTCTGAAAATTGTAAAAATCCGTTTTCTTGTTTATACTTTATCTTAGTAGATTATAAGTATCAATGACAGAATTTGTCATGGTAGAATTTCGCCACGACAAGTCCACCATACTAGATCATTTTTTTGTAGTGGTAAATCGATCAAAAACTCTAATTCTTTCAATACCACTTCGATACTAGGCCTTCCTAGAAGAACGAACCTCCTCCTCTAAAATGCATGAAGAAAAACGTTTGAGACATCGAGTTGCCTTAAACACCATTTATGTGTGACGGCGATTGACAAAATTATACAGATAGTTGTCGGTTTTACGACCGGAGCAAACGTCTCAGAATAATCTGTCTCAGATAGTTGCCGATTTTACACCAATAGAACGTTTTGTGAATTATCTCGTTCAACCAATGTACAGGTTTGATTCTTGTTCAAGGCCTTCATTTAATCATCCATAGCCAACCTCCAATTTGAGACGGAGAGCGTTGTTGTGATATTTGTAAGGACTTGAGGTGAAGCGGAGATTTGCAGTGCATACTTCTTGTTGGGTTTAAAAATCCGTTCTTAGCACGTGTGACCATAGCATGATCATATGTGACTTCTGGTTAAGCTTGTAAATGGTATGCCGGAATCCGTATTCGAATGCAGATTCGAATATGACTATTCGGATTCGAATTTTCGAATTTCGGATACCTAAATTGATATACGGATTTTATTCGGACGGATTCGGATATTCTAAAAATCCTTTGTTAAAATCCGAATTCGTTTAAAAATTTCGAATTTGGATATCCGAATAAATATAAATTGACTTTCGGATATCCATATTTTAAAGTGATTAATTAACTTTATTAATAGTGATTTTATAATTTTATAATTTTATTTTAAGATTTTTATAAAATGTTATCGGATTCGAATTCGAATTTTCATATCCGGATTTTATTCGGTCAAATTCAGATATTCGGATAATTATTCAGATTTGGATACTTGCATATCCGATCCGAATTCGAACGATATACAAACTTACTTCTGGTAACTCATGCGGAATCTTTATCCGATCGCTAATTCCTTATTAAGAAATATACCCAGAGTCATTGATAGAGATTTTAAGATAAGAAAATAAAAACATTAGAGAAAAAAATCCAGTTCAGATCCCACTTGGTAGGTTGTATATGTGATACCATGACCCTCCTCCTATTGAAAACTCAGTACAGCTCTGAATCAATTACCCCAAGATGTAATTGGATTGCCAATTTGCAACTACTGTCTATGAGTCTCAGGAAGTAATTCCTCAATCTTCGTCATTGTAATGATACCAATGAAGTGGGTATATGGAGATCAACTGTCTGCAACCACTGGACTTTTATTCATTTGGTGAAGGTCTGCTTCCTCAAATTGCCATTCATTATTTGAGATTGTAAACAATAATGTTGTGTATAATATCTTAAAAAACCCTTTTACAAACATTGACAACTTGGTCAAAAAGAATGGTTTGATGACCCTTCTTCTTTCTCGTCCATGTTCTTCCACTGCTAGTTATCCGGCAACTCTACAATTACTAATCAATACTTCCGGTAGTAATGACTGGCTCTTCTATACACATCCTTGATCACTCATAGCCTGAGCAAGATTCAGGAAAGCGTAGATGTTACCTCCATGAATCAAAGCCCTGTCAAAGCCAACGAGAAGCAGTATAAAAGAAGGTTTTAGTAAAAATGTAAAACATTAAGAGGAAGTTTTCTATATATATATACTCAGGGTTATCTTTCAGGAACCCATTGTCATTTGCTGCTTTCATAGATCTCTCATATGTTTGCTTCATTGTTTCCTTCGAAAAACAACAAAGAATTCTTGATAAGAATATGAAAGTCTGTAATTTGCTTTCAAATTGAGAAGAACAAGATTAGGACTATCTTGGTTGATTGACATTATATACCTGCAATTTGCTTTCAAACTCTTCAGCTGACCAATGGAGTAAACTGTACTCTTGATTCTGCTCGAATTCTCCAACAGCAACCTGTGTGGATTTGGCATAGTGAAAAGCCGAAAAAAGATTCAAAAATCTGTGGGAAAGAAGAAAATTCATGCTTTCAGAATAAAGCGTGTGCGTTCTTACCCCGCCAGCACTGGCAGCTTTTCCTGGAGCAATAAGAATTTTGGCTTTCTTTAAAATATCCAATGCTTGTGGTGTGCATGGCATGTTTGAACCTGTGCATGATGTAATTAAGAACATGAGATACAAATAATAGATACACTGTTGTTTAATTTATAAAATCTTGGTACCTTCTATCAGTAATCGGCAACCAGAATTAACCAAAGCAACAGCGTCAGATTGGTCAATCTCATTTTGTGAAGCACAAGGAAATGCCATGTCATAATTTTCATTCCATGGTTTTGCAGCCTCAACATACTTGGCTCTAGGGTATAACTTGAGATAATCTCTGAAAATATGAACAGAAATTAGTATGTGATTAATATTTTTTTTTTGCATCAATAACACGAATGAGTAAATGGTGACACACTAACACCTTAAGCTTCTTTGCTGAACCTTAATATCTCTGATGAGCGAGAGCTTAACATAATCAAAACCATCTTCGTCTAATAAATATCCCATTGAATCTGCTCACAGATCATGTAAAGAATTCTGTTGATTATTTTAGTACAAACTGCTTAATTATTTGAAGCTATATATCGTGCTTTATAAAAATACCTGATATTGTGATGGGAACAGCACCATATACTATAAGCTTTTCTACAACATGCAATGCTATTTTACCAGCACCACTCACTACACATCTGTGAATAATTTTTTTATTAAATAATTTCGGACTGATTATCATTTATCAATGACTCCAATATCCAAAAATATACATAGGTATAAATGCGTCTCAATTTCTAATGCACTTTTATACAATAACTAGAAAATATAGATTTATAACAGGAACTTTTAGTCTTTCATTTGAAATTGTTTATAATTTATATTAAACAAAAACTATTAAAAAAAGATGCTTCAAAATGTGGAAGAACCTAATGGATAAGAATTCCTTGTATATGTGTGACAAATTATTCATAATAAATTAGGCAATCATTTGTATAAATCCTCCGATTAGTAAATTGATTCTAATTCTTCATGAAGAAATAAAATGCTAACTCAATTTGCATATTTTTATATTAATAATGATATTTTCCGTGTGATTTGTAATATAGTTGTTTTATGTTTTCTTAAAAACAAGGAACCTTAAGTCCTTGATTTCTTTGTTCATCCCTGCTAATACAAGTCGAGAAAAGAAAACCTGCAAGCATGAAAAATACTAGTCAGATAATATGCCAATCAATCTTAATCGGCAATCATATCATTCATGCATAGTCAGCATAGAAAAGATTAGTGTAAGCACCAATCCGTAGCCTGTAGCTTCAGTCCGGAGACTGGAACCAGACCAGAAGATCTTGGGTCCTGTAAAACTTCCCTGCATAAAAAGTAATGAATAACGATAAATCCTTAAATATCAAGGATATAAATAGATGATAACCTTAACTTTCTTACTATATCTATCAACAAAGTAACACAAAGTGTCCCTGAAATATTATGTAAAAAATATGTCTGTATTAAAAAAACACATTGACATACTAAAACAAGACTGAGAATAATTTAAAAATATCACGAGAAATTAATCCGTAAAACAAGAATAAAACACATGCAAAAAATAAATTCAACGATAAAATTAACCGAAAGTAATCCATAGCTTTACAAAAATGATGGAAAACAATGAGAATTTGATGTTGGCAAATAGTATGTGAATATTGTGTTTTTTAGTACAAAAAATTAACAGATTACAAGTTTGTGATGTTTGGTTTGGACCCCAATAGATGTTAAATCTAGGTTTTGGATCTTAAATGATATGATTCTAGAGAAGAGCTGAGCCCGACAGACTCGAGAGTTATTCTTTTCTTAGTAGATTCACCTTTGCCGAAGGGATGCAATGATGACGTGTGTCAATGACTTAATGTTGACCTGTCTACTTAGGAATTGCACCTTTTATTTATAGGCTAGGTCCCTGGATAATGGAACTGGGGCAAGCCCTGATGTTGGGGCCCTTTACTGGGATAATTGCTGAGAAGTGATAATCCTCTGGAAAGTTGACTCACCTGTGGGTAATCAATATACTTTTTTTAACAGAAGTTCGCTCTTGAGGTTCAATTGGATTGGGTATTCATGTGCCAAATGTGCTTTCTAGGTTAGGTCTTGATAAAGTGGTACTCGTCACAATGTAGGATTATTTTTGAACTTATTGAAGTATTTGTCTCATACTCTCGTCAATCTTCCACAAATCTGGACTTCTAAAGATGTTTTTATATAAATCATAAAGAAGCCGTGTATAGTTCTATTTTAAAATAAATGTTAATGCAATTGACCGCAAGATTGCAAAATCGAACAGATCATCAATAGGGTAGAGCAATTGACGAGGAATGCACCACTGTAGTGACGACTGAGTGGTATATTTGGAGAGAACGCAATGGAAGATAACATTCAAATAACAGCAATATGTACAGTAACACATATAGTGGAAGGCATCACATCGGATATCAAGTTAACTTTCAAGGAAGATAGGTATAAGGCAATGCGGGCCGTGGTCTGAGGCACTGAGCAAGATGACATGGACGTCGCTATGCAATGTGGACTGTCCGATGGTAGCCACCGACCTAGTCGGAAGCAGGAGCACATCATACCTAATGATTTGCTACTAAGCTAATCTCTATTTTTCTTATTTCATTATTATCCAAAACTTTATTGTTAGACTCTATTTATTTACTCAATCAATTTAGCTTAATAAATAAAAAAACTTAACGTAAATTATTAATGAAAATATTGCGATTAGTGTATTATTCCTATATTTTATTCTTCTTTCGTTCTACCAAAAAAATATTTTCACTTTCATTGCATTCACATGATTTTGTACTTTTGTGAAAATATTTTAAAAAACAACTTATTTTCTGGTAACCAGTAACTAACTTTACTGTTTGTTAAGTACATTATAATATTTATTATGAATTCTTTGAGGCCACTCTTAGATCCATTAACTTTACATAAGCTTTCGATATAATGAAAAAATCTTTCTCCAGCAAAACAAATCAAACATACCAGAATTGACAAAATACCTGGAAATGTCCTGCTAGGCGTCTGTATTGTCCAAAGAGATAACCCATTTCTCTAGGACCGACACCCATTTCTTCAGCAGGAAGATCCTATTCGAGCAAAGTAAATATTCGGTCCATCACAAATATTGTGGAAGTTATTTATTAATGTCTTATATTTGAAGCAAAGCATCAAACCAAAAGAAAACAACTCAGGCTATCTGATGATACCTGATCAGGACCCAAGTACCGATACAACTCGTCCATGAAACTCTGGCAAAAATGCATTAACTGCAAAAATGCAGATTATCGCAATTTATCAAATCAGAAGTACAAGAAGAAATATTAAGTTGGTTTTGTATCAGTGTGTGTAAGTACAACTACAATAAAATACCTCATTTTCAGTTTTGCCTTTTGGATCAAAATCACTTCCACCTGCAGCACCGCCAAGTTTATATGGTGATAGAGCATTTTTTAGAGTCTGCATACAAAGAAACACTCGTCTTACTAGTATGCAAAGAAAAGAAAAAACAGAGATACAAAATACTAATCAAAGGTCAACGGCCCAATACAAAGGCATATACTGCACAATTTGTGAAATAAGAAGTCAAAACAACTTTATCTTAAAAGCTAAGTATTTTGAAACTATGGAAAAAAAACTGAGAAAGCATTGCTGATCATTTTTTATAATATATAAAAAGATCAACTTGACTAGCAAGCTAGCTAGCCGCTCACATCTAGGCCCTCTGGCACAACCTTGAGGGTAGAAATAGTTTACATAATTCATTGCCATAAAAATAATCAAGCAAGCCTAATATAGAAAAAATGCAATCATGGACAAAGTTGGTATAAGAAATATATTAAACTGTAGAATTAATATCACCTGTTCAAAAGCAAGAAACTTGGTTACACTTAAGGTCATGGATGGGTGAAAACGAAGGCCACCCCTACATGGACCCAAAGCTTGGTTGAATTGCACACGGAAGCCTCTGTTTACATGTGTCTCTCCCTTGTCATCAACCCATGGTACTCTGAAGATAATTACTCGTTCAGGTTCTATCAAGCGTTCTAAAATGTGAACATACCTAAAACACAGTTACATTACTCAGTAACCCTAACTTCATTCTCTTTCCAGTAATATATTATAATCAAACAGTGTACTAAGTAGTAACAATATGATTTGTAAATATGTCGAGTAAGCTAAATGCGTCTAAGATACACAACTTACTGTGGATTTTTAAGGAGAACTGGTTCTAACGATTGAACCACCTCCTGCACCGACTGTACGAACTCAAGCTCATGAGGATCTCTCTTTATCACACTTTGAACAACTGAAGCAGCGGTCTTCGACATCAGAGCTTTATAAATAAATAATAATATAAGAAAACATCACCTTACAGAATATATACCAAAATATGCCGAAGTAATTTTGTTTTTGAAGAATTGAATTATTAGCACATGGATTTTGTGAGTTAGCATCAAGCAGTTATCGTTAGTTAGTTATTTTAAAATTTCCGAAATAATTACCTATCTTCTTTCATAATTCTTTACCTTTATTATAGTTTTTACAGTTTGCAAAGATAAAAGGGATTATAGATTTTACAGTTTGCAAAAACAAAAGGGATTATAGTTTTTATAGTTTGCAAAGACAAAAAGGACTTTCTCAAGTGATTTTGGTTTTTGAAGAATAATCATTTTATCATCTATAGTTTTTGAAGAATAATAATTTCGATTTTGGTTTTTGGTGAAATGATTAAATTTTGGGAATTTCAATCAATGACATGCACAGAAGTTCCTTCTTTTGATCAATTTTAGACCTACTGAGGATTTAAAGGTATGGTGATAGACAACATGAAATTTAAAATATGAGTGTTTTTTGTGGAGAAGAGAGATGTGGTCTTAAAGATATAGGCATACAGCCATAATATATAAAGATCATTTTTTTACCATGTAAGAAACTGTTATTACATTCAAATAAACATATTTTTTGGTAACTAATTAATCATAATGTGGCCATATGGGGTATCTAATTTCACTGACCTTTTACGTAGATTGGCCTCTCAACATCAGGTAAATTATTCTCCTTTGAAGCTGATTGAAGCCGAAGGGCTTCCTTGTGTAGCAAGCTATTGTTGTGTTCTTCTAGAGCACTCATCTGCATATTTCTACTTCCTTCATTCCCATAAGGATTCCTCCTGTGCTTCCTCCCATACTCTTTACAGACGGAGCAAAAAATTCGTGTTGTTCCCTCATTTACATCCACATATGCCCATTTATAAGTTTCAGCCCACTCCTCCCTCCATTTTTTCACTACCTTCCTCTTCCTCTTAGCCTGTGAGATCTTTGAGCTTGTGATCTGCTCATCATTTGGAGCTTCGGAAACTAAAAGAACCTGTTTGTGGTCCTCTTGCTCTTCAGGTGATGTAGGATCTTGAGGAAGAATTCCTACCATGGTTTTGTTTGTAAATGTATGGTCATCATCACTGGGTCCTATTTCCAAGTCAATTTCTTCTCCAATAACTAGATGATGTCTCTGGGCTTGGCGGAGAAGTGTGATGTCATCCATCGTATTCGACATAGAAAATTCAATCCAAACAACTGTCCAAATTAAAACCTTCCATATTTCAATACAATGAATACATCATAATTTTTAAACCCACCAATTCAGAGAAGGGACTTTAAATCTTAATAAAAATTCAAACTTGAACTATAGTAGCTAAAAATAAAATAAATCGCATAACAAGAGAAATCAGTTAAGAAGAGGTATGGAACTAAATCAGTAAAATCACCTTTTTTTCTTTTTCTTCACTCACACAAATCCATTCACACTTCTGAAAACAGACAGGAATTAACCATCAGTTTAAACCCAATAAATTTCCACGTCTCTTCAGTACTCTATGTATGCATCATCGATTCCTTTGTACAGATAGTTCCACGCCTCCTTAAAAGCTAGAATCTTCACCTCAGCAGGGAAAAAAATTCCCCTATCCCAAATTCGCAATGTCCTCTACTTTCCCACTTGAGCTAGAATTCGACCAAAAGAAGCAAAAATTACCAGAAATAAGGTACGAACAGCTGGAAAATGAAGGGATTTTGGAAGCGACGCTTGTGTAGAAACTATAGCTCCTTCACCAAAAAAGAGATTCGTAAAAACAGTGCCAAGAATCCTAGGTTTTGATTTGTCGACGCTGAATGATTGATACCACCCAAGTCCCTGTTTTTCTTCAAGATTTTCAATATCTGCCCGTCCAACTTCTCCCTCGCCGGATTTGGAGCAATGGAAAGAAAGTTGGAAACCACAAGAAATAGCGGTGTTGACGTAAATATGTAAAATGATGAAAGGTTAAAAGTTAAAACATATTAACACATAACAAAACCCAAAAAGGATCAACGGTCCAGATCAACTTTAATCGAATATAACAATGATTCTACTCTTCTTTCTTCAGATGTGTTCTAAACTTAACTTACTGTGTTTGGAACTTTAAATCTATTAATCACACTCTAAACCTCATAAGCTTTCGTATGGATTTGTGTTTATAATTTTAAATGACAAAATTTTAATATGGTATCAGAACCAATTGTTTAAGACTTAAGAAGGTTTTTCTTAAAACACTTTCTCAAATAATAAAAAGCATTTTTTTTTTACTTTTAAAACGCTTTCTCAACATTCTATTAAAATATTTATAGATTTCTCTTTTATGGTTGACTGATGATTCATGATGACTCAAATGATATTCATATAGAAATGATTCTGGTGAGATAGTATAAATAAGATATGTTATTGAGTGTTTATCGTGACATATATTGAAAGAATAAAAAAATAAAAAATAAAGACAGACGTTAGTAGACCTCCTGAGGTAATCCTTAAAGAGATCAATAAAGACATCAGTTTTTTTTATCCAAAGTGTTACAAGAAAAGTTATTATTACCTTTTGAAAACATTTATGATGAAAATATGAGAGATTACCTTCTTGAGACAGCATATCAGGTGGTGATGCAGGATCTAACATTCAGATCGCATCAACAGAACCAGGAAGCATCTCTTGGGAAACCTAGTGTCGTAGTGCGTAATGAAGGGGGGAATACTGGTGATACAGTATCCGAGACTTGATCACGACACCAGCAATCAAAAATTAAGATAGCCCAAAATGGATGGTGAAAACCTGTATAGGTGATGGAAGGCCCCAATCGACTTTATGGGAAAGTCGACCCAGATGAAAGTCGACCTGTAGGGAAGTCGACCCCATGAAGTCGACCTAGAGCCAAATTTGGGCAGTTAGATGGTTATGACCCTAATGACCATATTACTTCCATAAGAGACCCTATAAATAGAGGGTCACTTCTATCCATTCAGACAGGTTTGATTCGAGTGAGAGAGACTCATGAGCAAAGTGAGCCTGAGCAACTGAGGAGTGCGGGTTGTTCCGGCGAAGTTTCTGGCCCAACGCTTGTTCGAAACGTCGTTCGAGCACTGATTGAGTTTCACCCTTATCATCAAGTTATTATATAACTAGACTATATAGTTAATAAAAGAGAGTCAATGAGTTTCTTGTTTATTTTTTTATTTATTTCTGTTTTATATTTTTACACTCTATGTAATTTGAACATTGTCCTTATTTTTAATGAAATTTAATTGCTTTCAAAATCGATCCCCATCTTGATGTGAGTGGATCAGCAGCAACAAGGCGTCCTGTTGTTCACGACATGTTCTTTGCCTTGTGAAAAATGCAAGAATAGGAGTTTGTGTAAATAAAGAAATGAATAGGAGTTTCCGGGTCCGTGTCCAGATCTAACAATTAACCAGTCTGGGTCCAGATTAGTCAGACTTGATTGGACTCAGACCTAGAAATTATAATAGATAATATATTAAATTTTCAACTTTAGGTTTTAATTATAAAAGTACTTATTATATTTTTTTAACCTATATTATCTTCAACGTTAGGGTTTTAATTATAAAAGTATCAATCTATTTTTTAACTGTGATTTTTAATTCTTTATAACTAATTAAATATCTAAATTCTAAATGTTTAGACTATTACATGATATTTATTTTATGTTTTACAGTTTTAGATTTTTAGTGATTTTTTTATTAATTTTTTTTTGTATAATTTTTTTAAGGTAAAAGTCTCTATTTAGATCCGGACTTGGCTCAGACCCGATTTTTGTATGGGTCTAGGTTGGGTCCAGATATTTTTCTTCTGAACCCGGTCCAGACTCGAATCGACTAATACAATTTTTTTCTTCTATTTTTTTCCACTCTTTCTTGAGTCAACTCCTTCTATCTTCATTTTTTACTCTTCTCCTTTTATTCAAATCACCTTAAATAATTAATCCTACTAAGATCTCTACATGCCTCTTCTTAAAACTTGATTCCCTGTGTTAGCGGGTAGCCGATCGTCGTCTTTAAGGATTGTGCTTAAGTCGACATTCGTCGGACGCTGCAGTCGTCGCCGGTAGCTTGCTACTATCACACTACAAGAAAACAAACATTTAGAGACGGATTCTGATCGTCCCTAAATTTGAAAAAGGATTTTTTGAAAATTCCACGATACTAGCGACGACTTTTTGGTGACGGCTCTCCGGTGAACCGTCGACGTCCTTGACAATTAGCCGTCCCTAAATATTTTGATAATTTTATTCGAAAATAATTGAGGATGGCCTATAAAAAAACCGTCCCTAAATGTGTCAGTTAGGGACGGCTTTATGATAAACCTTCCCTAAATATAAAATTGATAATTTACCGTACCCTAGATCTTTTTAAAATTATAATTGAAGTTTAAATTAAAAAATTTAAACCAAAATATTTTTTTTGCAAAATACCCAAATTAAACCCCAAACCCCTTGTAAAATAAGAAATTAGTTATAACTATCTAAGGGTAGTTATTTAAATTTGTATTAGTGTACTAGTTATAAATACAAAGTTATAGGTAATAAGATTATTAAGTTGAATACTTACTTTGAATAGTATATTGGGTTTGTTAAACCTTGTTCATCATCATCATCTTCTTCTTCTTCTTGACAACTCAGATACTACGATCTACTCTGGGTTATAATCCTTACATGGTATCATTCGCTACAGGCGTTAATCTGGGATTTCTTCCGCTTTTTCCGCTATCCCCAAATCGGTATATTCAAGTCCGATTTTTTTCCGCTATCTGATCAGGGTTTGCTGTTTGCTGTTCATTGGCAGTTTGTGGTTTTTTTTAGGGCTTCCAATGAGATCCGAATCAGATGTGATAACTCCTGCGATGATCGGCCCAAGAGAGACGATGACTCCGAATCAAATGTCCTACAACTTGAATTCGCTATGTGCAAATCCGACGACTCGTGAGACCTTTTTGTCATGGAAAAATCAGATTGAAGGGGTGCTTAGACATCACAAGTATCTTGGTTTCGTGAGAGGTACATTGGTGATACCTCCGGCTAGGCTTGAGGATGGAACAAAAAATCCAGCATTTGAGATACATACATAAATTGATAAAATAGTATTGAGCTGGATCAAGGCGACTGTTTCAGCCCCAATTCAAACAATCATCATACAATGCAAAACTTCTATAGAGGCGTGGGAGCTGTTAGAAAAAGAATACTCTCTGATTGGCAAGTCACAAATCCAGTCACTCCGGGAGCAAATGAGGGGTTTAAAGAAAACCCCTGAGGTATCAATGTCTGATTATTTATTACAATTTAAATCACTAAGAAATTCTTTGCTAGCAGCTGGATATGAAATTCACGATGATCATGTTGTTGAATATGTTTTGGATGGGCTTGGTAGTGAATTTAGGATATTTTTATCTACTCTAAATTCTAAAGATACATTTACATTTGAACAACTATCTGATTGGCTAGTTAAGGAGGATGCCATGATTAGGAGAGTTGATGCAAAACAGAATTTAAGTGATTTTTCTGTTAACTATGCATACAAGAAGGGTTATAAGGGAAAATCTTATGGATATAAATCTAACTACAAACAGAATTATTCTAATCAGAATAATGCTCCTAAAATAGTAATAATACCTAAGCCTCTGAATCCCAATAACAAACCACCTCTACTGAATGTTCCTGAATCCTTAAATACTAGTCATGACTGTCAAATCTGTGACAAGCATGGACATCTAGCTAAGAATTGTCCAGAGAGAGGTAATTTTTCTGCATACATTGTGGATCAGCAAGATGATTATCCAGAGATAGAGGAAAATTCAGAAAATAAGGAGTATACAGTTCATAATGTTGAAGTTCAACCAAATTATTCGAGTGAACTGTATAACATGGATTGGTGTCTAGACTCTGGTGCATCCACTCACATGACCTCAGAGGAAGCCTACTACTGAGAGAGCAAACCATATACAGGTAAATCCAATGATAAAGTAGCTGTAATGGATAAATTATTCCTATTTCTAGAATAGGAACAATTATTTTTTATGTTAATGGCAAAGAATTCAAAATAACTCAGGTATTGTGTGTACCTCAGTTAGATAAAACTTTGATCTCTGTTCAAAAATTAGTATATGATATGAATGTATCTATAATTCTAAATAAAAATGATTTTTTGGTAAAGGATGTGAAGACGAAGGAAATTTTGTTTACTGGGATTAGCAACAAAGGATTGTACCACTTCACACCAGATCTTCATAATCATGAATGCTATAGACTTGATGTTTCTGAAGACATGTGGCACAAGAGATTAGGACACCCTTCAGCTCAGACTTTTAAAAGAATAGCTTCTTATATTTCTGTAGATAGGATTGTGAATAAAAAATTCTATAATAATTGCCCAATGGGCAAAATACATCAGTACCTTTTGTTAAAAGTTCAATAAATACAATAAAATGTTTTGATATGATTCATCTAGATGTTTGGGGACATGCTCCTTTAATGTCAAGGAAAGGTTTTAGATATTTTTTAATAATAGTGGATGACAAAACTAGATACACTTGGTTTGTTCCACTTTACAATAAAAGTGATGTGATTACTGAATTTATAGCTTTCTCAAAAATGGTAACAAATAAATTTCAAATTCAGATTAAGATGGTCCAATATGACGAGGGAGGTGAATTTAAATCACAAAACTTTATAAATATTTTAAAAACTAATGGTATCACAATTAGGTATAGTTGTCCATACTCTCCTCAACAAAATGGTGTTGTTGAAAGAAAACATAAACATATTGTGGAAATGTCTAGATGTTTATTTCATCAGTTAAAATTATCTCAGAGTTTTTGGCCTGAGGTAGTGGAGACTTCAATATTTTTAATAAATAGATTACCTACACCTATTCTTAAGGGTCTTTGTCCTCATCAAGAACTTTTAGGAAAGAAACCTGACTGGTCAGTGTTAAAAGGCTTTGGTTGCAGTTGTTTTCCTCTTATTCACTCAAGATATAAGAATAAGTTTGATCCAAAAAGTGTTGAGTGTGTTTTCATTGGATACTCTGCACAACACAAAGGATACAAGTGTCTTGTTTTAAGTTCTGGGAAAACTATAATTTTCAGAAATGTAAGATTTAATGAAGAATGTTATCCATTAGAAGAGCTAGGTTTAAACAATGAGAGTAAGAGCAAAAAGACTGGGAATAATTTTAATTCAAATTCCAATATTATCACTTTTCCCAATGTTTTTAATCATAGGAAAGTAACTAAGGAAATAGAGGAGATGAGTGGAGATATAAGTCAGCCTACAAAAATGGTTAAAAAATTAGATACTCCTAATACTATTAACAACTTACCCTCTGAAAAGTTTCCTATTAAAGAAATAACAGTGATGGAAAAGAATCCTGAACCATCTTCTTCTAAAAACCTGGATGATTCAATTCCAATTGGGATTCCTGATACAAATCTAGCATGTGATGAAAATAATACAATTTTTGATTTAGGAAAACAGAATAACAAGGAAGGTATAAATTCTGATCAAAATCAGAATAATAGCTTAAATATTCAGAATAATGTTCTGTCAACAGGACATGCTACTGAAAATATAAATCCAGAAGTTAATCTATCAAAAGGATCTAATGTGAGGAAAACAATAGCTGATTTAGAAAAACAAAACTCCCTAATTAATACCTCAAATATTAGACAAGAAAGGTCAAAAATACAATCTAATGAAAAACCAGTCATAAAAATTAATCCACCTAAAAGTTTGAATGTAGTTAAAGCAGTAGCTGATTTAGAAATGAAAATTAATAATGATCTATTAAAACAAGAGAAAACCAAAAGGATTAGTAAAAAACCAAAATATTTAGAAAACTTTGAATGTTCTTTAGCTGAAAATATTGATGAAAAAGAACCAACTTGTTTTAGTCAAGTTTCAAAATCAACTGAATGGATGAAAGCAATGAATGAAGAAATTCATGCTTTAGACCTTAACAAGACTTGGACTCTTGTTTGTCCTGAACCTAATATGAACATTATAGGAAGTAAATGGATTTTAAAAAGGAAGGCTGATAGGACAATTGAAAGATATAAGGCCAGGTTAGTGGCTAAGGGTTTCAATCAAGAGGAACGGGTAGACTATGATCTTACCTATAGTCCAGTAATTAGAGTTTCAACAGTAAGAACTATAATTGCTCTTGCTGTAAGCTTTAAATGGCCTTTAAGACAACTAGATGTAAGGAATGCCTTTTTAAATGGCTATATCACAGAGATAGTATACATGAAACAACCTCCAGAATTTGTTGATAAAAATAATCCTAAGCATGTGTGCTTGTTAAATAAAGCACTATATGGACTAAAACAAGCTCCAAGAGCTTGGTACTCTAGATTGCAATTATTCTTGATTAATCTAGGGTTTTGTAATAGTAAATCAGATTCTTCCCTGTTTTGTTTGGCTAATGATGAGATAAAAATCTACATACTAGTTTATGTAGATGATATAATTATAACTAGGGACAATAATGCTAAGATAGATGAGTATATCTCACTTATTTCTCAGACCTTTGCCTGTAGAGATCTGGGGAACTTGCATTTCTTTCTAGGGCTTGAGTGCATTAGGAAGAATGATGGAATAATAATGTTTCAACGAAAATATATCAAAGATCTATTAGAGAAATTTGGATTAAGTTCATGTTCACCATGTGCAACTCCTATAAAAATTTCACCTAAGCTTACAAAGATTGATGGTATATCTATAGAAGATGTAACTCTATATAGGAGCATGGTAGGTTCATTACAATATCTGGCTCTAACAAGGCCTGATATAGCTTTTCAAGTCAATAATGTGAGTCAATTTTTGCAAAATCCATCAGATATGCATATGATAGCAGTAAAAAGAATTTTTAGATATTTACATGGAACTAAAGATCTAGGATTAAGAATTATGCAATGTCAAATACATTGTCAACAATCACAGCATATTGTGATTTAGATTGGGGTGGTGAGCCTGGAAATAGGCATTCCATGTCAGGACTTAGCATATGGTATGGTGGTAATATTCTGCATTGGTCTGCTAAGAAACAAACCTCTATTGCAAAATCCAATTGTGAGGCTGAGTATCAATCCATGTCTAGTGGAGTATCTGAAGTAAAGTGGTTTTGCTCTTTATTCAGAGAATTAGGATTAAGATTTAGTGAGGTTCCAAAGGTTTTATGTGATAACAAGTCAGCTGTGTTTATGACTCAAAATCCAACAACCACTGTAGAATCTAGACATATTGACAAATCAATCCATTACATTAGGGATTTAGTAGTTAAAGTGGCTATCAAGGTATCTTTTGTACCATCCAAATTACAATTTGCAGATGGGTTTACTAAAAATCTATCATCTGAATTATTTAAACTTCATAAGGAAAGACACAACTTAGTGTCAATTAAATAGTTGAATGAAGTTTAGATCTTAAAAGTGAAGTTTATTAAATTTTAAAATGAACTGAATCTATTATGGTCATGGTTATGAACCAATAACATATAAGCTTTAATTTTCTTTATTTTTTTTCTTCTTTCTCTCTATGTTTTTGTGCTGAATAGTGATAACAAATGTGTTGAAGATTAGAATTACATGATCATATACATAAATTACATTACTTTGTAATTTCCCAAACTTCACTTGGTCTGTGAGAGTTTTGCAGGTAAGAAGGCAGATGAGAGAGTCAAGGTTAAAGAATTCATGGGAAACTTAGAAATTTTAATGGTTTTAATTTTGCTCTCTAAGCAAAATTCTCGATATTGGCTTTAATTGATTTGACAGAAGGGTTTTTCCCAGAGAAATAAGATATAAAAGAGGAGCAAGAATAAGAATTCCACTGTGTTTTTTCGCCCCCCCTTTCAGCTCAATTAACTCTCAAGCTTATGAGGTAAAGTTAGATCATGAAAGTGCTCAAAATCTCTACAGGAAGTGAGTCAAGATAGGATCTGCTCAGAATATCTTGTTGCTGGTCAGTTAGTGCAAAATGTTATCTGATTCCAGCTTACCTTTTGAGGGGATGTAAGAATAAGAAATTAGTTATAACTATCTAAGGGTAGTTATGTAAATTTGTATTAGTGTACTAGTTTGGGGTATAATCCTTACACTCCTAAATTAAACCCATCCCAATTAAAACCTCCCAAACCCCCAAATCTCCGATGACGACAGTAGCCCGAGTTCCACCGACGACCCCGACGACCTACGGGGCTTCCTCTCCTCCTGCGACTTGAACTGGTATGATTCTTCTTCTTTTTTCTTTGATTTCTTCCATTCATGTTCTTCAAGTTGAACATTGTTCCTCTCCTCCTGTTTTTTCTTTCTTTCTTTCTTTCTTTCTTTCTGTGAGAAAATAATCAGCAAACAATGTCTAGTTCTGTGAGAGAAAAACAAAGTATGAAAATCACCTTTTTTTCAAAATCAAAGTCAGAAAACGGTTTGATAGTAATGCAGATACTAAATACTAAATAACTGTTTTTTCCACTAATTGTATGCCCCATTGTTCCAATGCCTCCATTCCTCCATTTTGATTTTTTTTAAAAGGTATGAATGTGATTTGAAAACTGTTTTTCGGACTAATTGTATGCCCCCATTCCTCCATTTTGATTTTTTTTTTAAGGTTTGAATGTGATTTGAATGGTTTACTGGTATTGTATGGTTTATTAAATTTCTTCCATTCATTGTTTTCATTGCGATTCAATATTTTTTGCTTTTATTGTTTTCATATGGTTCTGTTTTATTATTTTGTTTTTGCGTTCATTTGAATGGTTCTGTTTAGTTAAAATGTTCTGTTTAGTGAGTTTTTTTGCTTTTATTGTTTTATTAAGATCCATTGTGAGTTAGAACAAGGTCGTGTTTGATTTATTAATGTTTTATAAATGTTTCTTCCATTCATTCTGTTTTATTGTTTTATCAAGGTCGTGTTTGATTTAGAACAAGGTTGAGAAACAGAATAATTCCCTGGAGTACTACTCTATGCCAAAATTTCCGGCGTTTTTTTACCTAGTTCGATTTAATTATTTTCTGCCAAAGAAATCAACATACTCAGATGGTGTCATGGGAAAAATCGTTGTATTACTGGGTTTATCATGGGGAAAATCAACATACTCAAATAGTGTCATTGTATTTTGATTGAAAGGAGATATTTAGTCATTTGGGTTTTTTACTTTGTCCATGGACAGAAAAGTGGACATGTCCATGTCTAGGGTGTCAAACGAGTCGAGCCGAGCTTTTGCTTATAGAGCCGGGCTTGGGTTCAGCTCGTTAAGGTACCATCTGGGCTCGGACTCGGGCTCAGGCTCGAACTCGAGCCTTGGATCGAATTAAAAGAAATAATTATTTGAAGACATGGGAAATCGAACTCGTGACCTCTCACATGTTTAACAAACGTTTTACCATCTGGTGCTACACCGTTATTTTCTCTAAATATAATATTTTTTTACTTTTTTATATTTCTTACCGAGCCCACCAAGCTTAACGAGTTTGAGCTTCAGGCTCGTTGGGCTCGTGAGCCCGAGCTTAAACGAGCCAAGCCCAAACCCGAGCCGGCCGGGCTTTATTTGACACCCTATCCATATCTCATCCTATCTTTAGTTTTTTTACTTACTCTCTTTACCTTTTTATCTTTTTTATGATTCAATGATGCCTTATAGGGGGTTAAAATTAGAGGGTTAAATATAGGTAAAAATAGAAATAGGTAAAAATAGAAATAGGTAAAAATGGTTAATTATTCAGATGTTGGTTCTGTTTTTCACATGTGTGTTTGATATCCATCTAAAACATATATGTGCTTGATTCGTTGATAATATATTTATATAAATTTTAGAAAAAAGCAATGTAATCCACAATTTCTTAAGTGCAAAATCATATTTTTATTTAAATGTACAAAACTACTACATAGGTAGATTTAAGTAATTTTCAAAAAATATATATGCATAGAAGTAAATATTAAAAATAGAAGCAAATTATGTTATGCCTAAGGATTGTTATTTTCATTGTTTCTTCTCGTCGACCTCCTCCGTTAATTCCCGTCGACTTCTCCAGCAATTTCGTCCGGTGGGTTCATTTTCCGGTGGAAGTTGTCATCACTTCGAGCACTCCTCCGGTAAGTGTTTTTATTCTTTGTGTTTGACTGAAAATATTATTAGAGATTACAAAATTGATATTATTCTCTGTTCTCTGATTTAGCAAAATTGATATTCTCCCAACTTTGCCAATTTTAGGCATATGTGTTATACACTATTTTGCATGTCACATCACATCATTTCACTTCAATTTTTCTTCAGAATATTTCTGCATCTTGTTAACATCTTATGAATTTTTTTAATATCATATGCTTAAGATTGTGTAAGACTACACAATCCTAGAAGATTGCTTGTGCATATCGTATGTTTATTTGCAGGTAGTGGCGTATCCAGGATTCCTCGACAGGGGGGTAAGATTTGCCGAAGGCGAATTTTTTTTTTCTACTAATTTTAAAACTTATAAATTTTTTAGCATAATATATTCATAAAATCGATTATAAAAACCTATAAAAATTTAATACATTCATTCCATAATTAATATTCAATACATTAATTAATATTCAAATTAAAAATAAATACATTCATTCAATTAACAATAAAAATTTGAAATACATTTTACATTACTTTAATTTCCTACGATGAGGATACATATCATTAAATATTTTTAAAATGACTTCGTTGTCTATAATTTTAAAAATATCTTTTTCAATTAATATATGTTACTAAATAATCATTACATTACTTCAATATTCTATCAATTCTAAAAATAATAAAAAAAGTAACAGAACATTGACAAATGAAGATCTTTTAAGCTTTCCACAATTGACAAATCCCTAACCCGCAAACGTTCAACCTAAAAAAAAAAGAAGGAAACGATTTATAAATAGAAAGAAGAATATCAAAGAAAATAAGAACAATTTATAAACAAGGCGGATAAGATTAGCCATTAATCCATTATACTAATGTTGACAATTTGATTTTATCAAACCAATCTTTAATTGCAGTGTGTAAATTAATGTCATTTATATGCTTCTATATCCATGATCAAACCCTGTTCAGAACTTGGGTTGCTGCTCACTGTTATAGTGCTATGAGATCGTTGAGCTTACATTCCTTTTTTTTGCTAATTACTTTACTTAAATTCCCCTATTAACTTAATTACCATTCAAACGGGATTTATATGTATAAAATTGGGAAAAAATTTGCCCCTCCTAAAAGTTGAAAAAAAATTGAGGACCTATATGTAATAATTTGCCCCTTTAAAAGTTGAAGAAGGGGAGAAAAGATTTGTAAAACGTAGGGGTAGAATATATAAAATAAAATATTGTGAAATTTATATATTAATCATTAAAAAATATTAATATATTGTGAAAATTACATTTAACACCCTAAAAAAAATTATTACATATATATCCTCAAATTTATTCCAATTTTTAGGGGGGGCAATTGTCCTCCCTTGCCCCCTCCTAGATACGCCCCTGTTAATTGCAGGTGCATATCGTGTATGTCGTGTGTTAGAATACACAACCCTATTATTTTCATGTTATCGTGTTTGATTCAATTTTTTATTTTTCAGATATGGTACGTGAAAGAATCAGACGGGGACGTACTTCTAAGAGACGAGGACAACTTGACAATGATGAGGTTGTTTCTAAGATGTCAACTCAAACATTTTCGAAGGGAATTCCCCAACCCTTGAAGTCATTTCAAGGACAGATACTGGTTTGTGGGTAAGTATTTTTAAATTGAATATATTTATTTTTAAGATATTAATAAACACCAATCTATATAGATCATTTCCAAACGACATCCGAAAACAAATCGGATGTATAGTTAAATCAAACATTCCTGACGATGAGATTTCTTGGGCTCAATGGAGTGAAGAGAACAAGACTTTAGATTGAAATAAATTTCTGATACTTTTTAAATTTTGTCTACTTTCCTTTTTTCTTTCTTTTTTTAATTAGTTAAAAATATTAACAACTTATTTTTTTTCTAGACTTTTTTTATTTTTGAAGATAACGATTATGCTCGAACTAAATTCGACAAATATTTGACCATGAACTATCCGAAATGGATGAATAAGGCCCGGGAAGAGGCGAAGAAGCTAGCCGGTGTGGATCAGTTGAACGAGAGTTGCAAGAACTTTCCTACTTGATATCTGAGAAAGAATCAATGGGAAGGAATGATGACGAAGTTTTTATCGGATAAAAATTCTGACAACCTCACAAATAAAAAAGGATACATCGTCTATAAAGGAGGATCAACATCCGTTAAAACTAACACTCAATCATTGACAAAACTATTTAATATCTAATTTGTTCATTTTTTATTCCAACTAATTCATTTTTTCATGATACAAAGTTTGAAACTAAGTCGACCAGCTTCATTTACAGAATATTTTATGGACACACATTATCCGATAAATGATAGAGGCAAGACTCTAATGGTACGTATTTAAATTTCAATATTTTGTAATTTTTTTTCATTACTAATTCATTTATTTGTTGTTTATAATAGTCGGATTACGAAACGTACAAAAAAGAACAATTGGATAAACAACAAACAATAGATGAAGACGGGGAGGAGGAGGAAATAGACGAAGAAAAAATGTCGACGCAATAATCGACCTCCTACAAGCGAAAAAAGCCATTATTCACTGATAATAGTCTGAAAGTTTGGATTAAGGCTACAGGAGGCAAGACTAAATGACGTATTCTCGAAATGAGACCGAGGGACGATTCACTGATGCCAAAGAAATCCAAGGCTAAAATAGATCGCCAAACAAAATAAGAAATAAAAAAGAAGAAAAAAGAAGAATTCGATAGTCGTGTTAAAGAAGCCGTTAACATGCAATTAGAGACGACTTTTAACCAGAGATTCGAGACGATTAACCAACAAATGGAGGCATTGATACAAAAAAAATAAAGACTTGATAGACAAAATCGCTACTCTGAAAGTAAGTTATTCAATACTTACTAAATTTTTTATTATAAACATTAAGTTAATCGATTAAAAATATTTTGTTGTTTTTTAGAAGGGAAACACAAGCACAAGTCAAACAATCGTTCCAAGTAAAAATCCTCTGAATCTTTCTTTAGATCTTGAAGGTTTATTAAAAAAAAAATTGATGCATTGTACTTTGAATAATTTGTTCAATTTGTATATTGGATTTAATGTATTGTAAATGTATTGTAAATTTGAATGAATTGTCAATGATCGATAATTGAATATTTTGAATGAATTTTTATTTTTCTTTAGATTGAATGTATTATAAATTAAATGTTTGTGAATGAATGTCTATTTTCAGGTAAAGGAATTGATGTATAAGGCTTCTAGAAAACACCCATTAGTTTCGGCATAGGGACTGTCAGTTGAAACAGGAAGTTAAAAAAAATTAGAAACGGCCTAGGGTTGGCCAGTTGAAATAGGAAGTTAAAAAAAAAATTAGAGACGGTTTAGGGACGGCTAATTGAAAAAAGAAGTTAAAAAAAAAAATAGAGACGGCCTAGGGACGGTTATTCTGAAATTTAAAGACGGTTTAGGGACAACAATGAAAATTTGGGTGCTAAAAAATTAACGTGGAAAAAAATTAAGAACGGATTAGAGACGACTTGGTCCTAATCCCATCTAACCCTGAATTCTAATTAGCGACGACCAGTGTTGTTTCTAATCCTTCCTTAATAATTAGAGACGGGTATGAAGGCCGTTTCTAAAAAATCAGCGATGCGGCTTTCAGGGAAAGATTAGGGACGACCAAAATCCGTCGCTAATTGATGATTAGTGACGGATTACCCAAATATGATCTGGTCGTCGTTAAAAGTCAGTAATCTGGTACTGGTAGGTGTAGGTAGTGTCATTTGGGAAATTGAAATCCCTAGTTAATTCTAAATGAGTGAGAAAGGATTACCCAAATGTGAAAAGTGTATTAGAATATTTTTTTTGTAAATAGTTAATTACATTGATCCTATTTATATCAATCACAAAGCCTAACAATTAACAATTTAACTAACTATATATCTTAACTAATCATCTTCACTTCTTGAGTTTGGGCCTTCATGACTATCTTCTTTGTTGGGCTTTGACTAGGTCTATTGTCTCTTATATCCATTTTTTTGCACTACCTGAAGCCATTTTTTTATAACGGAGATTACTTTTCTACAGATGTAGAGATTTTAACCTCCGGATAATATATCAGAGTCACATAATATATCATTGGGCAAATCTAGGTGGTAATGTATATAGTGAAATTCGATCTCTGGACTTCAGAAACCACAATAGTTATTGAGACCAGTAACCCAATTTCTGTAGTATTGATACATTTTTGAATAATGGATTTCTTCGCCCTGGTTTTGCCTCTCTTTAAACATTAATTAGCTCCTCTCTTTTCATAATTCAAATATCCTAACTCCAAAAATTAAATTGCCCATGAAGACCCCAATTCTGAAAATTAATTCGATTCAATTTGATTCTCTCCCATTCCTTTACTCACTCCACTCAAAGAAATTAAATACGATTTAGAAAGTTAGGAATTCTAACTTTTCCAAAATTCCAGAGTTCGTTCGTCGGTGGCACCTCCAGCATCTCCGACGAGCGTCGACTTGTCCTTTCGACCGCAACATCTGGTCTACAAGATGAATAAAATAACATGGTATCAGAGAAAAGGTTGACGTTTTTGAACCACACCTATCTCAGAGCTCTGGTTCATTCTCCAAGACACACCAATCATCATCGGAATCCAGGGAGAAAGACCAGCAGAGTCCTCCAGTTATAACTCAACGTCGTCGTGTCAAAATGAGCACTTCCGGGCCTCCAAATAGGAAAAGAAAACAACAATACAATTCGAAAATCTATGATCGAACCTCTCCATATTATCTAACTGCAGAAGACCACTCAGGATCGGAGTTTCAATGGTTTCAGAGAAATGCCTTTTACCCAACACAAAAGAAAGGAGAAACTAAGATTTCTGAAAATCTTGTTCTACAAAATATATTGTTTACACCTGATTTTAGGGTTAATTTAATATCAGTACAAAAATTAATTGCTGATAATAATTTAGATATAATTTTTGATAAATATGGTTTTAAATTTCAGGAAAGAAAATCAGAGAGTGATTGGTTTGAGTGAATATCAACAGGGAGGGATTATACTTCCTAAATCCAGTAACCTCCCAAATATATTCCAACCAATTTGTGGACTTAAAGACTTGGCACCTGAGGTTAGGCCATCTGTCAAACTTCAAATTTTAATAAACACTTGTAGTGATTTTAATAAATGTTGTAAAAATAAAGTAGTTGATCATTTCTGTTATCATACAAGTTTTTCTATAAATAAAATTTTTAAAAATAAAATTCCAATAATGAGATTTCAAATAAAAATAAAAATGAAAATAATGAATTTCTCAATAAAAATCTTAAAAATAAGAATTCCTTCTTAGAATGCTATATTAGCAAATAAACTAAAATAAAATACACAAAAGTATAGCTAAAATTAAAAAAATATTTTTGAAATGATCCATATAATCAGTCATATAGGATATATGGTGAATTTTCCAATTAATATTCATGATGGTCATAGCTTCTTTATAAGTATAGTAGAATTGTAGAAGATTATAGTAGGGAAACCTGGATTTATTTAATACACCAGGGTTCACAGACGGCCGCACGTATCATGCGGCCGTCCCCCTGCTGTCGACGGATCAGAATCCGTCGATCCTCGACCCATGGTGCTGCTGTTCCGGATTGAGCAACTAAAAAACAAAACAAGTCACAAATCCCAGGGCCTACGCTCTACATTTCACCAGTAGAGGCATGGTCGGAATAATAGCATTGCACGCACCGACGTCATTTGTACCCATTGACAATCGTCAATGTGGTCATGTCGGACACGCCGGTCACGTCTCCGAAATTGGACGTTCCCGACGCACGACGAAGGTACTACCCGGACACCCTTATACAGTATAACATATTCCGCGACCTCACATAAATCTTTTCCGTATCTTTTCTTCATATCTTTTCTTCCAGTATAACAAAAATTCCGCGACCTCACCATACCGATGAGATCGCCGACTTCTGAGGACAAGCGACGACAGTGGAATATTGCAAGAATGATGATTACGCTTGCCCCCCATCTGCCTATTTAAGCAACTACTTAGGGGGTTTGATTCATATCCAAATCTACCGGAAAATCCCAACTGCAAGTAGGTCTTCCGTCGACCACACAGCAAGGTATTGTTTCTATTCTTGCCCTAGTTGATTCAATCAATCCAGTGGTTTTTCCCAATCCCTAATTGCTCAATCCCTAATTCTTCAATTCTTTCCTCGGCTCCAGCAGAACAAAGCAACCGTTCTCCCGCTCCTACCCTGGTACTACCCGAAATTCTTCTTGAAAATCGCCAAAGGTCGGTAGCTATTTCTGATTCTGATCTTTCCGTTAAAATTTATGTGGATTTTCTTTGCACCGTGAATTATGTTCTTTGAACCAGGGTTTACTAGTTTCTATTCTCGTCTTCAATATGATGATTTTTGGGGTTCAGTATTTTATTTTTTAAGATATCCGATTGCTTTTTATCTTTTTCAGTATTTTATTTTTGGGGTTCAGTATTTTGTCTTCTTCTTAGTATAACTCTGAATAATTCAATCTCGGTCTGTGATTTTTTCATCTTCTCTTCCATAAAGAAATAAGTCTGTGATAGTAATGTTTTATTCAACAATCGTTTTTTTTTGAGATTATGGTATTTGGATATTCTGGAAATTTTTTCCAATAATTTTAACTTCTGCTCTAATAATCAATGCTCAAATCATAAATTAATAGCTAAAAATAACTTGTGGACAAATGTTTATCTTAGTTAGGCAATGAATTCTAGAAAAAGAAACGCCCCCGATGGAAACCGCGCTCAGAGGAGAAGAGGTAACTGCAACGACGTTATCGTCATCAGTGACGATGAATCAGAGGACGATTTAGTTGCAGATTCACCAATGACGAGGCCTGTTACTCCTAGACGTCCCACAACCCGAACTGGAACCGATGCCCCACAGAACTCAGATATGCGGGTGATGATACCCCTGGTCCATCAGATCAAGCCCAGCAGGCCCACTTGACCAGTGAAAGAAGGCCCGGTCCAGTAGGAAAGTGTATAAATATCCCTAGGGGTTGAATGTAGAGGGGGGGACATTTGTAATAAATTAGATACTGTAATAGAAAGATTGTCTGGTATCCACTTGATACCAAACGATCAGCGGGGTTGCTGGCCATTCAAGAGGAAGAAATCTTTGCAACTAGGGAAATCCTCACAGTCGACAGACCATGTTCGTGCATCATTTCTGAGGTCAAACTCAAGTGACCATTTCCAACCAATTTTCTTTAATAATTTCCCACAGCCACCACCTCCTGTGCTTCAAGAACCCATCCAACTATCACAATATCGACTGGAGAACCCATATAGCAGATCTTTATTACCCGAACTGAATCAGTGTGGGTGTTGTTTTCAAAAAATTCCGGAGGGACATCCTAACTACATGCCGTTGATGGAACATCTACCTGTGGAGCTGTTGTCAGATAACGACTACGAGGAAGCTCTAGAGTCGTACGAGAACCCAAGTCTCTCTGATGCACAACAGTTCAAGGATTGGTGGAAACAGTCCTTCAATACTCCTCCCCATAGACGATGAAGGCTAACTGGGTGTTCTACAAGAAACGGAGTACTATTAGGAATTAGTGTTCTTAAATTATCGTAACTAATGAAATGTACTCTGCAAATCAAGTCTTTTGATAATCTGTGTGGAGATATGTATTAGCAGATTGACATCTGAGAAATGCATGTAATCATCAATGATACGAGAGTACCGGAAAGAATTCAAGGAACAAGTTCGATCACCTGAACAATTAACGGTGTTTCAGATCCGTGAAATTAATCCACGGGTGTCCGAAACAGAAGGCGGCGGAGGTAAAACTCACGGGACGTCTCCGCGGAGGGTTTTATAGTCGATGTGCAGTGGTGTTCTTCCCGTATCAGCTTATCACTGAATCATGAGATTAGGATGTTTAAGAACATCACACCCTCATTGGAAAATTCACTTACAGTGAATTATGTCAATAGAAATTCTTTTCAACAAAGGTATAATCCAAATTTCAGCAATTTCTTTCACTCTAACAAGAACAGTTCTGGTAATCAAAAATAAAATCAGGTCACATTGCCTCAATTTTTTTTATCAGAGCAGGTCTTATCAAAAACAGTATCAGAGCAGGTCTTATCCTGACCCCAATTCTTCTATTTTTTCTTTCTCTATAAAAAGACACTATAAAGAAAAAAGAAACAGTTGCTACACCAAAAAGAGCAAGCTGCTCCAACACACACAAAACAACACAAAAAGGCAGTGGGTCAAGTTCAGTCATCAAAAACAACCCTATCCCTCCAGATATTGTCAAAGAATTCTTGCGGAGGACTAGGAGGCAGTGGAATTTCCACAGCTAAAACACCATTGGTCTTCTCCCGTTCAGAATTCAAACCCACATTTGGATCACTCCACACCTCATAGTCAGGAATAGAATCATCACTATTAGCTAAATTTGTAATTGAAGGCAACAAGCCAAAAATGTTTATACAATATGTCTAAATGCCAAGGTTTATTTGAACCATCAAATAAATGACCAAATGAACTATACTAACTGAATATCCTGTACACATAATTGGGGATTTCACAACGTGGCACACGGAAATTGGAAATTTATAAGCGACAAGCTAAATTTTATGAAATGAAATGGCTTCCATGTTGCTTGGCATGTTCAAGATGTGTTTTCTGTTGTACTATAAATGGTGAAATTTATTGTTTTTCCAATATATTTTGATTCGATGATCATGAATAATTGATGTAAAAACTCACCATTATGTTTAATTTATCATATATCAATTGCATCATTTTATTGCCAGTAAATGACATACCATTGATTTTGTCATAAATGATTTCTATTTTTAATTAAGTGAAGTAGATGTAGATATATGATTCATACTATTTGATCTAATCCATAAAACTGGAATTGATTCGGATTAACTTAACATTGATCATGTTTATCTATATTTGTTTGTCTTATTTTTAAGTTAATTTCATTGTTTTTTTATATTACATACATTGGTAAAATCTCTATGAAATCCTTAGATACTTTTGAATCACTCTTGATTTATACATAGATAGGTTTTGATTTATAAACTACATAGATTCTTCAATCATTATTGAATATGCTTTTATCACTGTATTTGAGATTGGATTAGAAGATGAATTGCATACTTCCAACAAAATGGATTCATTAGCCTCTTACAACATCTTAGAATCATTGTCATCTTCAGTAAATACCAGTGAGCTTTTATTTGAAACATCGTAAGACTATTACATTACTCTAGCATCTTCTTCAGTAATTATCTTCGAACTTGGAATCATGTTATGGCATTAGATTCTTTTGAATTTTTTTGAACCTTCATTATCGTGATCGTCGTGATAGGATTCAGACATGCATTTGCTTCTTCTATTAAAAGTGATTCATTATAGTCTTCACCACATTAGAAACATGGTTTTTCTTAATTCACTATCATTGAACTCGGATTCAAAACACAATTCGATTTTTCATTCAATTTTGAAGTTCTGAACATGTGAAATCAATTAAAAATTATTGAGTTCACATTTGCAAGTGTTCTGTAACGATGTAATTGACAACTTCTGGCATTTTTTCAATAAAGGAAGTGGTTGACATAGAAAAGACAGTCATCTTTTGATGTTTACTCGAAGTAATTTTTCACCAAGCCTATCTTCTATCACATAGAGTGTGCAGAAAGTTTTGTATCATCTCATTTCAACTAGGGAATTCTAGATATGATATTTATAGAATACATCTTATGAAATTCCATACAGGTTAATGGATCCATTAGAAACAGGTTGAAATGAAATCATGTAACTAAAATTTTATTGTAATATGATTTCAGGTCTGCAAATTCATGTTTCTAACACCGGAGATCCAACCACTATCGATGGCGAGATAAGCATTTTGAGGTAGAACAACAACCATATAATGCTATGTTGAAATTTTTTTGCATCTCCTGAAATGTTATGAATTGATAGACTTCATGTATTGAAACTGTGGACTACGTTAACTATATTCATAATGAGACCAAGCAGTTGTAAAAACTTCGAAACTTTCACATAAAAAACCATTAATTTTTTTAATACCATAGGTGTTAGCTTAAGATGAGACAAAATTTGAGTATTACAAAATATAATTTCCTAGAGTCACTACAAGATATTCCATTGCCGCACTGCCTTACAATATACTTTTTTCTACTGCAAGATGGATCTGGAAATGCACGAATATGGAAACACAATTGTAAGATGCTATTGACCTGTCTTACTTTCTATCTATAATCAAATTCCATTTTTTCAGCAAGCATTGGTAAATTAAATTTTTTCCCTCCGAAATTTCTAAACAGGTCGATGGGGAAGATAATAGGGCTCAAAATATAGGTATTACAATTTGGCCAAAAATCGAAGAGCTATTTAGCATCATCAATTGAGGTTTTCCTTGGCTAAATATTTAATATTTTTGCAGATTCACACAACGGATTGTTTGCATGTGGCAAAAAAAAAGATATGGATTTACACACAACAGACAGGTTAGTAAATTGTGTGTCGGAAACATGAGAATACATATAAAGATTACTGAATTTAATTTGTCAAATGAACATTGAGGTTGCCACATCTTCTATGTCATACTGAATTTTACTAAATATTCAGGTTATCTAACTACGAAGATCGAGACGGAAGGCTAAACAACGACAATTTGGATGTCGATTGTATTAGGTGAGATAATTCTATGCTTAAATCTAACTCACATTCAACGGATGTCAGACTATATTAGATAATAAATGGTTATGTCGTTTTTTTCAGAATTATTGAACAACCAAAGGTCGGTATGAAATTTGACTCGATAAAGGAGGCTGAAGATATTTACTATGCATATGCGGGGAGAAAAGGTTTCTGTATGTGAAAAGGCTCGACCAAACATTCGAAGAAGGGTCTCCGCAAGAAGACCTATGTTTGCGCGAAGGAAGGTACCTCTAAAGCAAAAATTCCAATAGTAGAAAATCCAAGCATTATATCAACAAAGCCGAGACATATCAGAAATTCGAGAACAGGATGCAAAGTACTTCTAACAATTGCAATAAAAGGAGATAAGTGGATGATATCTGTTTTCAACGATACTAACGACCACGATATGTCTACGCCATCGAAAAAAAGATTCTTGAAGATAAATAGGGAAATTACACCATATGCAAGGAATTTGATAAGCAGTCTAGATGCAACGAACATACCTCACAGTCAGCAATATTCGTATGTGGCAATGCAATCAGGAGGCTTCTCTAACTGTCCATTCACCCAAAGAGATTTCTCAAACTATCGTCGCGACGACAAGGAGAACATGAATAGTCATGACGTAGAGATTTTGATTGAAAAATTTCAAGCCCTTAAGGAACATGACGACAAATACTACTACTCGTACCAGCTTGATGAGGGAGGTATGATATGCTCTTTTTACAAAACTAAATGGTCATCATTAATGATAGTCATTTGAATCATCCATTCTGTAGGATCTTTGAAGCAATTATTTTGGATGGACTCAACATGTATCGAGGAATATAAGGAATATGACGAGGCTATAACTTTCGACACAACGTATAACACAAACAAGTATAAATTAATTATTGGAATTTTCTGTGGGGTGAATAATCAGCTTCGTACAGTCTTATTCACTAATGGGTTTCTATCTAACGAGTCAACAGAATCCTTTGTATGGCTTTTTTCGGAGTTCAAAAAATGCATGGGCAGTTACCCCAAAACAATAATAACAGACCAGGACGTTGTTATGAAATGTGCATTATCTAGTGAATTCCCCGATGCGTTTCATAGGCTATGCAAGTGGCACATTACATACAAGATGTGTGACAAGGTAGCTACGATATACAAAAATAAGGAGGAGATGGAGAGATTCAACACAATTATGAACACATCGGAGAATATCGAAGATTTTGAGAGAAATTGGAATTCTTGGATAGAGGACAATAATCTAAAAGAACACAAGTGGCTGGAAGACATGTTCGCAATTCGCGGTCAATGGTGTCCAATATACATGACAGAACACTTCTTCGGTGGAATGCAGAGCACACAAAGAAGTGAGGGGATGAATTCACTAGTGAAGTTAAATGTCAAAAGATCGTCGACATTGTTTGAATTCATTTGCTTGAGGTAGTGTTTAAGGCACAACGGAACAGATTGGAAGAACTTGACTGCAGAGATAGAGACGCACCACCACTACTAATTACACAACTACCGATAGAACAATGGTTGCTCTCAATTTATACAACAGAAATTTTCTTACTCTTCCAACAATAAGTACAGAAGAGTGTATGCTATTACATCCAAGTAAATCAAAATATAAGAATTACTTCAAGTCTACATATATTTTATTTCAACCTATTATATTTTCAAAATTTTTTGGCTTCATTTAACAGGATAAGAATGTGCACATTATCGTAGGGATAAACTCTCAAGTTGAGTCTGCCAAAATAACATGCAGGGAATCTGTTGATAAACCGTCATGTAGCTGTCATCTATTCTCAAGCAAAGTGATTCCATGCTTGTTTTCTGACTGCAAACGGGAGGAATACACTGCCGTCCGATCTAATTTGTAATCGTTGGAAAATGATGGAAAAGAAATCAGTAACCAATAAAGATTCGATTCCAAAGCAGGCAGGTAACGCCCTCACAACAATTTTCAATAGATGCGCGAGATTGATTACAAGCAATGCCGAGATAGAAGATGAAATGATTTCAAGAATGGATGGATTCTTAAATGAATTTGAGGAAAGACATTCTGAAACGTATAAGAAATCGAATTCAAGATCAATTACAAGATTTGAAGATAAAATCACTATCCCGCCATTGATAGGTAACCCGAAAGCTGCAAAAACCAAAGGTAGTGGGAAAAACACTGGAAGACTAAGCAAGGCAGACCCGAGATTCAAATCTACTAGAGAGATTTGAGTGAAAAGACCAAGATGTTGCACGAAATGCCAAAAACAAGGACATAACGCAAGGAGTTGCGCGACGGATTACCATAAATGATTCTGTTGTAGATACCAAATTTGGTGTTCTGGAAAGAAAGTTTTTGAATATCGAAAAAGATTTACCAATGCTGTTTTTTACTGGAGAAAAAGTTCAAACTATGTGGAAAACCAAATTATATTTATGATACATATGGTCTAATTAATTCATATGGTCAAATTATATTTATGATACATATGACTCTATTATTTTTATTTTGAAATATCTGCAGTTTGTCTGGGATTTGGAATGGAAGACAATGGGGTCAAGGTAATGAGGAAGGAGATAGTTTCAACAGTAAACTATATTGAAGGGGAAAGTTGATGGACTAGAAACTAAAATGGGAAAAGAAACAGAAAGTTATTTAAACAATTCAGAAGATATTAAGATGCACATCAATTTCATCCTTGAAAAGATCGACCGGTTCACACAACAGGTAATACAACAATTCATTGTTGCGTGTTTCTAATCTTTTTTTGCTCTTTTATCATTTTTTTTTGCCATGCTAGTTTCTTCATATATACTGTCTGTCCAATACAGGATCCAAAGACCTTGGAAACGGGAAAGACTATGTTTCAAGAGTTAAGTGTGAAGTTTGAGAAACATCTAATTGAGTGGGTGTTTCTTTATACATTCTTTTTTTTTGTTAATGATTTCAAAATTTCCAGTGGCAATTATATATTTCCATCTTTTTTTTCTCCACTTGCAGAATCCATACAACAGATGGAGAAATGGCAAGAAGAGATCAAAGAGCTCAGGCGTTGAACGAAGAGACATCTTCTTTTCTTCAGAACACCCAATCCCATATGTTTAAAAGCTGTCACATAGAGCCCTGAGCGATATACTCTAAAATAGCTACTTTTACTAGCAGAGACGAGCTTTGTCTAAATATGCGTCTTCATTATATGAAGCTAAGGAATAATAGCTCTCCATTTATTGAGTGTTAGACTTTCAGTCACATTGATTCCTTCAAATCTCAATCACACTAAGCATATATATGAATGAGTGCATAAGTTAAATAAATTTTGCCAGAGTGATACTGCAAAATGGTTACTTTTGATGTAACTTTTAATTTACACTGACACACCAATATTTCACAAATTATTTCAAAGATGCAATCAACATACAACATTTGAGCTTATTTAACGCAACGACACATGATTCCCATTGTAAAACCACATGTGCACTATAAAAAAAAGTAGGCAGTTAAGACGAGCAAAGTTAACGAAAATTTCGTTAACTTTTGTCCATTACAAAATTTCCGTTACAAATACTTAAATCTGTTACAAAAATCCGTTACAAATACTTTCAACCTAAAGTTAACGGAACGAAAAATCCGTTACAAATATTTTTTGTATTTGTAATGGAAATTTCGTTACAAAATCCGTTACAAATGAGAAAAATATCATTTGTAACGGAAATTCAGTTACAAATTTTTTTTTAGTAAAAAAAATTTCCAAAATCCCTGTAAATTCATTTATAATTCACAATTGCAGTATAATTTCATTATCCCTGTAAATTCAATTCAAAATCCTGTAAATTCATTCAATAATATTGATTCCATTCTTGTAAATTCATTCAATATTCAACAAATATTCAATACAATTAAAAACATTCAACAAATTTGACATTCAAGAAAACTAACATTCGACAAAACTAACATTCAAGAAAACAACATTCAACAAAACTAACATGGAAGAACTATTTGGATGGAACTTCGTGTCGACAGAACTTTGGGTTCAGCAGTCGGAACATGAGTACTTGGAGTAGGTTCTTCATGGTCGACAGAACTTCGTGTAAATCGTCGTTTCTTACTAACCAATGTTTTTTTGGGTGTCATTTATAATCTGTGAATATAACAAAATATTCAACACTTAAAATTAATAAAAACAGAAAAATAAATAAAGTAAAAAAATTACTCACAAAGAATATATAAGAAAAATATATTTCGCTGCTAAATAGTTATTTGAAACATTGAAATAAATTTATTAATAAAAGGAACATCGAAGCATTATAAAAGGAACTCATAAAATCAATTTAATCAACTATATGAGCTCCAAATGAAAATGAATATTCTTGCTGGAAAAATTTACCCTTTCTAAGAAAATGATTTCTTCTGAAAATTTGGTGCGCCAGACGGCACTTCTGAGATTGAGATAAAGACTGATTGAAGAAAGAAAAGAGTTAGTAAATAGACAAAACAATATTGACTAGCAAAGCGAAATATCACTTTCTGAATTCTAAAAAATAGAAACGAGTATGGGGGAAATAGATATTGGGGGAAACACAACAGAAATAGATTGGCCGAATTCTATGAAAATAAGGTTGATCTAAGAATCCATGATAAAAAATAACAAATAGACAACCGAAAGCAATAAGATAAAGCATTTGATTAAGAAAAGACAATGAGGAAACATACCTTTAATCGCGGATTTGGAGGTCTTGAAGTTTGAAAATCTGGAAGTTTGAAAATTTGAAACTAACCATCAACAAATCTGAAAAAAATAGAATATCTAGAATGGTATCTAGAATTTATTCAGCATAAATGAATTATAAGTTCAAAGTTCAAACTATGAACAAAAATGAGGCATGCCACTCTGTAAAATAAGATGAATATAAGAATTCAGCACTCAGAACAAATTATCTTGTAAGAACATTACCAAAGACAAACCCTTAGAGGTTCCCCATGCACGAGATCCGACTGCAAGATTTTAAAATAAAGAAGAAAACAATTGAGGCATTATATGGAAATGATAGAATGAAATCATTGGGAAAAAACATATAACATCTAAATGATATATCCGACATTGTAATTGGCACCATTTATTATTAATACTATATATTCTTAATTACTGATCACCTTCCTTCAATGCTTCTGCATCTTGTAGGTAAACCGTAAATGTATTAATATAGTACTGTAATAATATAATTTAAAGAAAAGAAAACAGAGAATGATAAGACAAAAACCAAACCTATGGAATATGCATACATGAAATCTAGCAATGTACAGGTTCCAAATATTCGAGGAAAGTGTCCAAGAGCCTGAATATCAAATAATGAAGTGAAAATAAAAAACAAACTGTGTATGATATTAGTATAGATGAAATTTTTTAATGAAGGAATTTCATGGAAAAATAGGAAATGTGTGATATCTAATCTAAAAGATTGCTAAAATGTAGTATTTGCCTATTTAACACTGAATCCCCAATATTTTCTATATGGTAAAAGACCTAAACAGATTGCCCAAAATCCCATCAATCATTTGATATTTAGATGTATACAATTCAGTTCCCCTAGGTGTGAGGAGTGTACCTAGTTTATTTTTCGTTTTAATTTGTTTCAATACTGATTACAAAAAAATCCACGGTTATAAAAAACAACTTACATGTTTAATAACATAAAATTCCTTTTCTATGCAGACTTTTTGGTCAAATGTTTCCCGGTACACAGAACTAGGCTGCACCATCTCGAGTTCATCTTTACTCCAGAATATCTGAAAGTTAGTAATAAAAATTTGAATATAGATTGTAGAAACTTTGAAAAATAAATCCTTATAATGCAAATTTGAAATTTAAAAAGAATTACTTGATGGATAAAGAATTTAAAATTTGACTAGATTACCAACCATTAATTTGTAAAACCAAAAAAGAACATACTGTATTATGCATATCCTCACTGTTGACATATGATGCCCATGTGGAATCCTAAAAGGAAAGGAAAAATAAAGAACCACTCGCATATGATGCCCATTTTGTTTTATATGTATGATGAACTAATAATTTTGTCCAATGATCTAAACAATTGTAAAACTCTTTCAATATAAGAAACTGCTAACAACATATATTTAATTATTTATGGCATATAAATCAAGATTATTTCCCCATATTGTATGTAGCCTTTGTAGAATCATAACCTGAATTCCCGATGATACATTTATTTTTAATAATCATAATAAAGCAAAATTCTCAATTAGAAAGCTGGATTTTATTGATTCTAGCAAACTAAGGAGAGCATACCTAGCAAGTAAGAAGATATATGGTAGGCAGTAGGCACAACATATCCATATACGGATGAAAAAAAATTCCTCTTGAAATGTTTTTAGACAATTTATAACAAGTGATTTGCGAAAACCACTAGAAAAATGTGTCATCGTGTCTGTAATTCTCTTTATAGTTATGAATGGAAGAATTTCCCTGGTAAAAAAGTAAGTAAAAATCTAAACTAATGGTACCTGACCATGTTTCTTTTCAGCTAAGAGAACAATAGCAAGTCGCACTATGTTACTAACATCAGCAGTAAGAAGAGATTCAAGTGCGGGGATAATTTTATCTGGTGTTATTTTATGACTATTAAATTTCATTGAGGAAACCTTACAACACTGTAAGGAACTTTCAATAAACATTCCCCCTCTCGAATGAAGTCTGATGCAAATAATGACCTGCATATTTGTTATATACTCTCAACAAATATTCAATTAATCAAGCTCGAAGGAAGATGAAAAAAAGATATAACAAACCCGCCTTGTACTAAAAAAGGTATAACAAATAACTCGATCTAAGATAGATTGATCACATCAAAGAGAAGAACAAACCTGCCACATGTGGAGTGTCCAATTGAAAGTTTCGAGGATATTTCTGTCCCGGCCTTTTGTTCCAGTCATGGTAAGAAGGCATTGCAATCCTTACTCACCTGTTGATAATCTTGATTAACACGAAGTAAAAACAGAACGAGAACAAACAAAATTGGTGATACTGGAATTGAGAAAAACCGCGGAGGAATACGACATCGAAGATGATAGGGATGAAGAAAAGAATTGCGGAAGAGAGATGACAGACCAGCGTTGGGACCGGAGGAATCGGCTCCCCGACCACATTGTATTTTAAATACCATCTACTATACATTCGATCAGCATATGAAAACAACCTAAATCCAAGAACGTACTTGGAATAGAAAGTAGATTTGGAGACAGGAAGAATAAACATACCTACGTAGTTGTGGGAAATGAACAGCGAGAGGGTAGAACCTCCGTCAACTGCTGCGGCAAGTTGACACTGGCCGAGTGACACTGGAATCGCCTCTGGAAGGAAGTGTTACCAAATTTCTAATCCAAGTGACACTGGAATCGCCGCTGGTTGTTGAGAAGGAGATTGGGGGAAACAAGATTGAAGGAAATGAGATGGGGGAAACGAGATTGGAGGATGGGGGGGAATGAGATTGGTGAAATAATATTGGGGAAAGAATATTGGGGAATAATATTGGAGGGAACAAAATAAATGAGGGAAATAATATTGGGGAAAACGAGATGTTAAAAGAGGGAAATAAAAAAAATTTAAATAATTGTTATTTTTAACGGAATATCCGTTACAAATACTCTAAAAATTCGTTACAATATATAAGTTCATCTTGATATCTAATATTTGTAACGGAAACAACAAAGTTAACGGAAATTCCGTTACAAATTCCGTTAACTTTGCTTATTAGTATTTGTAACGGAAATTTCGTTAACTTTACTTCGTCGAACTGCCTACTTTTTTTTGTAGTGGTGCCTGATATTCTGCCTTCATCCTTACAGTTTTGGAAGCAACTGCCATGTACGAAACAAGCACCATGAAAAGTGGCACTTGGGTAATTACAATCAGAATCTAAGTCTTTCATCGGAAATTGAATTCAATTTGCAAATTTGGAAGACAAAGATATCAACATGGCAATGAAAATTACCATTGTTATTTCAATCTGCGCCATTGATGATAAATAATAATGGTGAATGAGAATGTAAGATGGAGAATGAATGATTATCAAAATCCTTATATATTATTACACCAAGGTCTCAAACACATATATTATATCAAAACCCTTACCACGGAAAGTTATTAAAAATTTAAGCATAATTTGTTTGAAAAAATGGACACTAAATGCATCGCAGTTAATTGTTCCATAATAGGAGAAAAATTTAATACCAGAAATAAAACATCACCAATGGTCAAATACATAAGGAAATATGTTTTTTTTAACTACAAAAAAGATCTACGAAACCTAGCGGAGTTAATAGAACTAAATAGTGTGTAATATTCCATGATCATCAACTATTCGTGAGATCTGCAAATGTGAGTTTCAACATCATGTACTATTTCCATCTACGTTTGAATCGTTTGTTGCCCCTATTTGAATTTTCCATCTTCGCAGTCCAGTCCCCATACTCCATTCTCTCAGATAGTCTACGAAACATGCAGTTTCTTATTTTCGGAACATCTGTCTTCTTCCATGACATCTGGGCTTCGAGACTAATATTGTTGAACACGCCATCTTCAATGTGTAAATAATCAATCAAACAAGATATTCCTTGTAGCATATACAATCCACCATCCAACTTCGGGTTGATCTCTTGGGGATAGGTCATACAGTCAATGAATTCGGATTTACTATGCCTATCAATGAATAGGAATTCTTAAAACCATTTGGTCATCCATAAAGCCTGTAAGACGTTAAGAACAAAACTGACTAGTTGATAATACAAACAAATTGACATGATTAAAATAACTTACAGTACGCTTCGCAGCACCATCATTTACAGCTCCACGTATTTCGCGATTCGAATTGTAATGGGTATATTTGTTTTCCGAATGAGACCATACAAGAAAATGCCAATGTATCATCATTCTCATAGCAATTACGAAAAACCTTCCATGCCTCTTAAAATCAACATTCATTGACGCAGTAACAATGCTATTGTGGATTTCTACATCTCGATAGTTAACAAGGTCAGGCACCACTTGAGTAGTACGATCGGAATATTCATCATCGAAGAGTTCCGGGTTAACAAACTGAAACTTTGATTCGTGAACACATTTTTCTATTAATTCAGCCCGTAATACGCCGAAAAAGACATTCACAAGCTACACATTAGGGGGAAAAACCACATTAGGAATGAATAAACCCACATTGTAAAATAAAACAAAATTCTTTTGGATACAAGATGTAATTTTAAGTACACTAATATGTCGACTAACTATAACATCATATGGTTTGTGTTGCAATATGTCGTTTAGGTGTTGCCCAAAACAGGTCACGCTATCATTGGTTATAAGATAAAATGAGAGAGACCTGGACCTATCGGTTTAATTTTGTCAATCATTAAACTTGGAAGAACACATGTTATGATATAGAAATGAAATATGCTATAATTAAACAAATAACTCACTCAGGTTTCATAACAAGACGTTTCGTCTCTTCATTCAGCTTAGGAACAAGTCGACCATTGTTGATAGCGATTAGGTGAAGTTCTCTTTCCTTCTGCTTCTTCTTGGCAATCTGAATTTACAAAAGAGGATATATACAATTTCATAATTAAATTAGGAGAAAATATAAGTTTAGTAGAAATAGATAAAAATACCTTCTCGGAATTTCGATTTTTCACTCGTTTAATCATAGATGAAACAAAGGGAGATTTTGAAGCAGGTGATATAGTAGGTGAAAAATCAATCCTACGAACCACATCTGAAACATCTTCTCCTTTAAAAACATTCTTGGAACACAACGAATTCTCAAGTGCATCGGCAGACGCAGCAGCAGATGCCCAAAAATCAGGGGAAGATACGAATATTGAATTTGAAAGTGGATTTCCGACATTCAGCGAGGGTGTCTTCATATCATCGATGATGTCTATTTTTTTACGAGGGTAGCATTGTCCAAGGTCAAATGCAATTGGGTATAAGTTATTCCATCAGATTTCAGTATAGATAATTTGATATACCTAGGATCATTCAACAACTTGTCGAACATGAACTGTCCCTCTTCCACAACAAGTATCAAATTAGATTTAGAATATACATAGGGAGTAGAGGATTTCACTAGTGACTCCGACATTAGCTTTACTGGATAATTCATGACAAAGGAAGATTGTGTTTCATTAACCACATCCAAATCAAATTGGTCTAGAAGATCAAAACTAGGGGGACATACAGACTTGTGTGTAAAAGGCCGCAAAGTTTCCTCATTAGGGACATTTACAAAGCTCAAAGTTTGGAGATTTGCTTATTTATCCATTCCTTGAGAAGGGGGGTAATCAGATAGTAAACCATTGGTGGTATTTTCGTCTGATTTGATATCCAAATTTTCGCAGGGTTCAACGAGCAAGTATTCATACAAATCTAGTCCATGTAGAATTACTGGACTATCTAGTATTGAGTTTTGCTCGTCGATAGCAGGATTCGTTTGAGATGCTAACTTTTCATTCATTTCAATGCAATTGAATAATTCATTCATAGGATTGTCAGGGTCAGACTCAGATGTAGGTGTAGGTGATGGCGTACATAGATTTACAACACTTGTGGCATCGAACGGTACGTCTGCATTCCTTGCATCCATCATAATATCAGCTTTACTACTTGTACCTACGGTTTGCCATTCTAATAAAATTATAATTTAGGATCTCTGGGCTAGAGTAATGAACTATAATTTTACCAATTTAAACTTACTTGAGGGAGATGATTTTCGAACTGCAACATCCTCTCTGCATTGATTCTCTTAAAAAGGAATGATCAGAATTCCCAAATATATAGAAAAAAAATACTTAACTAAATTCTTACCTTTCTTAATATTAAATGTTGCTTCCTTATTCTTGTACAATGAATAAATTCCATCAAAGTTTGTTGAAAAAGAGTCTTGTAGGACACCTGTCGAAAATTGGTATAATGAAATGTAGAAAAAATATTTTGAAAGAAAATCGCCATAAAAAATCATTTAATATAAACATGTTCATTAGCCTTCCAAAAATAATGACATATATGTCTGATAAAATACAGGATTACATCTATACATCTTATTGTATAGACCTACTAGTAAGAACCTCTATAGGAGGTCCATCTCTAGTATACGTGAAAGGGCACATTGAGACCTGTCAGGAAATGAACACATTATTCCAATTACATTCGAATAATATAATAAGTCACTTATTTTCCAATATAATAAGAAGAATACAGTACCTCATCATCTAAGAGTGAGCTTATTGTGTGATTGCCTCGTTTAGTGCATCCTTCATATCTTTGGAATATTACCATATTCCTAGGCGAGGTGGGTGGGAAGAGGTTAGTGTGTTCCCATAAGAATACCTAAAATTGAAAACTTGTAGTTACTAATATTAACTACGGATTCAGAAATGTAAATTCAGAAAGAGATAACGATAGAAACATTTACATTTAAAACAAATACACAACCATGAACATACTCTCCTACACGATCACCAATCCTCTCACGACGTCGAACAGAATGTGATGCAGAATCCATGTTCCTAAACAACTGTTCTAAAACAAGTTGAGACCAATTAAGAACTTTAAGTTCTTCTAGATTGTCAAGGTAATGAAATATCTTCAACGGCATTGTCATCTTCGATGTGGGCAGCAGAAAGGAGCTCATCAACAAGCATAGCCATAATTTCAAACAATCTTGAACATAATGCTCGTCCTACTTACCTAATGAAACTACTCTCACGAATACCTCTTTGACAAGAGTACTGCATGTGAAACAATTATGGCCACATGACCTAAAGTTGGATAGGATGTATTTAACTATTAGAATATGAACAAACTAACTTGGTAACCTGTTTCACTCCAAAATATTTTTTCCAGAACACGGTTTCATGAAATGGATCGGCATCAAGGCCGACATAAATAGGTGATCCAGTGAATGGGATGCTAAGTATTTTGCCTACATCTTCAGCAGTGGTTCTTACCACTTTATCTTTAAGGTTGAACTCGTAGTTGCCAATATATCGACCCACGAGATCATCCAAATGATATGAATTAACAACAACATTAGATTTATGTAGGAAGTGTCCAAATCCGATTTTGCTAACAAGCTCATAAAACTCTGATGGTAATTTTCCAACCACGGTCAAATACATATTGAAAAACCCTGAATAACAAGAACGATTCTGGACTAGAAAATGACCTACACACAATTATAAATTTTTTTAAACAAATCCAACGATAATAGGATCAGGGCAGAATATAGAGTGTAGTGTATAACTCACTATTTTTTGCACCCCTAACATATGTATCTGGGAATGTCATTTGAAGTAATTTTTCATGATCAATCTTGGATTTGTCAATACGCTTCTTCCGTTTCTTCGGGAGATTACCTACAACAATTTAAAAATATTATTGGTGTAATTTAAATACTGAATTGATGTCTAAGAAGATTACATTGGCAACATGTTTGAGATGGATCCTTGCATTTCGCGGTGGTGAATTATGTAGTGAGGAATTTTGATCACTAGGCAAAACATCATTCGTATAGGAAACATCATGACCTATGAAATGAGGTACTTCATCGGGTTTACTACTACAAAACGGCCTACATGATTCGGAAATGTCGATATGAGGGTTTCTGATATTATCGTTGATCATCGAGGTACCTAACTCCGACAAATGACAAAAAATAAATAATATACGACTATGGAAGTTCATATGACATTAAAGAATTTAAATCTTAATAAAATAAATCTCATACCATTCATTGGAACATAATTAGACGATGTATCAACTTCTACATCAGAATCGGATAAACTTACCTGAAAAAATTCAAATCAATATATAAATATTAGCACAAGTTAAGAGGCAATTAGTGAGAAACATGAACGGGATCAAAAAACTTACGATAGATGTGATAATAACCATGATGCGGAAAAATAATAGTAGATGATATACTGACTCTGGTCATATAAGTAAAATTTCAATAGGAAGTCAGAAAATATTATTATAATAAAAATGAATTAATTAGGCAAAATTAATATGCATAAAATTAAATTAATAAAAACATGGTCAGTTAGTTGATTTGGGGATTCAGCGAAGTTCTTAGCAAGCGGAGGAGATGGTCGAAAAAAGGCACCATACTATATAATCCTAAATACCCATCTAGCTGGCTAACTTCACGCTACACCCGAATTAGAACAGGCGGGCAAAACCCGAGTAAACACGCGGTATACTACATCCAAAGTTAGGTTTCCAATGTATAGACTGTCCAAGAGAACCATGGAATAATTTGAACTGCTACTGTGTGTTACATACATTATTTTCCAGTATGGACAGTTGAAGGGAAACCCAAAGGAATGTTTCTAAGGATTCCATATAGAACAAAACCCACCTACTTTCTTAGAACGAATTCGAATATTGGACCAACAATGACCACGATAACGATGATCATCATGTTTGTAAGGATTCCCTAAAGATGGGAGAATTTACATCATGTGGACGAGACTGAAGTATTTCAGCTGGTGGGGGGACATGTGGCTTTAGGTATGAGTTTGCCCTCAGACCTAAGAGCCAAGTTAATCACTGTCCTGGAGGAGCACCAACACAAGTTTGTTTAGGAGGGTGAGGCACCGACACAGATTGCACGTCAAATCATGACAGGTGGATAGCGGCCAATGAAGAGATATTGAAACTTCTGAATGTTGGACACATTCGAGAAGTTCGATATCTGCATTGGTTGGCAAACCCCGTCCTTGTCAAAAAACCTAATGGAAAGTGGCGTATGTGTATTGATTTCACTGATCTCAATAAAGCATGCTTCAAGGACAGTTACCTGGCCGCTTCCCTTTATCGACGAACTTGTCGATGAAGCATCTGGTAACGAGCTCCTCTCCATGATGGATGCCCACTCATAATACAACCAGATCTTGATGTATGATTCAGATGAGGAAAAAACATCCTTTATCACGGACTCAGGGACATTCTATTATAGTGTTAATGCCATTCGGTTTAAGGAATGTTAGGGCTACATTCCAACGCTTAATGGACAAGGTCTTCTCGGACCAGATCGGGCACAATATTTTCGTTTACGTTGATGACATCCTCATCAAGTCGTCAAGCGTGGAAAAGCACCCTGAAGATCTGAGAGAAACCTTAGACACATTAAAGCAATACAGAATGAAGCTCAACCCAGCCAAGTGCACATTCAAAATCAAGGAAGGCAAATTCCTGGGATTCTACGTATGTCAGCATGGGATTAAACCAAATCCCGAAAAAATCCAAGCAATTCTCGATATGACAGCCCCACGCACAATTAGAGATGTACAAAGGTCTGATTAATGCGCTCAGTCATTTCATATCGCAAACGACTGATAAGTGTAAACCGTTCTTCTAGTTACTAAAAACTGCGGCTAAAGGAAGCATTACTTGAACTCCTTAATGCAAGGACGCATTTTCTAAGTTAAAAGCACACATATCCTCGCTTCCAATGCTGACATCATCCAAGGATGGGAAGGACCTCTACTTGTACATAGCAGCCTTAGAGGAAGCTGTAAGTACGGTCCTCATTGCGCAAAGGGACAAGGATCAGGTCCCTATCTACTACCACTCGAGGTGACTTCAAGGTGCAGAAATACGATACTCTCCGATTGAAAAGATCGTATAAGTTGTAATTCACGCTTGTCGTCGTTTTCGAACCTACTTTTTAGCGCACATGATAGTGGTTCTAACATCGTGTTCCCTACGCCGTCTACTACACAAACCCGACATCTCTAGGAAGATGACTAAATGGGCAATCGAGCTCAGTGAGTTTGACCTAGATTTTCGATCAGCCACTGCTATCAAAGGGCAAGCTGTAGCGGACTTCATCATCGAGCTCACACCAACCAACCAGGCCCAACCATGGATTGTAGAAGTATACGGCTCGAGTTGCAGCACAAGCTCGGGTATTGAAGTGAAGATCCATAGTCCAGATGGAAAAAATTACGAACACTCGATACAGTTTCATTTCTCGGAATCCAACAATATCGTCGAATATGAAGCAGCTATACACGGCCTGAAGTTGTTGAGAACTTTCGGCGATGAGAAAATAACTCTTCGCACTGACTCACAGCTCGTGACTCGACAAACCACGGGTGAGTTCGCTTGCAAAGAACCACAAATTACGAAATATGTTGAAGCGATGGTAGAACTCACCAAAAAAATCGCTGAGTTCAAAATCGAGAAGATCCCTCGGATCCAAAACATACGAGCCGACGCATTGGCATGTCTAGCCTCGACTTGGGAAGTATTGAATGTCAGTTTCGGCCCACAAGAGGATTGGCAACAACCAATACTTGCGTTCATTCAAAATTGAACACTTCCGGATAACAAGTGCGAGGCCAAAAAGTTAAAACACAAGGTAGCAAAATTTTGCGACATCGGAGGAGTACTTTATAAGAAATCCTTCGATAGTCCGCTTTTGCGATGCCTGGCCAAGCCAGATACAGAGAAAGTAATCCGAGAAGTACACGAAGGTTCGTGTGGACTCCACGAAGGTGGAAGAGCATTGGCTTTCAAAATCATAAGGCTAAGGTATTATTGACCCACTTTAAAAAGAGAAGTTCGCACTTTCGTCCGCAAGTGCCGAGCATGTCAGTTGCACAGTCTAATACAATAGAAACCATCCGTGGACATGACTCTGATCCTGACTGCGATACAATTCGCTCGGTGGTGACTGGACATAATAGACTCATTTACACCCTCCACATCTCAGGCTCGATTCATTTTGTAGTAGTAGATTACTTTACAAAATGGGTCAAAGCCCAAGAGGTAGTGAAAATCACTCAAGATGCGATAGTTAAGTTCGTCTACCGCTCCATAGTGTGTCGATTCATAATTCCCCAATACATTGTCATAGACAATGGGACATAATTCACAGGGGGGAATTTTTAAGAATGTGCGAGGACTTGGGAGTAAAACTTCACTTTGCCTCCATTTACCGATCTTAGGCAAACAGACAAGTGAAAGTAACAAACAAGGCTATCGTTCAAGGACTTAAAAAGAAAATGGAATCGGCAAAAGGGGTCTGGGCAGATAAGTTTTGCGAAATCCTATGGACATATCGCACAACGAGCAAGAACCCCACGGGTAACACCCCTTTCGCAATGACATATGGAGTGGAAGTCGTCGTACCAATCGAGATGAGTATACCAACATACAGAGTCTCGAACTACGACGAGCAAACCAATGACAAAAACCTAGCAACAGCTCTAGAGTTAAGGGAAGAAACGCATGACAAAGCGAACCTGCGTAACGAAGCGTACAAGGCCAGCATATCAAGATACCACAATCACCAAGTACGAAAAAAGGTATTCTTACTAGGAACTCTCGTCACGCGCAAGGCAAGCTAACGGAAAGGAATAGACCAAGAAATAAGTTGTCATCCAACTTCGAAAGACCCTACATTGACGAAGAAGAGCCAGACACTTATCGCTTACGGAAACAAGACGGGACACTGGTCCCGAGCACTTGGCACGTGGACAACATGCAACAATATTTCGCATAATATTGTTCACATTTCCTATTTTCATTTTTCCATTCCTGTTATGTATTCCTTAAGTAGTTTACAAAATATTTTCTTTTCCATTAAGTAGTATTTTGTAAAAAATTCAAAATTTAGGCAAAAGTAGTCTTAGTCTGATACATTACGACCATCGGGTCTAACAGGGATTGTAAGAAACTTTCGAAAAAATTCACGACTCCTACGACCTAACCCTAATTTACGACCCACGAGTCTAAATTAGTTCTCTCACGAATATTTACGAATCTGCCTCCGAGATTCTAAGTATTTACAAACATAAATCTAATTTACGACGAGAAGTTTAAATTACAATTATAACCCTAATTTACGACCCACACGCCTAAATTAGTTATCCCACGAATATTTACGAATCTAATCTTAAGATTTTGAATATTTACAAAAATAAATCTAATTTACGACGTGAAGTCTAAATTACGATTACAATCCTAATTTAGGATCTTTCACAAATATTTACGAATCTAACCCTGAGATTCTAAGTATCTAAAAACCTAAATCTAATTTATGACGAGAAGTCTAAATTACGATTACGACACTAATTTACGATGCACGAGTTTAAGGCGTGACTTAAGAATCTAAATTAGGTCTCGCATGGGTTTATTACATACTTAACCGCAAAAGTTCTAAATATTTTTCCGATCTTATTTTTTGGCGACTCTAAGTTGGTTTGGAAATATAAATTATCCGCGAATTTAACTAACGGCTGAATTACGATTCATACAACCAAGCTTACGACTAGAGTGTCTAAATGAGGGTTACAGAGTCTAATTTATGACTAAAGTGTCTAAATTACGACTTGCGATTCTAGTTTCGAGCCTAAGTTACCATTCAAAAGATAGTTTATACAAAAAATTAACAAAGAAAAAGCAAAAGATAACTCATTAATAAATTTCAAAGAGATTACAAAATATCAGAAATTCTAAAATTACAAAAATTCTAAGGTTCTTTATTTTTTCGCTTTAGCTCATTGAGAACCTTCTTGTGCTTCAGAAACTCCTGCGGATTCTTTTCGATCCAGCCCATTATCAAATTAGTGAAGTCAACCGGTAGGGTTGGAAATACGAATGGACCGAAAAAATTTAACTCTCTGAGTTCATCGGCTTGGTCTCTGAGCTCATACTCCAAGTCTTTAATCCTTTCCGAAGAAGCTTCTAGATCTTCTTTAGCTTTCTTCAACTGTTCCTCGGAGGCAGAAGCACTCAGTTGGGCTTGGGAGAGTTGCGACTCAAGTTTATGAATCGTGGCATTATAGGCAACAATACTCCCAATCTCAGTTCGAGAATCAGCTTCAGCAATAGTCTTAACTTCAAGTTTAATTGATACAATTCCAAGATAAAAGAGAGTTTCAAAAACTCTGTGCAACCTGGATACAACTGTTCTTCATCTTCTTTTAGACGTCGTAAAAATGAATCATCATATTTGTTCTCTGGATCTTCATCGACTGGATCTTCATCGACAGGCTCGTATTTGAGAGGTTCTTTTTCGAGAACTTCTTCCTCGATTGTATTCTCGACTACTTCATGTTCTCTGAAATTCGCACGAACCAATCCATTCATGTCGTTACCAGTTTCCAGCACTGTCTGTAGTCGTTTTACATTTTTCACAGAATATCTCGGTAACTCTCCGTGACGCGTCCAAGTGAGATAATATTTCAACCAACCGTTCATGAAAACATGTTTCCTCATCTCAGTTATAGGAATCACTTCACTATTCGTGCAACGCGAGCAGGGACAAAGTTAATAACCTTCTAGATGAGTCGAATTCATAACGGCATAATTAATGAAAGCAGTTAAGCCTTCACCGTATTTTTTCAAAAACCGATCTAAACTCATCCAAGATTTATCAGGTACTTTCATTTTTTTTATATGTTCGATATTCTCCTAAAAAATACAATTATTTTTAAATAATTAATTAGATAAAACTTAATTGACTATTACAATATATAGTTTAATAAAATTAAGTTCATTTTTGGATAATCTAGTTAGGGTCTAATTAATAATTAATCCGAATCAGATTCAAAAGTAACTTTCTTCGGAGTTGCTGGTTGAGGAACGGGAGGGGCCAGTGCTGGACGAGAAGGTGCCGGTGCGGGAGGGGTCGGTGCTGGACGAACAGGTACCGATCCTAAACGAACAGGTGTCGGTGCAGGATGAACCGGGAGATAAAACCGAAAAACATCTAGAGGATTGGGTGGTGGAGCCCTCTTACGAGAGTTCTAAAAAAAATTTATTTAAAATTAATTAAATAATCATTAATTAATAAATAAATTATTAATCATTAATATTTGATTATTAAAAAATTCTTAAATAACATTAACTTAAATAAGTAATAATTATTTATTTTAAATATTTTACATTTTTCATAAATAATAAAACATATTAATTTTTGACATACAAATTTTATATTTATTCATATTTCATTATTAACATAATACATTAATGTAAATTGTTAATTAATTACTACTTTTTAAAAAAATAACATTCAATTAATTAATTATTAAACAATATTATTTTACATTTTAATAAATAATAAAACATATTATTTTTTAACATACACATTTAATATTTATTAATATTTCATTAATAACATATTAATTTTATGTAAATTAATTAATTACATTCATGCAAATTAATTAAAATGTAAAATCATGTAATTAAATAATTCATACCAATCCTTACTTCAATCCAAAAATTACAAATTTTTCGATTTCTCAAAACCTACAACAAGTCAAATACATAATAATTAATTAAAATAATTTTTAAATTATTTAAAAACAATAAATTATATAATTATATAATTAAATAGATATTAAAAATCAGGTAACTATATTATTAATTAAATAGTTATTTACATAATTAATTCTATTTTATACAATTAATTACAAACATAAAATATTTAATTATATAATTAAGAAATTAATTATTTAAAAACATTATATAATTATTTAAAAACATTATATAATTATTTAAAAATAGTATATTATATAATTAAATAACAAATTATTTAAAGTATTTCAAAACAAGTAATTAAATTATTTCAAAACACTAAATAAAATAATCACCCAAACATAATAACTAAAACAGTACATAACAAAATAATTAAATTATATTTTAAAATTCATATTAAAACAGTCATATTTTAAAAACAAACAAATAAATAAATAACTCAACAGTAGATCGACAAACTCAAATAACTAGCAGTTGACAAACATTCATATTTTTAATTCAAACCCATTCATACACCAAACCCATTCATATTGTTAGTACCATGGCCCGTCCAAACGGACCATGGGCCGAACACGACTATTGGGCCCAGGAGGCCCAGGGAATATCCTGTAAATACCTCCCCTAGTGCAATATGGGAGGGGGTCGTGAATCAGGAAGAGTAATACTAGCGAGTCCACACACCATCAGTGGTGAACCTGACGTGAATCGAACACGTAACCGGAGAAGGAGAGAAGATGGTCGGAGGGAGCGAGTACCATGTGGGAGAGAGCTCAAGGCACTGCGGAGAGAGGGAACCCCGAAACCAGGAGATAACCCCGGTCACCCCGGTGGCCGAACATCTGAAGGAGACGGAGCAGGACCCCAACCCCCGCCAAAAGGAAGGGACGCCACCCGAAGAAGCATTCCAAGAAAGCGAAGCTCTCAGAGCTGGTTTCAGCCCTGCAGGACAGCCAACGGCAGCTGCAAGAGCAACTCCTCCAACTCGCGGCCGACCGTCACACCTTGGAGTCGAACGGAGCGGGAGGAGGGGCGGTAGGTAGAGAGCTCGGAAGTGGGGCAGCCTTGGCAGTAATAGTGCCCGGAGCCGCAGGCAGGGAGACCCTGACACAGCACCTGTTAGAGGGCGAGTACCCTCTCGGTTGGAAGACCCCGAAGATCTCTTGCACTCGTTTAGAACTAACATGAAGGATCAGACAGGCCGGAAGTACATTTGGTGCCGAATATTCCGAAGAGCACTCACGGGGGACGCAATCGCGTGGTACAGAACGCTCCCCGCAGGGTCAGTCCACATTTTCGAGGACCTGGAGAGAATTTTCATAGCGTCCTTCACGCACAAGAGAAGGAGCCAAGGAATGAGGCCACCCTCAGCGCCACAAAGCAAAAGGACTTCGAAAGCACGCGTGAGTTCATGGACCGCTTCACTAGCGAGGTGCAAAAAATCGAGGGGTTACAGGAACAAACGGTCATGTACAGCACGAGCCTAAGGCCCACGTTTTTCGCAGGGGACTTCGTGAGGAAACCCTCTAAAACTTTCGCGGAGGCCATGGAAAAGTACCACGGGGAGGCAATGACGCAGCAATACACCCCCTGTCTGTGGGAGGGGGGCAGCACTGACAGCAACCAAAGGCCCCGGCAGCACTGCAAGCAGCGACTTGCAGAACCGCCACGACCAACAGCGAGGGCCGTGTGGAGGTCGGGCCAACCCCATCCGCGAACCAGAGGTAAGTTTTCCTTACCCTGGGGGGAGTCGAGAGCCTCCCAGCGGCAAGGCCCATGAGGAAAGACACGGCAGCGTACAGGGACGCAAGCAGGTTCTGCGAGTACCACTGATGAAGCACTGAATCTGCTAACAGGGCTCGCGGTGGTGCGAGGTAATGCTGGAGGCTCTGGAGTCCACGACGCGCGCTCTACGTCAAATACCTGCAAGTAGAAACTAGGCGATTCTAGTGAGAATCGGCGAGTTTCTTAGTGATGCTCTGGTGAGAGTGGAACTTGTGTTGTGCCTTTGAGTGTCCCCTTGGGACCCTTTTTATAGGGTCTCGGAGGGCCCGATCAAAGGCGGACATCGCGCCTATGGTCATATATAGAAACATTTATGACGTTGGCTGGCGGCGAGTAACGGTCGTAAGTCGACGATTCAGGTATGGAAATCGCCTATTTATGGCAAACTCGCCGAGTTTCCAGGGGCGAGATGTGCAGTCTACCATACTGCCGATCTGGACCCTAACTCGACGACTTGTCCCTAAAGTCGGCGACTTGGTAGTCCAATCGTGACTTACGAGCTAACTCGGTGATTTGGACGATGAACTTGTTCCGCACCGTGGGAGCTCTCCGGAACCCTAGTCCTTGTTGAAAGGCGCTGCTAGGAGTGACTGCCGTAATCAGGCATGTCTCACCAACCACCAGGACAAAGGCCATACGACAAACGAGTGCCTAAACAAGAGCTCGTCGTTCAAGCACCCGGGGGAAAGCCAGCGATCGCAGAACCAATCGCCCTCCCCCTCCCCGGTATACTTGGCCAGTTCAAAAATCACAAGAATACGAAAAGAAAGAAACGAAAGCGGCCCGCCGCCAAAAACGCCCGGATGAACCTAAGGCCAAAAGGCCACGAAAGGGCAGCCGGTCCGTCCAGGCCTCCCCGAACAAAAGCATAAAAGTAAGAACGCGAAAGCAATATGCGAAAACCAAAAAAGTATTTCTTTTATTACAGGAAAATAGAGAAGGCAACACAAAAGAAGGCGCGGCAATCAGGACGGAGAAATCGACGAAACATAGTCAGGGAGGTCAGCATCCAAGTCCTCCTCCTCGCTCTCGCCCACGTACGTAGGAGGCTGCAATTCGGGGGGACCGGTACCATCAACCGCCTGCCAACGCTCCCACTCTGCCGGGATCCGGGGCACAACTGCAGCCTGAAGGTCCGGGCGGGCAAGTTGCACATAACACGACAGTGCTTGTAACCCTTCCAGAACCCTGCACGCTTCTTAAGCAGCATCCGACGCCGAGCCTCGCCCTGGGACTCAGCAAACTTGGCATGGAACATGATGAAGCACGAAATCTACTACCAGTGGGCTCGCGGGGTTGCGAGGAGGGTCGGAGGCTTTGGAGTCCACGACGCGCGCTCTACGTCAAATACCTGCAGAAGAAGAGGGGAATCGACGACTCACGTGGGAGGCGGCGATTCAGGCTCCTTGATGCTCTAGTGTGGAGTGTTGTGAGTCAAGTGGAGATGATGGCGGAGGACACCCCTAGGACCCCTTTTATAGGGTCCTGGGGACGTTTTCCCATTCATTAGCGTAGAGCCCACTCCATTATGGTGCCCAATTAAGGGTGTCATAACGACGTGAGCCCTCCCAAGTAACGCCTGGGAGTCAGCGACTCAGGTATGGGATTCGCCGATTCAGAGGTGGAGTCGCCGACTCCCTTGGGGTCATATCCTCGGTCTACCAGACCCGAGTGCCCTGTCCGGAGTCGGCGATGCACCCTGGAATCGGCGACTTGGTAGTCCCAGTCGGCGATTCTCAGTTGTTGCCTTGAGTACTTGACGTAGACACTTGCTCCGCACCGTGGATGCCTTCCGAGGGTTCGACGTAAAGCGACGGAACCCTAGTTCTTGTTGAAGAGCGTTGCTGGGAGTGACTGACGTAATCAGGCATGTCTCACCAGTACTCCCCCTTGAAGAGAACACAAGAAACATGTGTGTACCGCTAGTATGCCCCCCCCCAAGCAAGATCTTATGTGATCCACATCAAGGCCAAAGCGACAAGATGAGATCAAATCATTGCGGCCACATCGACACAATGACTCCGTATCCATGCACTATCAGATGGATTGATTCACTATCAGAATTTAGTTCCAGGCCAACGGAACTACGTGTTTATAGTCCAACTCTGATCAGGAGCGACTTTTGTTGTGTCATCATCAAGGCCAAAGCGACAAGATGAGAGGGAATTATTAAGGCCAAAGCGACAAAATAATTCCCGCCCATTAAGGCTAAAGCGACAAAATGGACTAACTCACTATCAGAGCCTGATTCTGGACGAAGCGACAGAATGTGTAGATTAACTATCAGAATCTAATTCACTATCAGAACTGATGTTTATAGTTTACCCTGATCAAGAGCGACTTTATGTCTGCAATGACGGTTACCCCATCAAGGCCAAAGCGACAAGATAGGTCAAGATCATTAACGCCAAAGCAACAAAATGATCTCCAAGTATATCAAGGCCAATGCGACAAGATAGAAGAATTATTGAGGCCAAAGCGACAAAATAATTCTTGGTCCATTAAGGCCAAAGCGACAAAATGGACCTGGATCTATTAAGGCCAAAGCGACAAAATAGATCTGATTCTGGCCGAAGCGACAGAATTATACCTGCAAAACAACTATATCAGTCTAAAAGATATACTTATTGATTTACTGACCTTACCGTGTGGAGCTGCCTCTCATGCTGCTCCTCCTTATGCTCAATAAATCCTTGATTGATCTGGTCGAAGCGATAGATCCATCATGCTCAAAATGTGACAACTTCTGGCCGAAGCGACAGAAGTGTCGGGAGAGCTTGTGATACTCCCCCCGGAGTTCAACGACTTCTGGCCGAAGCGACAGAAATGTCGGGGAGAGCTTGTGATACTCCCCCCTTGAAATCATTAAGGCCGAACCGTCAAAATAACCTCTGGTCTATCAAGGCCGAAGCGACGAGACAGACCGACTCACTATCAGAGTCTGATTCTAACCAAGGCTACAGATTCACTATTAGAATCTGATTCTAGCCAAGGTGACAGAACCTGCTGATTCACTATTAGAATCTGATCCTGGCCAAGATGGTAGAATCTTACCTGCAAAAAAGGAAACATCCTGCAAAACATTAGATCAGTCCAAAATGCATATTATTATTGAACTTACCGTACGATTTTACCTTCTGTGATGCCCCTTCTTTGCTCAAATTGATCCTTGATAAATCTGGACGAAGCGACAGATTTTACCGTGTTCAACTTTTTTGACGACATCTGGCCGAAGTGACAGAAGTGTCGGGAGAGCTTGTGATACTTCCTCTCGAGATGTGACGACTTCTGGCCGAAGAGACAGAAGTGCCGGGAGAGCTTGTGATACTCCCCCTTGAACTGTGACGACTTCTGGCCGAAGCGACAGAAGTGTCGGAGAGAGCTTATGATACTCCCTTTTGAAATGTGACGACTTCTTGCCAATGCGCCAGAAGTGTCGGAGAGAGCTTGTGATACTCCCTTTTGAAATTTGTTTTTGATATTTTTGTAATCTTTTTGGAACTCAATTTAATCAATTATTTTGGTTTCTTAATTAATTGTTTATTTAATTTATTTTTTAAATTGTAACTAAGACCCGAAACTAGATTCACAAGTCGTAATTTAGCCACTCTGGACGTAAATTAGACTCTGCTAACCCTATTGCTAGCCACGCTGGGCGTAGACTTGGTCTTACAAATTGTAGCTCAGTCTACGGCTAAACTCGCGAAATAAATTAAACTTTACAACTAATCAAGATTCGCAAAGCTAACTGACGTAATAAGTTGGAGATACAAAAAATATCGGGAATTTAGGTAGGACTTAGAATTTTTTTGGAACAAGTGACGTAGGCACTTAGAACTTTTTTTGATCCTAAAACTTTAGATTTTATACCTTAATGTGTAATTTAAATTTGGCCGAAGCGACAGAGTAACTTTTTACCCTCATCAAGGCCATAGCGACAAGATGGGGTTGAATCGTTAAGGCCATAGCGACAAAACGATTTTTAATCTATTAAGGCCATAGCGACAGAATAGATTTTCGTATGTGTTGTGGGTACTTAGAACCTCTTGGGGTTAGGTTCATTTGTACATATCAACTACCTAAGACTCTACACTTATACCCTAATGTGAAGTTGAACTCTGACCGAAGCGACAGAGTAACTTTTGGACCCACATCAAGGCCAAAACGACAAGATGGGGTAGGATCGTTAAGACCATAGAGACAAAACGATTTTAATCTATTAAGGCCATAGCAACAAAATAGATTTCTAAGGTAGGGTACTAGTTAGAGTCGTAGGTAGGTGATTTCGAAAGAGTGTCAACTTTACTGACTTTTAGAAATGAGAATTACAAAGATAAAATCTAACTATTTTATTTTGTAATTTGTACTAGCATATACACTAAGAGACTAAAATTTAGGACTACAATTCTAGATTTGAACCCTGGTGTTTTAGCCAAGCTCTGGCCATAGAAACAGAGCGACTCTCGATCCTCATCAAGGCCATAGCGACAAGATGGGATAGGATCATTAAGGCCAAAGCGACAAAATGATCCTTGGTCTATTAAGGCCATAGCGACAAAATAGATTTAAAACGAGGGTATCATTGATTGTAGCCGTAAATTTAGAATCTCGGGGCTAGATTCGTAAATGAGAGTCAGATTTAGATTTTTAAGTCGCACTTTGGACTCAAATCGTAAACTAGATCTGTAATTACAATTTAGCCACTCTGGACGTAAATTGGATTTTGTAACCATCACTTAGACTCGTGGGTCGTAAGCTAGGTCTGAGTAACGGGTATCATCCAGCCAAAGCGATGGATGATATATGAGGTCGAAGTGACGGAAGCCATCCAGCCGAAGCGATGGATGATATATGAGGTCGAAGTGACGGACGCCATCCAGCCGAAGCGATAGATGATTGATCCGTCCGAAGCGATGGGTGATTATTCTAAATATGATATGGCATACGTATTGCATAGTATCTCCATGGATTAAAGAGAGATTTATTTAGAATAATATCGCTATTGAGAATATATGAGAATAGTATAAGCGACAAACAAAAGAATCAACGTGTTTTGGTCGCTGGTTGCCACTGACAGAAGCATAGCCTACCTGGTTACTCTGGCCAATCCTTCTAACAGATGATAGTTCCTCACTACTAGCGTGATGCACTTGATTATGAGTGTGAAATGTGGCTCTGGTTGCCATCACTGTCATAGGATTGATAGCGTAAGCTATGACTTTGGTGGCCATAACTATTACTGGGTCGAGAGTGTGAGCTATGGCTTTCGTGGCCATAACTGTTACCAGACTGAGAGTATGGGTTATGACTTTGGTGGTCATAACTGTTGCTCGGAAAGTCCTCTCTGTATCGAGGAAGACTAGTCGAGGTTTCGGACTGGGAACTTGTATCCTCGTATGTATCTTTTTCAGCATAGCTAGCGAGGTTTTTTCCGGCTGGGCGGCTCGAATCCATCCAGCTTGTCATTGTTCTCCTCTTCTATCTCAATGAACGATTGAGCTCGTTGGAAGAGGTTGGGCAGGGTCTCCACTTTATGGAGTATCAGATTCTGGGCCAAAGGGGAGAAGGGTACCAACCCTCTTATGTATCCTGCTATGGCCAGACTTGGGATTAAGTCGTTCACTTCTGTCATCATCGAAGTGAACTTAATCGTGTAATCCCTCAGAGACAACTTGTTCTGTCGTAGTGTCAGTAGTGCGTTGGCACTGTGTTTTATTCTGATCATCCCCACATGTTGGGCGATGAACTTTGAAGAAACGTCGGCGAAGCTGGAGACCGAGCCAGCTGGCAGACCAGAAAACCACTGATAAGCGCTGCCTTTGAGAGTGTCGGGGAATGCCCGACACAACAGTTCGTTATCAGTGGTCTGCGGTTCTAAGACATTAAGGTAGAAGTTGATGTGATCTTTTGGATCACTCGAACCGTCATACGCTTCTATCCTGGGTACCCGCCAAGTTGGTGGAAAGGATCCTTTCAAAAGGTTCTTGTGAAAAGGAGCACTTTTGATTCTCAGAAACTCGATCGGGTTGCTGGCGACTGGGTTGTCGGCCAGCTTCCGACGGAGATCTTCCACGAACCGTGTCGTAAGAGTCTTGTTAGTACGACTCTTACTAGGTCCAGCCCTTGCTTTAGGAGGGACTAGAGATTTTCTCTTTTTCTCCGCAGATGGAGAATAGTAAGACCCAAATTCACCCGCTTCTTCGCGGATGATGGTCTTGTGGCCCCTCGCTTTCTCGAGGTTGCTAACTCTTTTTTCTATGGAATCCATAAAATTAATCAACCTCTCTTCTAGCGCAGGAGTTAGGTTCACTCCCCCATTTGGTGGGAGTGATGAGGGTACCTCATGTGCCGACAATGGTGCATTGGAGGTTTGTACAGTACGGGAACCAACCCTCCTACCATAAGCTCCTATTTCAGTAGCAATAGCGGGGGCTTTCTTTTTATGATCCTTAGTAAAAGGAGCCATAAATGGGATGGTTGCTTCTATTGGGTTGAAGCTACAGACTACGAGTGGAAGTTCTTTCGAAGGGTCGGAAGCTATGCGTAGGTACCTGCCCCCCGGGTGTCACAAAATAGAAAAAAAATTGTCTAATATTTCTTTGTAGTTTTGTGACCCCCTTGAGCAGTACTTCTAGTCTCCAAAGTTTGAAATTAGCAAAAAAAATTCAGAACTGCAGAAAATCGTGTCGCCGGAGGTGGTTTTTGGGATGCCTGTTTAGACCTCTCCCAGAACAGATTCCTTGCACTGTTGGGAAGTTCTTCTTTTTGTACTCGTAAAGAAAACTTTTTCACGTGATATGTTGTCGCAGAATCCCAAAATCAGATCTGGGCATTCCGGAGGTGAACCGACAAAATCACTGAAAGTGAAAAAAGGAGAAAAGGCCCATACTCTTTTTTTTAACGAAACGACGAGGCGAATCCATCCAAAGTGATGGATTTTCATTTCGCTCAAAGAGTTGGGCTATGAGTGGTCTTATTTCAGCCAAAGCGATAAATGAAGACGAGGACCGAATCGACGATTCAAGTGTGGGAATCGCCTACTCAGTGTGGGAATTGACGATTCAGGTGGGAATCGACGATTCAGATGAGGATAGGTGATTTTTTATGAAAAATCTAACCTATGTGAAAGTGAATGCTCCAGAACAAAAGGCATTGCCAGCACTTGTTCAAAAAGCTAAAGGAATCGGCGACTCCCTTTGTGGAATCGACGATTCAACTTATGGGCTTTTTGAACCAAGCCGTGAACAACACTCTTAGCTAGCAGAATATTCCCTGAATCGGCAACTCACTAGGTGGAGTCGGCGATTCCTGGTATGAATCGGCGATTCCCTTAACACAAAGTCAGCGATCTCCCTAGAGAAATCAAGTCGAACTTTGCGAAGAAAATTTCGCGATTACGACGGGATATCGTGGTTCGATAGTCCCACAGACGACGTCAGCTGATGAAGCACGAAATCTGCTACCAGTGGGCTCGCGGGGTTGCGAGGAGGGTCAGAGGCTTTGGATTCCACGACGCGTGCTCTACGTCAAATACCTGCAGAAGAGGAGGGGAATCGGCGACTCACGTGGAAGGCGGCGATTCAGGCTCCTTGATGCTCTAGTGTGGAGTGTTGTGAGTCAAGTGGAGATGATGGTGGAGGACACCCCTAGGACCCCTTTTATAGGGTCCTGGGGACGTTTTCCCATTCATTAGCGTGGAGCCCACTCCATTATGGTGCCCAATTAAGGGTGTCATAATGACGTGAGCCCTCCCAAGTAACGCCTGGGAGTCAGCGACTCAGGTATGGGAGTTGCCGATTCAGAGGTGGAGTCGCCGACTCCCTTGGGGTCAGATCCTCGGTCTACCAGACCCGAGTGCCCTGTCCGGAGTCGGCGATGCACCCCTGGAATCGGCGACTTGGTAGTTTCAATCGGCGATTCCCAGGTGTTGCCTTGAATACTTGACGTAGACACTTGCTCCGCACCGTGGATGCCTTCTGGGGGGGTCCGGCGTAAAGCGACGGAACCCTAGTCCTTGTTGAAGCGCGTTGTTAGGAGTGACTGACGTAATCAGGCATGTCTCACCAGAACTTGTCAGACAAGGAGGAAAGGGCCTCGGCGCGGTCTTCTTTGGCCAACTGGTCTGCGCGCTCAGTCACCCGGGCGAAAGACTCGTTAGCCTCGGTAGCACGGTTCTCCGCCCACTCCAACTGGGATGAAAGGCTATGGATCTGCCGCTCGGCATCGACGAGTCTCTTACCCAGTGCGGCCTTCTCTCCGGTCACCTACTCCAGCCAAACCCGATGTGCCTTTGCGTCCTTCGACGCCTCCGACACCGCCTGGTCGCGCTCAGCCACGGCTCGTCCTGAAGAAACGGTTGGAGAAGGTTGAAGCCCTTCAGGCGTATCCCCGCCATCTGAGGAATGGAAGCGAAGGGGTCAACGAGCACGGGGTCGGCGTGATATTTGCCCATAAGTAGAGCGGAGTACAAGTCGGCACCGAACGCCTGGCGGGCCAACATTCTCGCCTCCAAGTCATAGGCGGGGTTGGAGAGTCCGTGTCCGGAGTCTTCGCTCTCCTCGAACTTCCTGGGGGCCTCTGAAGCGGGCTCAGGGGATTTCCTCCAGAGGGAACCCACTCTCCAAAGGGCGCCAAAAGTAAGGATACGATCCACGGCCGCCAGAGGGAACTGCGAGAGCGACAACCTACAGTGACTGATGACCGCCTGGAAAAGGGGGAGAGAGGCAATGTCATGCCAGTGACTGATGACCGCCTGGAATATAGACCGCGACATGACCAGGCAGCGGATGCGAGGCAACAAGCTTCCCGACATTTCGTACTTTGGGTTGTCCTTGTACTTATACATCAGCCGGAGGGCATCCTAACACATCGAGGGGGAGGCTTTGGAGAGTGGGTTTTTAACATCCACTTCAGGAAAGAACACAGAATGAATAAGGTGGTCGACCACGATCTCAGGCGAAGCAACTGGAATGCATGGATCAGACATTGGAGGCATGTAAGGGAATCGCCGGAATTTAGAGAGAAAAAGCAAGAAGCGAGGAGCAAAAAAGGAAAGTAGTAGAAAGTGAAGTGAAGTCAGTAATATTTATAAGGACGGGGGTTCAGAAGACGAAGAGTCGTGAATACCTGCATATCCCAAAGCATGTGGGCCCAGGAAGGCGGCCTACAAGGGAACGACCAGGCCCGTAGCCCAGTGCGTCCGAGAACAAGGCATACGACGACACACGGTACGAGCGGTGCGGCCCCGGGGTCACATCCAAAGAGCACCCAGGCCACCCAGGATATTGGGTGACAGGACTCGAGGGAGCGGCAATATCGTCCAATGGCTGGTCGGGGTGAGTGAGGGGCGGAACTTTTTCAGGCGACGCCCCGACAGGGGAACCAGGCCTGGCGCCAGAAGAGTCCGTTCGGCTGAAAAGGGGCCGAAGGAGCGTCGCCCGAGGGGCGTTAGACGATTTCGGGAGAGGATCGACGGATGAGCAGAGCTCAAGTAGGACGCGGGTCAGATCAACAACGGGCGGTGAGGGTAAATCAACTGCATGAACAGAGGCACGAATGAAGAAAAGGCATTCAAAATTTAAAAGTGCGCAAGTACCCAAAATAATTTTAAGTGTTGAGATTCATTACAAGCCCAGGGGCTCTACAAAATTACAACAGAAGCCACAAGTACATGACATAAGTTACAAAATAGTGACAAAAGCTAAACGTGCATTAAAGAAAAAGGAGCAGCGGGAGTAGGTCGGGGGAACCACACAACCTCCCTCCAGGTAATACCAAAGGAGAGAGAAGAGGAAGTATCCCCAGACGGCTCACCTGCAGGGGCCTAGGAACAGGCGAGACACTGCCCGAAGGGAGGTATCCGATAGTGATCGCACAAAAACGGCCCCTACATCTGACATAAACGCGGGCCTAATGGCCCGACTTAGGAGGCCTCGACAAAAGGTGTCGCAAATCGGTAGCTGGAAGAGATGAGGACCCACATGAACCGCGGCGACCACGAGAGTGCCGTCGGCGACCGCCACCCATAGCAGGAGCAGCAGCGGCCGTGCAGTGTAGAGAGCAACAGAGGCCCGAGGTCGCAGCAGCAACAGAGGCAACCGGCGCGCCAAAGGATGAGGGCACGTCAGCTTGGTAAAGCTGAGCGAGGCGGCGGTGGATATCGATCAGGACGGAGTTGAGCCGCTGACTCTCCGATACAGCAACGAAGTGAAGGGCACCGGCAGGCAGCAGCAGACACTCAGTCCAAGCAGAGTGTTAGAGTTTCACTTCACAGCCGAACTCCTCCAAAAGATCTTAGGCGCTCATCGTTTCTTTCTCGCAAGTTATGAAGGCGGGCACATGGAGTCAGCTATTTATGGACAAAAAAAGGGGGAACAAATAACGAAGTGTCATAAATAAGGTAGCTGAACGGGAATGAAAACAGGTCGGGCGGGCCTTAGCCCCCCCCCTCGAGCCCCAGAGGGATTACTGTTAGTACCATGGCTCGTCCAGACGGACCATGGGCCAAAAACGACTATTGGGCCCAGGAGGCCTAGGGAATATCCTATAAATACCTCCCCTAGTGCAATAGGGGAGGGGGTCGAGAATCAGGAAGAGTAATATTAGAGAGTTGTGTGTGTGACACTACAAAAAAAAGGACCTTGTATGGCGGTCTTTAGATGACGGATTTCCTCCATCAATAATCCAGTTGTTTATTTTGCGGATGTCCTCCATCTATTCATTGAGTCCGCCGAGGAAAAGTTTTGGCTCGACGGCGGTTCGAAATTACTTTCGATGGCGGTGTTTAGATGGTGGAAATCCGCCATCTAAACTATCCCGCCCAAAATTTCGAATGACCCCCAATATTTAGCCCGATTACCCGATTAAATTGACTTAACATGGCGGACATCCGCCATGTTAAGTATTCGGGGACTCGGGCGGAAAAAGCCCGCCCAAATTTCGATTGGGCGGACTTTCACTTTAGTGCTGGCGGCACTTAAGTGTACTTACATGGCGGAAATCCACCATGTAAGTTTTGGGGTTTATTAAAAACCCCAAATCTAGACACCTTAACGCGAGCTCACACACCATCACATATTAAACAGTAGACAATATTTCATATTACATAAACCAAAATCTTAATATTTCATTACACAAACACTATTTTATAACACAAAACTACAGTATTATAGATTACAAATACCATTCATATTAAAGATGAACAAAGAAACAATGAAAAAATTAAATGGATGAAAGTAAATAACCCGATGAATGATCAAATATTTCGAATGAAAGATTAAATAATGAAGATAAACAATGAAAGATTAAATAGATAAACAGAATTTAATCTTGAGTGATGAGGAAAAACAGCAATGGATGAAGATCTGTGATGAAATTTAACATGAAATAGACATGAAGAAACTAGATATAACAGTAAATAGAGATCAAACCGGCGAGGGCGAGTCACGGCGGCTATCGGAGCCGAGAAGAGGCCGGTCGGCGGGGAGAACAAAGGCGGTAGCAGTCGGCGGAAGACGATCGGCGACAGCGCTTGGACAAATAAAAGACGATATCCATCTGTTGATTTGGGAGAGGGTTTTTATAAAACCCCAAAACTTACATGGCGGATTTCCGCCATGTAAGTGCACTTAAGTGCCGTCGGCGATAAATAAAAAGTCCGCCCAATCGAAATTTGGGCGGACTTTTTCCGCCCGATTCCCCGAAAAGTTATCATAGCGGATTTCCGCCATGGTAAGTCAATTTAATCGGGTAATCGGGTTAAATATGAGGGGGGATTCGAAATTTTGAGTGGGATATTTTAGATGGCAGATTTCCGCCATCTAAACACCACCATCGAAAATAAATTGAAATCGTCGTCAAGCACAAGTCTTTCCTCGGCGGATTAAAACAATTGATAGCGGAAATCCACAATCAAAAGAACTGAATTATTGATGGCGGAAATCCGCCATCAAAAGGCCGTCATACAATGTCTTTTTTTTGTAGTAAACACTCTATTTAAGGTACAATATTATTCCATGAGAGAAAATATTATTTATGGTGCAACTATTCAAGGGACAAAATACTATTTGATGAATAGTGTTTCATCCACTCAGTTAAAGCTAAAGGAATATCATCATGAGAAACAACTCTTCAAGACAAGTTTTAGACCTATATGAGAGATCAATTAAGGGGCCACCCATTGAAGATCCAAGGGTGGATAAGTGATGACTTAATCTATAAATAGAGGGGAAGACTCCCATTTTCGTTCACCACACCATAAGCACACATTTGAGCTTCCATTCCTCATTTGAGATCTTCCAGTGTTCCATAGTTTCCAAGCTTCCAAAGTTTCTCAAGTGATCTAGCTTCTAAAAGCTACTAAAGTTTGGTTCTATAGAGTTTCCTGAAAAACTCTTAGGTTGAATCTATTTTAAAGATTCAAAGGTTCCAAGTCTACCCACAAAGGTTTGACAAGTTTTTAAGAGTGCCCTTGAATACTCTAAGGTGTGAGTCTACCCGTAAAAGACTAGTTTAAAGCGAAGTAACCTTAAAGCTTATAGAGGTTTTTAAAAGTACCCTTGAATACTCTAAGGTGTGAGTACGAAGTAGCCTTAAATCTCATAGAGGTTCTTAAGAGTGCCTTTGAATACTCTAAGGTGTGAGTCTATCCATAAAAGACTGGTTCATAAGCGAAGTAGTCTTAAATCTTATAGAGGTATTGCCATAACCTTTAGACTAATAATCTCCGATTTGATCGGGACTGGATCAACCCTTGTTTGGATGAATCAATATAAATCTTTTGTGTTATTCTTTGTTAGCTTTCATATTATTAATTGTCTAAAAATAACTAAACAACAATAAACTCAAAAGATTCTCTCTTCCAGTTATCTGGTCAAAGAAAAGAGGTTGACTACTTTCTGCAGATCTATCATTCAGTTATCTGGTCAAATTATCTAAGGTTAACTTTATTGCTTAAACTTCTATCCAGTTATCTGGTCAAGATTTATTTTCAATTCTATATTCAATCACTTGGTCAAGCAAATTGAATTATATATTATTACTATGTTCAAACCTTGTTTTATTAAGTGCTTACAGGTAATTCCGTTATTAACCTGTAAAAAGCGAAAAGAGGCTATTATCCCCCCTTATAGCCTCGGATCACGATCCAACATTATGTGTGTAAGTACATATAATAGTAGGACACTGAGTAGTAGAAGAGGTGATGAATGAGTTGTGTGTGTTAGTACATATAATAGCAGAAGGACACTGAAAACTAGTAGAGGTGATGAATTAGTTATGTGTGTAAGTACACATAATAGAAGAAGGAAAATGAGAAGTAGAAAAGATGATGCATGAGGTGTGTGTTCAAGTACACATAATAGCAAAATGAAATTGAAAAGTCGCAGAGGTGATGAATTAGTTGTGTCTAAGTACTCAAAATAGCCAAAGGACATTAAGAAATAGAAGACATCATAAATGAGTTGTGTGTCTAAGTTCATATAATACTAAAAAGAAATTGAGAAGCAGTAGATGTGATGAATTAATTATGTGATGAAGTACTCGTATTAGCAGAAAAATAGTGGGAAGCATCAGAGGTGATGCATGAATTGTGTCTCAAAGTATACTTAATAGCAGAAGGACACTGAAAACTAGCAGAGGTGATGAATGAATTGTGTGTCGAAGAAAACATAATAGTAGAAGAACACTGAGTAGTAGCAGAGGTGACGCATGAGTTGTGTGTCCAAGTACACATAATAGCAGAAGAAAATTGAAAAGTAGCAAAGGTGATGAACTAATTGTGTCTAAGTACTAATATTAGTCTAAGGAAATTGAGAAGTAAAAGATCTTATGAATGAATTGAGTGCCTAAGTACACATAATAGAAAGAGGAAAATTGAGAAGTAGTAGAGGTGATGAATATTCTGTGTCAAAGTACTCATATTAGCAGAAAAACATTGGGAAGTATTGAACAATACACGATGATGGCCGGAATCTGGAACGACGGTGAGTGAGATTGTAGAGTAAGAGCTGATGATTTATTAGTGTTGATTCTGTAGTTATTTATACTACTTACAGACTGGTTAGTTAACTAATAGTAGTTAGGATATTTAATTCGTTAACTAACTCTACTGGTTAGTTGTTATTCCAATACCCCCCCCTCAACCCGGTGGGGATTCTCCGACGAGGTTGACGTGGAGATCATGATATAGATTTGGATTTAATGCCTTCATTAGTATGTCGGCTCTTTGTTGCTTTCCTGGAATGTGTGTGATTTCTATGTCGCCTGCGTCCGTCTTCTCCCGAACGAAATGCAAGTCCATCGCTATGTGATGCAGCTTCGTATGGCAGATTGGGTTGTTCGCTACGAACATTGCTCCTTGGTTGTCTCTGAGTAGCTTCTTTGGAGTCGGGATCGTTACGCCTAACTCTGTTGACAGGGATTTCGTTGCTTCTAATTCCTCCACCGTGCTTGCGATCGTCCTATATTCGGCTTCGGTGCTTGAACGGGCTACCGTGGTTTGCTTTCGTGAATACCATCTTACTAGTGTCTCCCCCAAATAGATTAACATTCTAATTTGGCTTCTTCGATCGATGGTGTCTCCCCCCCAATCGGCATCACAGTAGCCGGTCAGAGAGAAATTCGTTACCGCGGACAAAGTGATGCCAAATTTTTGCGTTCCGAATAAGTAGCATAGAATCTTCTTCATCGCCACCCAATGTAGCGGCCACGGTGATGACATGAACTGCGCCAGTTTATTGATCGTAAATTGTATGTCCGGTCGAGTTAGCGTGAGGTATTGAAGCAACCCGACGACTCTTTTGTACTCTGTTGCTTCTGAGATCGGGGACTCTTCCGAGAACAAGTCCTATTGTGCTAGCATCGGTGTGGTCGATGGTTTTAAACTTGTAAGGTTGCAGCTCTCTAACAAGTTCACCAGGTATTGTTGTTCGTTTAGGAACAGAGCGTTCTTTGTTCGTCGTACTTGAATGCCGAGGAAGAACGATAACTCTCCCAATTCCTGTAGTGCAAACTCATTTCCCAATTTTATTATTACTTCTTCGATTTGCTTTTTCGATGAACCGGTGATCACGATATCATCTACGTACGTACGCCAACAGGAACATTGTTTCATTTTCTTGAACCCATAGAAATAATGATGGATCAGCGTAGCTCTCCTTGAAACCTATTGTTGTTAAAAAATTGTGCAGCCTCCGGTACCACATCCGGGGTGATTATTTCAATCCGTAGAGCGCTTTCTTGAGTAGGCAGACTCGATTAGGATGCTCTGGATCTTCAAACCTTGGCTGGTTGCGTAACAATTATTCGTTTGTCTATTTCTTCAATTAGGATGCATGAAGGAAGGCGTTGGAGATGTCGATTTGGGTTAACCTTCAATCTCTGCTTATGGCTAAGGTGAGGACCAATCAGACGGAGTTCGCATTCACCTCCAGATTAAAGGTGTGGGTGTAGTCTGTCCCCTCGACCTGTCTCATTCCGTTCGCTACCCACTTAGCTTTGTATCGCTCAATTGACCCATCTTCCCGCTGTTTGATTTTAAAAATCCATTTGGTGTTTATGACATTGTCGTCCGATGACCTGTCGATTAGTTCCCACATCTGATTTTTCTTTAGTGCGTTAAATTCCGATTCGATTGCTGATCTCCAATTTTGGTCCTGCATTGCTACTGTCGGAGACCGAGGTATATATTTCCCGTCGGCCGATGCTGACAGTGCGTACCGTGGGTTTGGTTTTCTTATTCCATTTGATGCCCTCGTAGTCGGTCGATTGACAGGGATCTTCTCCGGCGAGTGTTGTTCTGCCTGAGCTTGTACTGGATTTTCAGGACCGGTTACCGGATCCGAAATTGTTCGATCTGAATCCTCTTCTTCGGTTGGGTTGGGGAAGTCTGAGTGATTAGTGTTTGAGCGACTCGGGTAAGCCGAGTCTGATTCCTCTTCTTCACTTGATTGGGGAAAGTCTGAATTATTCGTATCTGAGTGACTCGGGTAGGTCGAGTATGATTCCTCTTCTTCACTTGACTTGGGAGAGTCTGAATGATTCGAGTAAGTTGGGTCTAATACCCCCTTTGTTAATTGATTGGAGGGATCCACTATTGTCGAGATCCGACGCCTCTTTGTTGCCCATTTGTTCTTCTCGGATAATAAGGCAATCAATAACGCAATTTTTCCCCGATGAATTTGTAACATTTGCTCCTTCTTCCTCAACCAAATATTTATTCATTGAGAAGTCCTCTTCTACAAATCGAACGTCCGTGGAGATGTACATTTTCCGGCCGATCGGATCATAGCAAAGATAGGCGGCTTGATTTTGTGGATACCCCAAGAATACGCAAGGCATTGATTTTTGTGATAGTTTATTCGGACGGTAATTTCGGAGACACGGGTAGCATCGCGACTCAAACACCCGCAGTTTTCTGTATTTCGGAGCTTGCTGAAACAGGACCTCATACGGCAAGCATTGTTCAAGACTCGGGAAAGATTGCGGTTATACAGGTGTGCTGCGGTTAATATGGCATAATCCCAATAGATGACTGGAATTCCGGCATGTTGTAGCATAGTGAGAGTTGTATCGACCAAGTGTCTATGGCGCCTCTTGACGGACCCCGTCTGTTGGTGACTGTATGGAGCTGAAAATTGATATCCGATGCTTGATTTTTCCAGATTCTTTGCGAGTTTCTTAAACTCCATAGCGTTATCGGACTAGATTTCTTTGATGCGAGTCCCGTATTATCTCTCTGCCCAGAGTTGAAATCGTTCAAATGTTCATCCGACCTCTGCTTTATTCCTTAATGGAAACACCCAATTATAGTTTGTTGCGGCATCGACAAAGTTTATATAATAGCGAAAACCTTCTGAAGAAACTACCGGAGCAGGTCCCCAGATATCTGTGTACACTAAATCAAGCGGAGAAGCATATACTTTATTACTTGTTTTGTGTGGCATTGCACTCGATTTATTTCTTGAGCAAGAGTCGTAATCCAATATTGTGTTATAGTTTGACGGAAGTACAGTTTTATCAATTAATTTTTGAAACGTTTGTTTGTTGAGATGCCCAAGCCTAGCATGCCATCGTTCACCGGATACCCTCTCGCTTGACAAAACTTCTAGATGACTCGTTGATTTCATGGGTAGTTTATACAGCCCGCCTTCTCCTTTTCCTTCCGCTATCACCTTTCTAGTAGCGAGGTCGTGAATCCTTACTCTTTGTTTGTCAAATTCAACCGAGATAGGATTATCAGTACATAATTGATGAATGGAGAGTAAATTCTTAGACGTTTCTGGAACTACTAGTATATCTTTCAACTGAAATTCTTTGCCTCTGCACAACATTGTGCATTTACCTAAGTCGGAAATGACCATTGACTCGCCATTGGCGGCCACCACTTTCTCCGGTCCTCTATATTTTTTCGATGAGTTAAGAATCTTACCATTAGCTGTGATGTGTGTGGTCGCCCCAGAGTCCGGGTACCATATTGTAACCGCATTTGCTGACGGTGGGTTGGAGTCGATATTGACTGGAATTAGCTTTCTACTGTGTGTTGGGGGAAACCTTGTGAAATTGACCCTGTTATAGCAATTGAGTGCCCCGTGCCCTTTGCGAGAACAGATTTGACACGGGAGTGATTTAATATTGGTGTTTCGGTCCTCGACTTTCTTGGCCCTGGTGATCGTATTGTCTTCGAACGCGTTCGTATGTTCTTCCTGCAACTCATGATCCATTAACAGTTGCTGAAATTGGGTGAATGTCATAGAGTGATCGAAACGGGTTGTAATTGATGTCACAAATGGTTTATATTCTGATCCCAACCCTCCAAATACTATTAGGATTATTTGCGAGTCCCGAAGTTTCTCGCCGGCCGACGCGAGCTTATCTTTGGCAATCGCAATATGTTTGATGTATTTCCCCATCGTCATTGCTCCTTTTCTAACTGTCTGCAGTTTCATCCGTAAATGAAGTAGTCTCGTCTCCGAATCCGACGAATGTAACTGTCGAAGACATTCTTAAACCTCATGAGACGTGGTGAGCGCAGCTACTTGGGGCAAGATTGCCGGAGAGATCGCCGATAACATCCAACTCAGGATGATCTGATCTTGCTGCTCGTCGGAAGATCCATCGAAGATTTCAATCTTTCCTTCCACGTAATCAAGGAGCCTGATGAAGCACTGAATTTGCTACCAGTAGGCTCGCGGGGTTGCGAGGAGGGCCGGAGGCTTTAGAGTCCACGACGCACGTTCTATGTCAATGTACCTACAGAAGGGGAGGGGAATCGGCGACTCTCTTGGGAGTAGGCGATTCGGGCTCCCTGGATTGCTCTAGTGTGGTGTGTCAAGTGGGAATGACCTGGGAGTAGAGAACCCCCAAGGACCCCTTTTATAGGGTCCTGGGGGACGTTTCCCCATTCATTAGCGTGGGGTCCACCCCATTAAGGTATCCTATTGAAGGGTGCCTTAATGACGTGGGCCCAGTCAAGTAACGGCTGGGAGTCGCCGAGTCAGAGGTGTTGTCGCCGACTCCCCATGAGCCAAGTGGCAGTCTACCAGAACTGACCACGAGGCCTAGAGTCGGTGATTCACCCCTGGAGTCGGCGACTTGGTAGTCCCAGTCGGCGACTCCTAGGTGTTGCCTTGAGTACTTGACGTAGACACTTCCTCCGAATTCGTGGAACTCTCCGGGGGTCCGGCATAAAGCGACGGAACCCTAGTCCTTGTTGAAGAGTGTTGCTGGGAGTGACTGACGTAATCAGGCATGTCTCACCAGTACTCCCCCCTGAAGAGAGCACAAGAAACATGCGTGTACCGCCAGTATCCCCCCCAAGCAAGGTGATCCGCATCAAGGCAAAAGCGACAGGATGGGATTGAGTCATTGCGCTCACAGCGACACTAATGACTCTGCGTGGTCCATGCACTATCAGATGGACTGATTCACTATCAGAATTTAGTTTCAGGCCAATGGAACTACATGTTTATAGTCCTACTCTGATCAAGAGCGACTTTTGTTGTGTGGATTATGGCCGAAGCGACAGAATGCGTGGATTCACTATTAGAATCGGGTTCTGGCCGAAGCGACAGATCGCGTGGATTCACTATTAGAATCTGATTCTGGCCGAAGCGATAGAATCTAGTTCACTATCAGAACTGATGTTTATAGTCTACCCTGATCAAGAGCGACTTGGTGTCCCGGTTACCCCATAGGCCGAAGCGCAAGATGGGTCGAGATCATTAAGGTCAAAACGACAAAATGATCTCCAAATGTTTGAAGAACTATTGAAGCCAAAGCGACAACATAATTCTTGGTTTGATTCAGGCCGAAGCGACAAAATCATGCCTGCAAAATAAAAAACAACCTGCAAAACAACTATATTAGTCTAAAGGATATATTTATTGATTTACTGACCTTGCCGTGTGGAGCTGCCTCTCATGCTGCTCCTCCTTATGCTCAATAAATCCTTGATTGATCTGTCCGAAGTGACAGACCTATCATGCTCAAAAATGTGACAGCTTCTGGCCGAAGCGACAGAAGTGCCGGGAGAACTTGTGATACTCCCCTTGGATTTCGACGACTTCTAGCCGAAATGACAGAAGTGTCGGGAAGAGCTTGTGATACTCCCCCCTTGAGATCATTGAGGCCGAAGCGTCAAAATGACCTATGGTCTATCGAGGCCGAAGCGACGAGATAGACCGACTCACTATTAGAGTCTGACTCACTATCAGAGTGTGGTTCACTATTAGAACCTGGTTCACTATTAGAACCTTTCCTGCAAAAAAAAGAAAACATCCTGCAAAACAAATAAATCAGTCCAAAAACGCATATTTGACTTATTGAACTTACCGTGCGATTTTACCTTCCCTGATGCCTCTCCTTTACTTAAATTGACCCTTGGTAAATCTGATCGAAACTACGGATCTTACCGTGCTCAATTTTTGACGACTTCTGGCCGGAGCGATAGAAGTGTCGGGAGAGTTTGTGATACTCCCCCCGAAGTGTGACAACTTCTGGCCGAAGCGACAGAAGCGTCGGGAGAGCTTGTGATACTCCCTCTGAAATGTGACGACTTCTATCCAAATTGACAGAAGTGTCGGGAGAGCTTGTGATACTCCCCCCGAAATGTGACGACTTCTATCCAAATTGACAGAAGTGTCGGGAGAGCTTGTGATACTCCCCCCGAAATGTGACGACTTCTATCCAAATTGACAGAAGTGTCGGGAGAGCTTGTGATACTTTCCCTCGAAGAACGTGCCTTTGTGAAACACATATTTTTGGGATGAGTGTTTTTCGAAGTATGTGACTGTCGGTGAGCTATCTATTGTTTTTCCTTTGCTAATCTTTCATATAAATTACCCTTTAAATTGTAACTAAGGCCCGAAACTAGATTCACAAGTCGTAATTTAACCGCTCTGGACGTAAATTAGACTCTGCTAACCCTATCGCTAGTCACTATGGGCGTAGACTTGGTCGTACGAATCGTAGCTCAGCCTACAGTTAAATTTACGGATAATTTATACCTCCAGATTAACGTAGAGTTACTAGAGATAGAGCAGACGACGAATCGAAAATATTCGACACTCGAAGGTTATCTTGTAATTTGGAACCCTAACGATGGAGAGAGCTTGTGATACTCCCTCCTGAGACGTGACGACTTCTGGCCGAAGCGTCAGAAGTGTCGGGAGAGCTTGTGATACTCCTCCCTTGAATTTTGACGACTTCTGACCGAAACGACAGAAGTGTCGGGAAGGCTTCTGATGCTCCCCCTTGAAAACATACACTCGGGCCAGTTTTGCTGTTGTTTTACCCGGAGTCGGCGACTGGAGGCCACCAGTCGGCGACACCTATGGTCTGGGTAACTGCAGGGGGCATTTTGTTTTTTACCCCTGTGAGTCGGTGACTCCCTCTAGGGATCGGCGACTCCTAGCGTAACCGTCAGATCTTTTTAGAAGATCCTTGAGATATTTGGAGAATATGCGGGGAATATATGCAAAATCTCCAAATAAGGAAATGTATCTCACAGTTCTGCGAGATTATGTTTGGAGTCGGCGACTCCTTTGTGGAGTCGGCGACAGTGGCGTGATACTGGGGATTTGGAGATCAATTCCCGATCTCAAATTTTCTAAATTTCGGATTCTCTAGGGTTTTTTTGCAATTTTCCCAGGGGCTATAAATAGTGGAGAGTTATCCCCAAAACCTCACAACACTTTTCCCCTTCTCAATCGCCTAAAACCCTAGTTTTTTCTGTCGCCGATTCCCTAGTTTCATTTTTTGGATCGACGACTCACACTATGTCTTCCCCTGATTCCCACTTTCTAAATGAATCTGAAACGTCAACCTTTGTTGCTGAGATGACCGCTGGTCTAGACGAGGTGCTGAACAGCGTAGAGTCGCCGATTCCCTCTCCTGACAGAGGGGTTGAGTCGACGACTCCGGTAGTTTCACCTTCTGATATGGATATGAGTACCTTTGTGCACGAACTTCTTGGCGCTTCGCCGGTGTCGGCGATTCCTCTTGAGGAGTCGGCGACACTGAGCAGGGCCCTTGTAGTCGTGCCAGAGGGTCCTCTCGAGCTGGGAGAGATTCCCGGGACCTCTGTGTCGGCGATTCCCATCGTGGATTCGGCGACACAGACTGGGCCCGTTAAGGGAAGATCTTTTAAGCGACGAGGGCGTGGCTCGAGTGCCACTGGGTCGGCGACTGCTGGCCGTGACTCATCGATCCTTATCATTGGATCGGCGACTCGAGGGCCTGGGTCGGCGACTCCCATGGAGATTGATGACTCTTCAGCGCGCCACACCGCTCCGTTGGTCGTGAACGCAGAAGGTCATATTGTATCGAGACTGGACCCGCACCAGGAGTCATCTGTGGGTGATGACTCTATCAGACGCAAAAGACGACGCACCCACGGCAAGGGCAAAGTCTACGTGCCCGAATAAGATGAGGGGATCCCCCCGCCTCTTAATGTGAACTTTGAAGAGACCTTGCCCGTTGCCCGTGGTGTTCCCAACCCACGCCGTAGAGCGAGCCGGCGCTCTATTGAAAGAACTCCTCCACCTCCCGTGGACTTGGACAGCAATCGAGATCCGGACCTTGATTTGGAACGAAGGAGCTTTGAACCCATCTGGGTTCGCTCACTATGAAGTCGTTGTGAATGGCGAATCAAGGTTGCTCCCAATAGGCCGCTCCGGGGACGACGAATTTGAGCAAGTCATGACTTATGCAACCTTGGATGGTTCTGATGGACTGAACCCCCCCTCCAACCTTAATGCGAGCGACGCTCGAGGCTTGTTATTGGGGGTTCAACTCTCTGGGCATTTGCGATTCTGGATATCGCGTTACCAGCCTGCGAATCTTCCACCCCCGGGATTCCAGGCTATTCCACGAATCTACTTCAAGCATTTCTCTGAATTACCAATTCCGGAGATAATCAGTGAAGTACTTCTTACTTTTGAAGTATCCCTGTTGCAGCTCCCGACGGGATTCTTCGTGATCCTATGGGGATTTTTGAATATCTGTTGGGGCCTGAGGATTACTGCGACTGCCAGCTTGTTCCTTCATTACTACAAGCTGACGAAAGAAAAATCGGGATCTGGTCGCGTCGGATTTACGCGACGCCATTTTGATAAGAATATCGTCGATGAACTGCCGACGAACTTTGGATGCAACTGGAAGAAGGAATTCTTCTTCATCACTTCTGAGTTTCTTCCCGGGAGTCGGGAAGCGTGGAATAATCCCCAACGAGTGCATATGAATGCTTCAATTGGGTTGACTACGAGGGATATCGAAGCCTCTGATCGGATAGCGCGGACCCTGACTGAATACTCCGTGCCGCGCGGTGTTCCCTTTGTCCTTTGCCAAAGGGAAGACTTTACTTTTGAGGATGTGGCTGAAGCTCAGGAGCCACCAACGGATAAAGAGCTGGAGGGCGGAAAAAAGCGATCGCTTCTATACTTCGACGCCGCTCCTCTCTACATGTGCAAGCGGTTCCGAGAGGGCAAGCTCATTCGATTAAGGAAGAAGAGCAAACGCGCTGAGCCTCGTCGGACCTTCGAGCAAGGATCAAGCTCTCTCTCTGCGCAGCCACCCCCTACTGGTTACGTGCCCTATACTTCTGGTGTGTCGCTTCTTGATTTCAATGCTGATCCTGAAACTAGGAGGGAAGCGATGTCACTCCTGATGGGCCAGTCTGGGCGGTGGTGTCGGAGCGAGTTACTCAAACATATAACTGCCGCTTGCTACATGGCACATGCGTGCTACCATGCCGACTCCATTCATGATGTCGAGAAGATTCAAGAAAGATATAATCAGCTTGACACAAAGTTCAAGGAGAGCGAGAAAGCCCTGGACAAGCTGAAGAACGTGAAGTCCCGAATGGAGAACCTGCGCGACAACATTCTGCCAAAGAAGGACAAGACGATAGAATCCAAGCAGAAAGAGATTGACGAATATGTCGCGAAGATATTGGGACTTCGCAAAGAGCTGAAAACCACCACTGCTGACCGTACTAAAGAAGTTGAAGATTTAAAAGATCAGCTAGCTGGTGAGATTGGGCGCTGATGGTGCGGTATGAAATATATACCAGACAATCTACTATAAGTATATTACAAATGTCCCCCTCCTACATTCAACCCCTAGGGGTATTTATACACTTTCCTACTGGACCGGGCCTTCTTTCACTGGTCAAGTGGGCTTGCTGGGTCTGGTCTGATGGACCAGGGGTATCATCAGTACTCCCCCCTTCCGCAGCCTGTAAATTCTTCTTTTTTTTTCTTTACTTTTCTGAATTCAACATGTCTTCGCCCTATGTTATTGGAGGAGCTTGGCCGCAACCTAGTACACCAACAAGCTTCTTGGTCCGAAAGTCTTATTCTCCACAGGGAAAAAGCTCGCGCCCTTGCTGTTGCCGAGAGATACCGCCTTAACTCTTTGCTTCTAGCTGTTCAATGTCGCCTTTTTTGTTCTTTGTCAAGTTGAAAATGATGTTGTGGTTGAGTTCCATGTCGCTCCGGGTGGTATCCATGTAACTCCTGCCGTTGATCCTGTCTCTGACGACCGCTCTGTTGTTCCTTCTATTGTTCGACGCTGCCGAGGACGCAGACAGCATGCTGATCATGCGTTCTCTGCCCCCCCTCCGGGTGGTATTATGAGTGGGACATGGTGAACCTTCGGAGCCCCGAACATGAATCCGTCGTTGTACCAATCAATCCGCCAATGTGGGAGCAATGGAAAGCGCACGGGATTCCTGCAGAGCATCCTCCTTGGCCCAAGACTCTCCAAGTCCTTACATTCTGGATTCTGTACTTTTGCCGCGCACTTTTATTTTTATCCCTTGTTTTTTCTTTCATCCTTCCTTGTTTTTCTTGCCCCTCGGCTCATACGTGCTTTTTGACATGTTTCTTTGATTCTTCGTTGACATTTCCTTACGACCTTTTGGTGGTAGTCTGTCGCTTCGGGATTTCTTTGTTTTGGCAGGTAGCCTTATTTGGTCTTTTGGCCTTACTGCCCTAAGACTTTTTTCCTTACAGAATTTCCTTACTTTTTTCCCTGTCTTCATAGAATTTCCTTACTTTTTTTCCTGTGAACTGCGTTCCATTATCTGTTACTTTTGCCCTAAGGCTTTTTCATTTTGGCGGGTAGCCTTATTTGGTCTTCTGACCTTACTGCCCTAAGGCTTTTTTCCTTACAGAATTTCCTTACTTTTTTCCCTGTCTTCACATAATTTCCTTACTTTTTCCCTGTGAACTGCGTTCCATTATCTGTTACTTTTGCCCTAAGGCTTTTTCATTTTGGCGGGAGGCCTTATTTGGTCTTCTGACCTTACTGCCCTAAGGCTTTTTTCCTTACAGAATTTCCTTACTTTTTTCCCTGTCTTCACAGAATTTCCTTACTTTTTTCCCTGTGAACTGCGTTCCATTATCTGTTACTTTTGCCCTAAGGCTTTTTCATTTTGGCGGGAGGCCTTGTTTGGTAATTGATATGAAAACACATGAAAATAGAAGAAATCGAAGTAATACAAAAAATAGAAGAAAACGAAGGAAACAGAAAAATAAATATGCAAATTAGAAGAAAGAAAAATGAGAAGTAATAAAAATGAGGTAATAGAAGAATGATAAAAATAAGAATTAGAAGAAGTAAAAAAAGTAATGAATAGAATACATTTGAACGATCAGAAAACATAAATGAAAGACAGAAAACAGAAACGAAAACAGAAAATAAACATTAAAAGAAGCAATTACAAATATTCATAAAAAGATTGGGGGATACAAATTGAGTGGAAATATTTAAGATAGACTAAATGAAATATACAAAAAACATTCAAACGAAACAAACAAAAAATAAAAAAAAAAATATTAGAACAATCCTAGTTATGGAAAACAAAAATGAGAAAATCATTCCAACTCAAGAGAGTAAGAATATTTCTGATATGAAAACAAGTCCAGACAAATATCGAAATGGTTAAGGATAACATGTCTAAAACCGTCAAATCAGCACTTCTCAAAAATGTTGAAAACTTTGTTTCAAGTCATATTGTTAAAAATGCAGAAAATGGAACAGAAGTTAAAGAACCAGGAAGCTTTGATATCAATGAGATTGTGAGGGGGAAACAACAGAAAATAAAGTATTGACAGAAATCAGTTCATCAGAAGTTAATGATGTAGTGAAGTACAAGATAACCAGTTCCATGTTGTAAAAGGGTTAGGTTATATCATAGTTCGAGACAATACGTAAGGAGAAGAAATCATAGAGAATAATGATGAGTAGTTTTTGATGACGGGTACAGATGAGCATGTAGATCGTGCCAAAGAAATATATAAACATGCTGATTTGAAAGAATGTGGAAATCGACAGGGACATTTAAATAAACACTAAATAAGCACATGGAAAAAAAAAAGAAGAAGAGAAAACTAACTCGTTTTTTCATCAAGATTAGGTACTAAAGCATACATAATGTTTGTGTTTTTACTCAGGGAAAAATAATAATAATAAAATAACAATAATAATAAGGATCTCGCAAGTCGTAACAAGATGGTATAAAAACTTGTCTAAAAAATGCATGTAGATTCTGGCCGAAGGGATCCGAGAAGAAATACGTTATGGGGGATAATAAAAATATGAATGGTGTTTCATACGAATGAGGCATACAAATGGGGGTTTCATACGATAGAGAAGATACCAAAATATATAAAAAAATCAAGAAGAATCGACAAAAAAGAAATGATAAGTGGATGAAGGGGTCTTGAAATACATACATTAAGATAATGTTTATTGACGACGTTTATTGGAAACGGAAGTGTCTTGTGGATGACAAGGCAGCGGCTGGCGACGTTTCAAGACTTGCAAGACGGTGGCAACGATTGGAGACTTCCAGATGGCGATTGGAGATTTGGATATATTTGGATCATAACAGACGGGATCAACAGTGCATTAAATTTAGCAGATCCCTCGTCAGTGCAGACGTCGGAGACACTCTGAAATTTCACGTCTAGATGGAAAATAAGGATCCGAAAAGATCTGGATTTCAATTCCGATGCTTCTTTGGATGTCCATGCACTGTGGGCATACGACACGGTTTGGGCTCTTGCCATGGCGCTGGATAAGGTCGTGGAATCTTCATCTTCATCATTTTGAAGATCGGGATGGAGAAAACGAATAATGGAGAAAACGAAGAATACCGCATCAGAGAAAGGTCGTCGATGAGTAATCTGGAATTGAGATTAATCAGAAGGTTGCGTGTTCGATTCATGTCAGGTTCACCACTGATGGTGCGATATAAAATATATACCAGAAAATCTACTATAAGTATATTACAAATGTCCCCCTCCTACATTCAACCCCTAGGGGTATTTATACACTTTCCTACTGGACCGGGCCTTCTTTCACTGGTCAAGTGGGCTTGCTGGGTCTGGTCTGATGGACCAGGGGTATCATCAGGCGCGTAGTCTCACTTGAGGCTACTGTAGCAGATTTGAGAAAGCAAGTCGCCCAATACCAAGGAGAGACTACTGGGCTGAAGAGTGAGCTGACTAGTGCAGAAGAGGAGATCTTGGCGCTTAAGAAGGACAAGTCTGCACTCTCCGGGAAAGCTGAAGGATTGGAGTTGGACGTGCGATACCAATCCGACCAACTTCAAGAGCTCATCTTCTTTGGTCCTTCCGTGTTTCCCGCTCTACCCCTTGACTACATTACGGATATAATGGCATGGGTAGAGCAGCATCCTGAGGAACTTGAGAAGAACAAGGATGCTCTGGACAAGATGAAGGACGAAGCTGCTCAAGAATAGATATCTTTTTAGTCCTTAGATTTATTTTGTAATCTTGTTATCATTTTTGTAATCTTTTGAACTTCTATTATTAATGAATCGCTTTTGCTTTCTTTTTGTTAATTGTTTATTTACTTTACTTCTCTGAACTGTAACTAAGACCCGAAACTAGATTCGCGAGTCGTAATTTAACCGCTCTGGACGTAAATTAGACTAACTATCGCTAGCCACTCTGGGCGTAGACTTGGTCTTACGAATCGTAGCTCAGTCTACGGTTAAATTCGCGAAGATAAATTAACCTTCACAATTAATAAAAACTCGCAATATCGATTAAACTAATAAGTTGAAAACCAAAAAATATCGGTGAAGATAACAAAAGACAACAAAAATATCGCAATGTTGATATGATAAACCTTAAGACTCTAGAATTGTACTCTAGATTCCTTACCATGTAGTTCAACTCCGACCGAAGCGACGGAGCAACTTTTGACCCGCACCAAGGTCGTAACGACGAGATGAGGTTGAATCGTTAAGGCTATAGCGACAAAACGATTACCGATCTATTAAGGCCGTAGCGATATAATAGATTCTGGTATGTGTGGTGGGTACTTAGAACCTCTTGTGGTTGGGTTCACTTGTACCTATCAACTACCTAGGACTCTACCTTTAGACCCTAATGTGTGGTTGAACTCTGGTCGTAGCGACAGAGCAACTTTTTGGACCCATATCTAGATTGAAGCGACAAGATTGGGTTGAATCGTAACGATTTTAATCTATTAAGGTAATATTGACAAAATAGATTCATAGCGTGGGGTGCTAGCTAGAGTCGTAGGTAGATGATAAATCTAAATTTTATTGAGAATTACAACAGTAAAATTTGCAATTTAAACTAACATATAGACTAAGAGGCTCTAACGTGCTCAATACTAAGCGCGATATTGCTGTATGTTATCCGTGCGCCAGATACAAGGACTATTGGGTGACAGCTTATTTCTATTCCTCTTAGTTATGCTAGCTTTCCTGTGGGTCTACCACCAAATAGCATATGGATGGTTTTCCGTGGGTGGTCCTCGCTATTGTCGCTGTCTGGTGAAGGAGAGCGTGGGCACTTCCCTTTCGTGTCAGACTTGCAATCATTTCGACCTCGGGATCCTTTGACCAGGTTGTCAAGTTCGCCGTTCGAGATTAATTGCTCGACATAAAGCGAGAACTCCCTGCAATAGTCCGTCGGATGGCCGTAGTCCTTGTGGAATTTACAGAATCTTCCACCTTTTTGACGACTATCCTTGGTTGCAGGGTCTATAGAGCGAGGAGCGGGCAGATCCGCTCTGTTCTTCAGTTTTTCAAACAGCTCGCCTTTGCCGATTGTTAGTGGGGTCCGATCCTTCCATGGTTGAGGTGGACCCCTTGGCGACTGTTTGGTGGATGTTTGATACACCTTGTTATCACGTTTAGGCTTCCATTCCTTTCTGAAGGAGTCAGCCGCATCGCTAGTGTATCTGTTCGAGGAGTCATTGTAGCTCTTTTTCTCGAACTTTTGTTTTTTGAAGCTAGTGTTCTCAAGTTCCACTAGTTTGTTTTCATTCTGCTCTTCCACCTCAATGAATGATTGAGCTCGTTGGAAGAGGTCGGGTAAGGTCTCCACTTTATGGAGTATAAGATTCAGGGCCATAGGGGAGTAGGGTACTAGCCCGTTTGTGTACCCCGCAATGGCCAGACTTGGGATTAAGTCGCTCACTTCTGTCATCATTGAAGTGAACTTGTATGTTTGGCTGAGGATGCTCAGTGTGTGCCCCGTCGGGTACCACTGAGGATTTACTTTTGTTCCTCAGATGGTAATCGTGCTTTTGTCTTTCCGATGCCATAGATGACAAAAGCGAATTCCAACCGGAGAGCAGGTATTGATCGAGCTAATTCGAAAGAAACCAGGTGGAGTCGTCGACTGACCTTAGGTTTTTTGACTTTCGAGCTGAATCGAGGCTCGAGAGAAAAAACCAAGTGGAGTCGACGATTCACCAGGTGGAGTAAGCGATTCACAAGGTGGAATCGGTGACACACGATGGTGGAATCGGGGACTGCTTTAGGTAGTTTTTCTTTCGAGTCTGGCCGTGGACAACACTCTTAGCTAGCAGAATAACCCGCAATCGGAGACTCACTAGGTGGAGTCGGCGATTGCCTGTGTGTATCGGAGATTCCTTAACACAAAGTTAGCGACTCACTCTAAGGAAATCGAGCTGAACTTTGCGAAGAAAATTTCGCGATTACGACGGGATATCGCGGTTCGATAGTCCCACAGACGGCGCCAGCTGATGAAGCACGAAATATGCTTCCAGTAGGCTCGCGGGGTTGCGAAGAGGGCCGGAGGCTTTGGAGTCCACGACACGCGCTCTACGTCAATGTACCTGCAGAATGGGAGGGGAATCGGCGACTCTCTTGGGAGTAGGCGATTCGGGCTCCTTGGATTACTCTGGTGTGGTGTGTCAAGTGGAAATGACCTGGGAGTAGAGGACCCCAAGGACCACTTTTATAGGGTCCTGGGGGACGTTTCCCCATTCATTAGCGTGGGTCCCACCCCATTAAGGTACCCTATTGAAGGGTGCCTTAATGACGGGGGCCCACTCAAGTAACGGCTGGGAGTCGACGACTCAGGTATGGGAGTCGCCGATCCAGAGGTGCTGTCGCCGACTCTCCATGAGCCAAGTTGGCAGTCTACCAGAACTGACCACGAGGCCTAGAGTCGGCGGTTCACCCCTGGAGTCGGCGACTTGGTAGTCCCAGTCGGCGACTCCCAGGTGTTGCCCTGAGTACTTGACGTAGACACTTCCTCCGAAATTGTGGAACTCTCCGGTGGTCCGGCATAAAGCGACGGAACCCTAATCCTTGTTGAAGGGCGCTGCTGGGAGTGACTGACGTAATCAGGCATGTCTCACCAGTACTCCCCCCTGAAGAGAGCACAAGAAACATGCGTGTACCGCCAGTCCATTCAAAGCTTTTTGCACATTAAGCTATCAAGCACAAATTACTTGCTATGGAAAATGCAATTCAACCCTCTTCTAAATTGCTTTGGGTTGAATCATTTGATCGATAGATCGATCCCCTCGCCGGCGCCCTCTCTAACATGCCCAATCTATATGGCATGGTGGCTCAAGGATCAACTACTTGTAAGTTGGATCTTATCTTCACTCTCCGAGGAGGTGCTTCCGACGATCGTCAAACTCGAATCCGCCGTCAATATTTGGGAAACTCTTAAATCTTCATATGGTAGATCGTCAGAGTCAAAAATCCTACAACTTCAAAATAACCGGATGAGCCCCGATGAGGACGTCGATGTCTATCTCCGGCGAGAAAAATTAATCTCCGATGAACTAGTGGCGTCCGGTGCTAAAGTGCCCAAAGTCAACCCACTTGGAGCTAATTTCAATAATTTGCACAGCAACCCTCAACAAGTGAGTTTGATCAAAATGATATAGCTGCGTGGTACTCAGACACCGATGCAACACATCACTTTACCCCAAACGTTCAGTCAATCTCGTCACCACTTCCATATCATGGACCTGCAGGATCGGCTCAGCTAGGTAATGGCTCTCATCTCCAAATTAAACATCTGGATAATGATAATTTTTCAAACGGGTCCACATACTTTCTTCTTCGTAATATTTTGCACGTACCCTCTCTAAAAACTCCATTATTATCCGTTCAGGATTTTTGCAGTGATAATAACAGTTATTTTATATTTGACTCTTTGTTTGTTGTTGTGAAGGACCAAATAACTGACAAGGTTCTTCTTCAAAGGCGACATAATGGGATTCTACAAAATCTCCCCTCGTGCGCCTCTCATCAATTCGATTAGAGCCAATTTATATATTTGGCACCAATGGCTCGGTCATCCGAATGAATCTATTTTGCGTCGTGTTCTTACTTTAAATAAATTACCATTTATTGCTTCCAAGTTTAGTCAGTGTAAGTCATGTATTTTGGATAAGGCGAGTCATAGTCACCTTAATTCAACATACTCTAAGTGTTTATCTCCACTTGAGTTAATTCATAGTGATGTTTGGGGACCTGCCCCCGTTTATTCTTATAATGATCATCGTTATTTTATCTTCTTTATTGATGATTTTTCAAGGTTCATTTGGATCTACCCTATAAAACACAAATATGAAGTTGCAGAGATATTCCAAAAGTTCCATGTCATGATTGAGAAACAAATAGAAACCAAAATCAAACCATTCATTTTAGGAGAAAATTTACAGTACTAACTTCCTACTTTACTACTCATGGCATCCATGCACCATAGGAGATTGCGTCCCCACACACGTGAGCAAAGCAGAATAGCTGAGAGAAAAATCAGACATATTGTTGATGTTAGCTCATGCTAAAATCCCTCTCACTCTAATCTCAAAGATCAAGAATCCAACGAGGATGGACCAATTCAGACCCATATCCTGTATCAATACTGGCGGTACACGCATGTTTCTTGTGCTCTCTTCAGAGGGGAGTACTGGTGAGACATGCCTGATTACGTCAGTCACTCCCAGCAACGCCCTTCAACAAGGACTAGGGTTCCGTCGCTTTATGCCGGACCCCCGGAGAGTTCCACAGTGCGGAGGAAGTGTCTATGTCAAGTGCTCAAGGCAACACCTGGGAATCGCCGACTAGGACTACCAAGTCGCCGACTCCAGACAGGGTACTCGGGTCTGGTAGACCGAGGACCTGACCACAAGGGAGTCGGCGACTCCACCTCTGAATCGGCGACTCCCATACCTGAGTCGCCAATTCCCAGCTGTTACTTGGGAGGGCCCACGTCATTATGACACCCTTAATTGGGAACCATAATGGAGTGAGCCCCACGCTAATGAATGGGGAAACGTCCCCCAGGACCCTATAAAAGGGGTCCTTGGGGGTCTTCCACTCTCAAGTCATTCCCACTTGACACACACCACACCAGAGAAACCAAGGAGCCCGAGTCGCTGACTCCCACACCTGAGTCGCCGACTCCCCTCCACTTCTGCAGGTATTTGACGTAGAGCGCGCGTCGTGGACTCCAAAGCCTCTGACCCTCCTCGCAACCCCGCGAGCCTACTGGTAGCAGATTTCGTGCTTCATCAGCGACGATATCCCGTCGTAATAGTGAACCACGATATCCCGTCGTAATCGTGAAATTTTCTTCGCAAAGTTCGGCTCGATTCCCTCACGGTGAATCGCTGACTTTGTGTCAAGGAATCGTCGATTCACACAGGCAATCGCCAACTCCACCTAGTGAGTCGCCGATTGTGGGTTATTCTGCTAGCTAAGAGTGATGTCCACGGCTTGGTTCAAAAAAGGCCTTAAGTTGAATCGTCGATTCCACATAGGGAGTCGCCGATTCCTTTAGCTTTTTGAGCAAGTGCTGTCAATGCCTTTTGCTCTGAAACATTCACTTCCATATAGGTTGGATTTTTCATAGAAACTCGCTTATCCTAATCTGAATTGTCGATTCCCACTTGAGTCGACGATTCCAACTGAATCGACTATTCCCAACTGAATCGTCGATTCCCACATTGAATCAACGATTCCCAACTGAACCGTCGACTCCCACACTGAGTTGGCGATTCCCACAATTGAATTATCGATTCGATCATCTTCATTCATCGCTTTGGCTGAATAAGACCACTCATAGCGCCCAGCTCTTTGACCGAAACGAGAATCCATCGCTTTGGCTGGATTTGCATAGTCGTTTCGGTAAAAAAAAAGGAGTATGGGGCTTTCTCGCCTTTTTTCACTTCCAGTGATTCTGTCGGTCCACCTCCGGAATACCCAGATCTGATTTTGGGATTCTACGACCACACATCACGTGAAAAAAGTTTTTTTTCTACGAGTACAAAAAAAAAGAATTTCCCAACAGTGCAAGGAATCTTTTTTGGGATAGATCTAAACAGGCATTCCAAAAACGACCTCCGGTGGCACGATTTTCTGCAGAAAAATTGCAAATTTTTTTTGCTAATTTCAAACTTTGGGGACTAGTATTACTGCTCAAGAGGGTCACAAAACGACAAAAAAATATTATAAAAAATATTTTCTGTTTTGTGACATCTGGGGAGGTAGGTACCTACCCATAGCTTCCGACACTTCGGAAGAACTTCCACTCGTAATCTGTTGCTTCGACCCGATAGAAGCAACCATCCCATTTATGGCTCCTTTTACTAAGGATCATAAAAAGAAAGCTCCCGCTATTGCTACAGAAGTAGGAGCTTCTGGTAGGAGGGTTGGTTCCCGTACTATACCAACCTTCAATACACCACTATCAGCACATGAGGTGCTCTCATCACTCCCATCAAATGGGGGAGTGAACCTAACTCCTGCGCTAGAAAAGAGGTTGATTAACTTTATGGATTCCATAGAAAAAAGAGTTAGCAACTTCGAGAAAGCGAGGGGCAACAAGACCATCATCCGCGAAGGAGCGGGTGAATCTGGGTCTTACTATTCTCCATCTGCGGAGAAAAAGATGAAATCTCCAGTGCCTCCTAAAGCAAAGGCTGGACCTAACAAGAGTCGCACTCACAAGACTCTTACAACAAAGTTCGTGGAAGATCTCCGTCGGAAGCTGGCCGACAATCCGGTCGCCAGCAGTCCGATCGAGTTCTTGAGAATCAAAAGCGCTCCTTTTCACAAGGACCTTTTGAAAGAATCTTTTCCACCAACCTGACGGGTACCCAAGATAGAAGCGTATGACGGTTCGAGTGATCCAAAAGATCACATCAACCTCTACCTTAGTGTCTTGGAACCGCAGACCACTGATAACGGACTGTTGTGTCGGGCATTCCCCGACACTCTCAAAGGCAGCGCTTATCGGTGGTTCTCTGGTTTGCCAGCTGGCTCGGTCTCCAGCTTCACGGACCTCTCTTCGAAGTTCATCGCCCAATATGTGGGGATGATCAGAATAAAACACAGTGCCAACGCACTGCTGGCATTACGACAGAACAAACTGTCTCTGAGGGATTACACGATTAAGTTCACTTCGATGATGACAGAAGTGAACGACCTAATCCCGAGTCTGGCCATAGCGGGGTACATGAATGGGCTAATGCCCTACTCCCCTTTGGCCCAGAACCCTAATTATTTACATTTACATTTACATTAACCCTAACCCTAATTATTTACATTTACATTTACATTAACCCTAACCCTATTATCATTATTAGCCAGGGCTAAATGCCGTGGCTAATAGATAGAAATATCAGTGGCTAATTTATTTGTCACTAAATTAGCCACGGCTCCTAAATCCATGGCCAAATCCGTGGCAAAATTTCAGTGGAAAATTGGAGGGAAATTTTAGCCACGGATTTTAATAGCCGTGGCTAAATATTCAATGAAAAATTGAAGGGAATTTTGCCGGGAAAATTAGCCATGGGATTAGCCACGGCTTTTTGCATCCGTGGCTAAATATAAAGATTAGCCACGGGCTTAGCCACGACTACAAAAGCCGTGGCTAATTTCTAACAATTAGCCACGACTTCTGCTGGCCGTGGCTAATCCCGTGGGCGTAGCCCAGTTTTCTTGTAGTGATAGAGGGGTACATGAATGGGCTAGTACCCTACTCCTCTTTGGCCCAGAATCTTACGCTCCATAAAGTGGAGACCCTTCCCGAACTCTTCCAACGAGCTCAATCGTTCATTGAGATAGAAGAGGAGAACAATAATAAGCTGGACGGAGTCGAACCGCCCAGCCGGAAAAAACCTCACTATGCTAAAGAAGATACATACGAGGATACAAGTTCTCAGTCTGAAACCTCGACTAGTCCTCCTCGATACAGAGAGGAGCTTCTCATCAGTAGTTATGACCACCAAAGTCATAACTCATACTCTCAGTTTGGTAACAGTTATGGCCACGAAAGCCATAGCTCACATTCTTGGCCCAGTAACAGTTATGACCATAGCCCACGCTCTCAATCCTATGACAGTGATGGCAACCAGAGTCACAGTTCACACTCACAATCAAGTGTATCACGCTAGTAGTGAGGAGCTATCACCTGTTAGGAGATAGGATTGACCAGAGTAACCATGCAGGCTATGCTTCTGTCAGTGGCAACTAGCGACCAAAATATGTCGATTATTTTGTTTGTCGCTCATACTATTCTTATGTATTCTCAATAGCGATATTATTCTAAATAAATCTCTCTTTAATCCATAGAGATATATGCAGTATCATATTTAGAATAATCACCCATCGCTTCAGACGGATCAGTCATCCATCACTTCGGCTGGATGACGTTCGTCTCTTCAACCTCATATATCATCCATCGCTTTGGCTGGATGATACCCGTTGCTCAGACCTAGCTTACGACCCACGAGTCTAAGTGATGGTCACAAAATCATGTCCTAAGTACAAATGAACCTAACCCCAAGAGGTTCTAAGTACCCACAACATATACAAAAATCTATTATGTCGCTAAGGCCTTAATAGATAAAAAATTATTTTATCACTATACGATTCAACCCCATCTTGTCGCTATGGCCTTGATGAGAGTAAAAAGTTACTCTGTCGCTTCGGCCAGAGTTCAACTACACATTAGGGAATGAAATCTAGAGTCTTAGATTCTCAAAAAATCCTAACTCCTATTCCTGATAATTTTTGTATCTCCAACTCATTACGTCACTTAGTTTTGCGAGTCTTAATTAGTTGTGAAGTTTAATTTATTTCGCGAGTTTAGCCGTAGACTGAGCTACGATTCGTACGATCAAGTCTACGCCCAGAGTGGCTAGCAATAGGGTTAGCAGAGTCTATCAAGAGTGGCTAAATTACGACTTGTGAATCTAGTTTCGGGTCTTAGTTACAATTCAAAAAATAAATTAAATAAACAATTAACTAAGAAAGCAAAATAATTGATTAAATTGAGTCCCAAAAATATTACAAAAATATCAAAAAAATTCCAGAGGGAGTATCACAAGCTCTCTCTGACGCTTCTGTCACTTTGGATAGAAGTCGTCGCATTTCGAGGGAGAGTATCACAAACTCTCTCTGACGCTTCTGTCGCTTCGGCCAGAAGTCGTCGCATTTCGAGGGAGAGTATCACAAACTCTCCCGACACTTCTGTCGCTTCGGCCAGAAGTCGTCGCATTTCGAGGGAGAGTATCACAAACTCTCCCGACACTTCTGTCGCTTTGGCCAGAAGTCGTCAAATTTCGAGGGAGAGTATCACAAACTCTCCCGACACTTCTGTCGCTTTGGCCAGAAGTCGTCAAATTTCGAGGTGGAGTATCACAAACTCTCCCGATACTTCTGTCCCTTTGGATAGAAGTCGTCACATTTCGAGGGAGAGTATCACAAACTCTCCCGACACTTCTGTTGCTTCGGACAGAAGTCGTCACATTTCGAGGGGGAGTATCACAAATACTCCCGACGCTTCTGTCGCTTCGGCCAGAAGTCGTCACATTTCGAGGGGGAGTATCACAAATACTCCCGACGCTTCTGTCGCTTCGGCCATAAGTCGTCACATTTTCAATAGAGAGTATCACAAGTACTCCCGACGCTTCTGTCGCTTCGGCCAGAAGTCGTCACATTTTTAATAAAGAGTATCACAAGTACTCCCGACGCTTCTGTCGCTTCGGTCAAAAGTTGTCACATTTTCAATAGAGAGTATCACAAGTAGTCCCGACGCTTCTGTCGCTTCGGTCAGAAGTTGTCACATTTTCAATAGAGAGTATCACAAGTACTCCCGAAGCTTCTGTCGCTTCGGTCAGAAATTGTCACATTTTCAATAAAGAGTATCACAAGTACTCCCGACGCTTCTGTCGCTTCGGCCAGAAGTCGTCACATTTCAAGGGGGAGTATCACAAGCTCTCCCGACACTTCTGTCGCTTCGGCCAGAAGTCATCAAATTTCGTGGGGAGTATCACAAACTCTCCCGACACTTCTGTCGCTCCGGCCATAAGTCGTCAAAAATTGAGCACGGTAAGATCTGTCGCTTCGGCCAGATTTACCAAGGATCAATTTGAGCAAAGGAGAGGCATCAAGGAAGGTAAAATCGTACGGTATGTTCAATAAGTTAAATATGCGTTTTGGACTGATCTAGTTGTTTTGCAGGATGTTTTCTTTTTTGCAGGAAAGGTTCTAATAGTGAACCAGACTCTGATAGTGAGTCAGACTCTAATAGTGAGTCAGTCTGTCTCGTTGCTTCGACCTTGATAGATCAGAGGTCATTTTGACGCTTCGGCCTTAATGATCTCAAGGAGGGAGTATCACAAGCTCTACCCGACACTTCTGTCGCTTCGGCCAGAAGCTGTCACATTTTTGAGCATGATAGATCTGTCACTTCGGCCATATCAATCAAGGATTTATTGAGCATAAGGAGGAGCAGCATGAGAGGCAACTCCACACGGAAGGTCAGTAAATCAATAAGTATATCCTTTGGACTGATCTAGTTGTTTTGCAGGATGTTTTCTTTTTTGCAGAAAAGGTTCTAATAGTGAACCATACTCTGATAGTGAGTCAATCTATTTTGTCGCTTTGGCCTTAATAGATCCAGGTCCATTTTGTCGCTTTGACCTTAATGGACCAAGAATTATGTTGTCGCTTTGGCTTCAATAATTCTTCTATCTTGTCACTTCGGCCTTGATACACTTGGAGATCATTTTTTCGCTTTGGCCTTAATGATCTCGACCCATCTTGTCGCTTTGGCCTATGGGGTAACCGTCGTTGCGGACGTAAAGTCGCTCTTGATCAGGGTGGACTATAAACATCAATTCTGATAGTGAACTAGATTATGTCGTTTCGGCCAGAATCCACGCATTCTGTCGCTTCGGCCAGAATCAGATTCTAATAGTGAATCCACGCATTCTGTCGCTTCGGCCAGAATCAGATTTTAATAGTGAATCTACGCATTCTGTTGCTTCGGCCAGAATTCACAGCAAAAGTCGCTCATGATCAGAGTAGGACTATAAACACGTAGTTCCGTTGGCCTGGAACTATATTCTGATAGTGAATCAATCCATCTGATAGTGCATGGATCACGCGGAGTCATTTGTGTCGCTGTGAGCGTAATGACTCGATCCCATCTTGTCGCTTTGGCCTTGGTGCGGATCACCTTGCTTGGGGAGGGATACTAGCGGTACACGCATGTTTCTTGTGCTCTCTTCAGGGGGGAGTACTGGTGAGACATGCCTGATTACGTCAGTCATTACCAGCAACGCCCTTCAACAAGGACTATGGTTCCGTCGCTTTATGCCGGACCCCCGAAGAGTTCCATAATGCGGAGGAAGTGTCTACGTCAAGTACTCAAGGCTACACCTGGGAATTGCCGACTGAGACTACCAAGTCGTCGACTCCAGGGGTGAATCGCCGATTCCATGCCTCGTTGGTCAGTTCTGGTAGGCTGCCAACCTGGCTCATGGGGAATCGATGGCTTCACCCTGAGTCACCAACTCCCATACCTGAGTCGTCGACTCCCAGCCGTTACTTGACTTGGCCCACGCCATTATGGCACCTTTAATAGGGCACCATAATAGCGTGGGCCCCACGGGTAATGAATGAGAAACGCCCCAAAGACCCTATAAAAGGGGCTAAGGCTACACGGGTGCTTCGCCATGCTCTCTTCAGGGGGGAGTACTGGTGAGACATGCCTGAACACGTCAGTCACTCCCAGCAACGCCCTTCGACAAGAACTAGGGTTCCGTCGCTTTATGTCGGACCCCCAGAGAGTTCCACGAATTCGGAAGGAGTGTCTACGTCAAGTACTCAAGGCAGCACCTGGGAGTCGCCGATTGGGACTACCAAGTCGCCGACTCCAGGGGTGAATCGCTGACTTTAGGCCTCGTGGACAGTTCTGGTAGGCTGCCACTAGGCTCATGGGGAGTCGGCGATTGAACCTCTGAATCGGCGATTCCCACACCTGAATCGCCGACTCCCAGCCGTTACTTGAGCGGGCCCACGTCATTAAGGCACTCCTTAAAAGGATACCTTAATGGGGTGGGCCCCACGCTAATGAATGGGGAAACGCCCCCCAGGACCCTATAAAAGGGGTCCTTGGGGGACCTCTACCCTCAAGTCATTCACACTTGGCACACACCAACCAGAGCAAACCAAGGAGCCGGAATCGCCTACTCCCACGTGAGTCGCCGATTCCCCTCCTCTTCTGCAGGTACATTGACGTAGAGCGTGCGTCGTGGACTCCAAAGCCTCCGGCCCTCCTCGCAACCCCGCGAGCCTACTGGTAGCAGATTTCGTGCTTCATCAGCTGGCGCCGTCTGTGGGACTATCGAACTACGATATCCCGTCGTAATCGCGAAATTTTCTTCGCAAAGATCAGCTCGATTCCCTTAGGGTGAGTCACTGACTTTGTGTCAAGGAATCTCTGATTCACACAGGCAATCGCCGATTCCACCTAGTGAATCGCCGATTGCGGGTTATTCTGCTAGCTAAGAGTGCTGTCCACGGCCAGACTCGAAGGAAAAACTACCTAAAGCAGTCACCGATTCCACTAGTGTCTGTCGCCGATTCCACCTTTGTGAATCGCCGACTCCCATAGTGAATCACCGACTCCACTTGGTTTTTTCTCGAGCCTCTGCTCAGCTCGGAAGTCAAGAAATCCTAAGGCCAGTCGCCGACTCCACTGGGTTTCTTTTGAGTTAGTCCAATTAATACCTACGCTCCGGTTGGAATTCGCTTTTGTCACCTATGACATCTGAAAGGCAAAAGCACGATTACCATCTGAGAAACAAGGGTAAATCCTCAGTGGTACCCGATGGGGCACAAGCTGAGCATCCACAACCAAACATACAAGTTGAAAGGTTCGAGGATGCCCAAACTGATCTGCCCCCTCGGACATCCATCTCTCCTAATCTAGAAGCAAGGTTGGTTAACTTCATGGATAACATTGAAAGAAGAGTTAGCAACCTTGAAAAAGCAAGGAGTCAGACAACCATCACCCGCAAGAGAGCGTGTGAATCGACTTCTCACAATTATCCAACTACGAGGAAAAAGAAAGGTCCAGAGCCAAAAAAATCAAGAGCTGGATCCAGTAAGAGTCGCACTAATAGGACTCTTACAACACGACTCGTAGAGGACCTCCGTCGGAAGCTGGCTGACACTCTAGTCATCAGCAATCCGATCGAGTTCTTAAGAGTCAACAATGACTCCTCGAACAGATACACTAGCAATGCGGCTGATTCCTTCAGAAAGGATTGGAAGCCCAAAATTGATAACAAAGTGTATCAAACATCCGTCAAACGATCGCCAAGGGGTCCACCTCAACCTTGGAGGAACCGGACCCCACTAACAATCAGCAAAGGCGAGCTGTTTGAAAAACTGAGGAACAGAGCGCATCTGCCCGCTCCTCGCTCTATGGACCCTGCAACCAAGGATCGCCGCTAGAAAAGTGGAAAATTCTGTGAATTCCACAAGGACCACGACCATCTGACAGACTATTGCAGGGAATTTTCGCTTTATGTCGAGCAGTTACAATTGCAGGTCTAACGTGAATGGGAAGCGCCCACGCTCTCCTTCATTAGACAGTGACAAAAGCGGGGATCGCCCACGGAAAACCACCCATATGCTATCTGGTGGTAGACCAACAGAAAGGCTCTCATAACTAAGAGGAATAGGAATAAGCTGTCACCCAAAAGTCCCTGCATCTAGCACACGGACAACGTACAGCAACGTCACGCTTAGTATTAAGCGCGTTAGAACCTCTTAGTCTATGTGTTAGTTTAAAAATTACAAACATTACTGTTGTAATTTACATCTTTTTAATAAAATTTAGATTTATCATCTACCTACGACTCTAGCTAGCACCCCGCATTATGAATCTATTGCCTTAATAGATCAAAATTATCTTTAAACACATTCAGCCCAATCTGGTCCCTTCAGCCTAGATATGGGTCCAAAAAGTTGCTCTGTCATCATGGCCAGAGTTCAACCACACGTTAGGGTCTAAAAGCAGAGTCCTAGGTAGTTGATAGGTACAAGCGAACCCAACCACAAGAGGTTCTAAGTACCCACCACAAATCAAAATCTATCACGTCGCTACGGCCTTAATAGATTAGTAATCGTTTTCACCCCATCTCATTGTTGCATCTTTGATATGGGACAAAAAGTTGCTCCGTCACCTCGGCCGGAGCAAAACTACAACTCTAAAGTCTTAGGATTGATAGTATCTTTTTATTGTTATCTTTCGAATTTGTTAATCGATATTGCGACTTACTATTAGTTGTGAAGTTTAGTTTATTTTCACGAATTTAACCGTAGACTGAGCTACGATTCGTACGACCAAGTCTACGCCCAGAGTGGCTAGCGATAGGGTTAGTCTAATTTACGTCCAGAGCGGCTAAATTACGACTCGCGAATCTAGTTTCGGGTCTTAGTTACAATTCGAAAGAATAAAGTAAATAAACAATTGAATAGAAAAGCAAAAGCGATTAATTTCACAAAAAATTCAGATTACAAAAAAGGATAGCAATTACAAAAAGATTACAAAATAAAAGGACTCATAAAATCTATTCTTGCGCGGCTTCGTCCTTCATCTTGTCGAGAGCCTCTTTATTCTTCTCAAGCTCCTCAGGATGTTGCTCTACCCACGCCATTATGTCCGTGATGTAGTCGGGGGGTAGAGCGGGAAACACGGAAGGACCAAAGAATATGAGCTCTTGAAGCTGGTCGGATTGGTAACGTACATCCAAATCCAACCCAGCAGCTCTCCCAGCAAGTGCGGCATTGTCATCTTTCAGAGTCAGAACCTCTTCTTCCACACTCGCGAGCTCGTTTTTTAGCTCAGTAGTTTCTCGTTGACTCTGAGCAGCTTGCTTCTTTAACTCCACTATCGTAGCCTCAAGCGAGGCTACGTGCCCTCTTTCACTAGCTAGCTGGCTCTTCAGATCTTCAGTGTCCTTAACACGGCCAGAACTAGCAACTTTCAGATCTTTTCGGAGTGCCAAGATCTTCGCGACATAGTCATCAATCTCTTTCTGCTTGGACTCAATAGTTTTGTCCTTCTTGGGCAGAATGTTGTCACGAAGGTTCTCCATTCTCGATCTCACGTTCTTCAGCTTATCGAGAGCCTTTTCACTTTCCTTGAACTTTGCGTCGAGTTGGTTGTATCTCTCTTGAATCTTCTCGACGTCATGGATAGAGTCTCCATGATAACAAGCATGTGCCATATAACATGCGGCATTCATATGCTTCAACAGTTCACTCCGGCACCAAGTCCCAGGATGCCCCAAGAGGAGTGACATCGCTTCCCTTCTAGTTTCAGCACTAGCCATAAAATCAGGAAGTGTCACTCCAGCAGAAGTGTAAGGCTCGTAGCCCCGGGGAGGTGGTGGTACAGAGCGAGAGCTCGACCCGTGCTCAAAGGTCCGGCGAGGCTCGCTGCGAGAGGTCTTCTTCTTTTGCAATCTTATCAGCTTACCCTTTCGGAACCTCTGGCGCATATAAAGAGGTGCAGCGTCATGGTATAGAATGGATCGTCTCTGACCACCTTCCAGCTCTTTCTCGGTTGGTGGTTCACGCGCATCTTCAACATCTTCAAATGTAAAGTCTTCCCTTTGGCAAAGGACAAAGGGAACACCGCGCGGCACAGAATATGCAATAAGCATACGCGCTATTCGATCCGAGGCCTCAATATCCCTCGTGCTCAGCTCAATCGAGGCGTTCATATGCACTCGATTGGGGTCATTCCACATTTCCCGACTCCCGGGAAGAAATTCAGAAGTGATGAATATGAACTCTTTTCTCCAGTTGGATCCGAAGTTCGTCGGGAGCTCATCGACGATGTTCTTGTCGAAATGTCGTCGCGTGAACCCAAAACGACCGGATCCAGACTTCTCTTTGGTGAGCTTGTAGAAGTACAAGAACAAGCTCGCCGTCGCAGCAATGTTCAGCCCCCAGCAGATGTTCATAAAGCCCCGCAGGATCACAAAGAATCCCGTCGGGAGCTGCGACAGGGACACTTCAAATGTCAAAAGCACCTCGCTAATGATCTCCGGAATTGGTAGCTTGGAGAAGTGCTTAAAGTAGACCCTCTGGATGGCCTGGAACCCCGGGGGTGGCAGATTGATTGGCTGGTACCGCGACACCCAGAATCGCAAGTGACCAGACAATTGAATCCCCGATAGCAATGATCGAGCGTCGCTTGCATTCAGATTTGAGGAGGGATTCACTCCATCAGACCCGTCCAAGGTTGCAGGGGTCATCACTTGTTCATACTCGCCGTCTCCAGAACGGCCAATCGGAAGCAACCTTGGCACGCCATTCACGGCAATTTCGCAGTGAGCGAACCCAGAGGGGTTCAAAGCTCCAATGTAAGTATTTAAGTCGAGGTCCGGGTCCCGACTAGCATCTAGATCCACAGGAGGTGGCGGAGTTCTTTCAGAGCGCCGGCCCGCTCTACGTCGTGGATTTGGAACACCACGGTCCACAGTCAGTATCTCCTCGAAGTTTATATTTAGAGGAGGTGGGACCCCTTCATTCTCTTCGGGCACATGTACTTTGCCCTTTCCCGTGGTACGCCTTCTCTTTCGCTTCCGAGAAGGACCTTGATTCGGGTTCAGTCCCGACACAATACGGCCTTCCGCGCTCACGACCAATGGTGCGGTGCGACGCGCGGAAGAATCATCTATCAGCATAGGAGTCGCCGACTCCAGCACACGAGTCGCCGATTCAGTGACAGGAATCGGCGAGGTATGTCCAGGAGTCGCTGACCCAACGGCAGCTGAGCCCTGCCCCCTTCGCTTGAAGGATTTCCCTTTAACAGGGCCTGCATGAGTCGCCGACTCCACAATGGGAGTCGCCGACACAGAGGCCACGGGAATTTTCCCCAGCTCGAGAGGCTACCGTACGACTACAATGGCCAGGCTCTGAGTCGCCGATTCCACAGGGGGAGTCGGCGACACTGGCGGGGCGCCCAGTAGTTCGTGCACGGTGGTACTCAACTCCATTCCGTGAGGTGGCACGACCGGAATCGCCGACTCAACCTCTCTGTCAGGAGAGGGAATCGGCGACTCAACGGTGTTCAACGCCTCATCCAGGTTGTCAGTTATCATTTCAGCTATGAAAGCTGACGTTTCATCTTCGGACAAAGGGGAATCGGGGGTAGACATGAGGGCAATCGACGATTCTAAGGTTGAAAACTGGGGAATCGGCGATTGAAAAATGTGGGGGTTTAGGCGATTTAAGAGTGGCAAAAGTGTTGTGAGGGTTTATGGAAAACCTCTCCACTATTTATAGCCCTTGGGAAAATTGCAAAAACCCCCCAGAAAATCCAAAATTTACGAAATTTGAGATCAAGATTCGATCTCCAAATCCCCCAAATCACGCCAAGTCGCCGACTCCACAGGGCAGTCGCCGACTCCGGGCAAACACTCACTGCATTGTGAGAAACTTTCCTTATTTGGAGATTTTGCATATATTCCCCGTATATCTCCCAAATATTCCAAGGATCTCCCGAAAAGATCCGACGGTTACACTAGGAGTCGCCGACTCACAGAGGGAGTCGCCGACTCACAAGGGTAAAAAACAAGAATACCCTCCACAGTTACCCAAACCATAGGTATCGCCGACTTAGGAGTATCACAAACTCTAGTCGCCGATTCCGGGTAAAATTACACTAAAACTGCCCCAAGTGCAAGTTTTAAGGGGGGAGTATCACAAACTCTCCCGACACTTCCGTCACTTTGACCAGAAGTTGTCAAATTTTAAGGGGGGAGTATCACAAGCTCTCCCGGCACTTCTGTCTATAGGATGGAAGTCGTCACATTTCGAGGGGGAGTATCACAAACTCTCCCGACACTTCCGTCACTTTGACCAGAAGTTGTCAAATTTTAAGGGGGGAGTATCACAAGCTCTCCCGACACTTCTGTCTATAGGATGGAACTCGTCACATTTCGAGGGGGAGTGTCACAAGCTTTCCCGACACTTCTGTTTATAGGATGGAAGTCGTCACATATCAGGGGGGAGTATCACAAGCTCTCCCGACACTTCTGTCTATAGGATGGAAGTCGTCACATATCGAGGGGGAGTATCACAAGCTCTCCCGACACTTCTGTCTATAGGATGGAAGTCGTCACATATCGAGGGGGAGTTTCACAAGCTCTCCCGACACTTCTGTCTATAGGATGGAAGTCGTCACATTTCGAGGGGGAGTGTCACAAGCTCTCCCGACACTTCTGTCTATAGGATGGAAGTCGTCACATTTCGAGGGGGAGTATCACAAGCTCTCCCGACACTTCTGTCGCTCTAGCCAGAAGTCGTCAAAGAAGTTGAGCACGGTAAAATCTGTCGCTTCGGCCAGATTTACTGAGGACAAATTTGAGCAAAGGAGGGACACACGTAAGGATGTTTTCTTTTTTGCAGGAAAGGTTCTAATAGTGAACCAGACTCTGATAGTGAGTCAGCAGGTTCTGTATCCGAGGCGAGAATCGGATTCTGATAGTGGATCTGTAGCCTTGGTCAGAATCAGATTCTAATAGTGAGTCGGCACTTCTGTCGCTTCGGCCAGAAGCTGTCACATTTTTTGAGCATGATAGATCTGTCGCTTCGGACAGATCAATCAAGGATTTATTGAGCAAAGGAGGGACATCACGAAAGGTAGATCACACGGTAAGTTCAATAATAAATATATGCGTTTTCGAACTGATCTAGTTGTTTTGCAGGATGTTTTCTTTTTTGCAAGAAAGGTTCTAATAGTGAACCAGGTTCTAATAGTGAACCAGACTCTAATAGTGAGTCAGACTCTGATAGTGAGTCAGCAGGTTCTGTATCCAGATAGTGGATCTGCAGCCTTGGACAGAATCAGACTCTGATAGTGAGTCAGATTCTAATA
>LFYR01001841.1:583432-596882 GCA_001185155.1 Zostera marina
GGATGATAGATTTGTCGCTTCGGAAACATAAGAGGCAGCTCCGCACGGCAAGGTCAGTAAATCAATAAATATATCCTTTAGACTGATATAGTTGTTTTGCAGGTTGTTTTTTGTTTTGAAAGCATGATTCTGTCGCTTCGGCCAGAACCCGATTCGGATAACGAATCCACGCATTTTGTTGCTTCGGCCAGAATCAAACCAAGAATTATGTTGTCGCTTTGGCTTCAATAGTTCTTCAAACATTTGGAGATCATTTTGTCGCTTTGACCTTAATGATCTCGACCCATCTTGCGCTTCGGCCTATGGGGTAACCGTCGTTGCGGACACCAAGTCGCCCTTGATCAGGGTAGACTATAAACATCAGTTCTGATAGTGAACTAGATTCTGTTGCTTCGGCCAGAATCAGATTCCAATAGTGAATCCACGCGATCTATTGCTTCGGCCAGAACCCGATTCGGATAACGAATCCACGCATTCTGTTGCTTCGGCCAGAATCAGATTCTAATAGTGAATCCACGCATTCTGTCGCTTCGGCCAGAATCCACACAGCAAAAGTTGCTCTTGATCAGAGTAGGACTATAAACTTGTAGTTCCATTGGCCTGGAATTAGATTCTGATAGTGAATCAGTCCATCTGATAGTGCATGGACCACGCGGAGTCATTAGTATCGCTGTGAGCACAATGACTAGATTCTGATAGTGAATCAGTCCATCTGATAGTGCATGGACCACGTGGAGTCATTGTGTCGCTGTGAGCGCAATGACTCGATCCCATCTTGTCGCTTTGGCCTTGGTGCGGATCACCTTGCTTGGGGGGGATACTGGCGGTACAAGCATGTTTCTTGTGCTCTTTTCAGGGGGGAGTACTAGTGAGATATGACTGATTACGTCAGTCACTACCAGCAACGCCCTTCAACAAGGACTAGGGTTCCGCCACTTTATGCCGGACCCCCGGAGAGATCCACGGATACGGGCAAGTGTCTACGTCAATTACTCAAGTCAACACTGGGAATCGGCGACTGGGACTACCAAGTCGCCGACTCCAGAGGTGAGCCGCCGATTCTAGGCCTCGTTGGTCAGTTCTGGTAGACTACCAACCTGGCTCATGGGGAATCGATAGCTTCACTCTGAGTCCCCGACTCCCATACCTGAGTCGCTGACTCCTAGCCGTTACTTGACTTGGCCCACGCTATTATGGCACCCTTAATGGGGCACCATAATAGCGTAGCCCCATGGGTAATGAATGAGAAACGTCCCAAAAGACCCTATAAAAGGGGTTTTTGGGGGGTCTTCTCATTCATCAAGTATTCCCCACACAACACACTCGACACACTCCAACCAGAGCAACTAAGGAGCCCGAGTCGTCGACTCCCACACTTGAGTCGTCGAATCCCCTCCACTTCTGCAGATATTTGACGTAGAGCGCGCGTCGTGGACGCCAAACCCTACGGCCCTCCTCGCGACCCCGCGAGCCTACTGGTAGCAGATTTCGTGTTCATCACAAGGTATATCAAACCTCCACCAAACAGTCGCCAAAGGGTCCACCTCAACCATGGAAGGATCGGACCCTGCTAACAATCAGCAAAGGCGAGCTGTTTGAGAAACTGAAGAACCGAGCGGATCTGCCCGCTCCTCTCTCTATAGACTCTGCAACCAAGGATAGCCGTCAAAAAGCTGGAAGATTCTGTAAATTCCACAAGGACTACGGCCACCCGACGGACTATTGCAGGGAGTTCTCGCTTTATGTCGAGCAACTGATCTCGAAGGGTGAACTTGGCAGCTTTGTCAAAGGATCCCGAGGACGGGGCGATTGGAAGTCTGACACGAAGGGGAAGCGTCCACGCTCTCCTTCGCCAGACAGCGACAGTAGCGAGGACCACCCACGGAAAACCATCAATATGATATTTGGTGGTGGATCCATTAGAAGGCTAGCATAACTGAGAGGAATAGACCAAGGAATAAGCTGTCATCCAAAGGTCCCTACATCTGGCACATGGACAATATGCAGCAATACTACGCTTAGTATTGAATACATTATTCCTTAGGGCCTCTTAGTATATATGTTAGTACAAGTTACAAAGTAGAAAATTAGATTTTACCTTTGTAATTTTATTTCAATAAAGTTGACATTTGTTGCAAAATCATCTACCTACGACTCTAACTAGCACCCCACCTTATAAATTTATTTTGTCGCTATGGCCTTAATAGATTAAAATCGTTTTGACACTTTGGACTTAACGATTCAACCCAATCTTGTCGCTTCAGCCTTGATGTGGGTCCAAAAGTTACTCTGTCGCTACGGCTAGAGTTCAACTACACATTAGGGTCTAAAGTATAGATTCTTAGGTAGTTGATAGGTATAAGTGAACCCAACCCCAAGAGGTTCTAAGTACCCACCACACTTACCAGAATCTATTATGTCGCTATGGCCTTAATAGATTAAGAATCGTTTTGTCGCTATAGCCTTAACGACTCAACCCCGTCTTGTCGCTACGACCTTGATGAGGGTAAAAAGTTACTTCGTCGCTTCGGCCAGAGGTGAACTACATATTAAGGAATCTAGAGTCTTAGGATTGAAAAAAGTTCTAAGTGCTTACGTCACTTAGTCTAGAAAATTCTAAGTCTTAGCTAAAATTCTCGACAGTTTTCCAACTCACTACGTCAATTAGTTTTGCGAGTCTTGATTAGTTGTGAAGTTTAATTTATTTCACAAGTTTAGCCGTAGATAGAGCTACGATTTGTATGACCAAGACTACACCCAGAGTGGCTAGCGATAGGGTTAACAGAGTCTAATTTACGTCCAGAGCGGCTAAATTACGACTTGTGAATCTAGTTTCGGGTCTTAGTTTCAATTCAAAAAATAAATTAAACAAACAATTAATTTAGAAAGCAAAATAGTTGATATTAAGTTCCAAAAGATTACAAAAAAACATATCAAAAATTATAAGCTAAGAAGAAATAAAAAATCTCTAATCTTCTTCATCGTTCTTTAGCTTGTCGAGGGCATCCTTGTTTTTCTCCTTTTCTTCAGGATGCTCGTTTACCCATGTCATGATATCCGAGATAAAGTCTTCGGGTAGTGATGGGAACATTGAGGTACCAAAGAAGCTAAGTTCTTGGAGTTGATCAGATTGATACTTCTTATCCAACTCCAAGTCCTTAGCCTTCTCCAGAAGTGCGGAGTTCTCCTTGTTCACACCTTTCAACTCCTCCTTAGAGCGAGTGAGTAGTTGGTCATTCAGCTCATCGTACTTCCTCTCCAGCTCAGAGTTAGTGCTCCTCAGATTCGCATTTGTGGCTTCAGATGAAACCACATTTCCAATCTCCATCTCCAGCTGGGCTCGCATGTCATCTATTTGCTTAGAGGCATCCTTCTTTTCTTTGCGGAGTCACAGAATCTTCGCAACATAATCATCTATTTCCTTTTTCTGGGACTCAATCGTCTTCTCCTTCTTCGGGATGACATTGTCTCTAAGGTTCTCGAATCTTCTTTGGACATGGGCCAGCTTGCCCAGCTATTTCTCGCTATGCTTGTACTTGACGTCCAGTTCATTGTATTGATCTTGAATCTTCTGGACGTCATTTATCGAGTCCATGCCAAAGCAAGCATGGGCCATGTAGCAAGCCTACATAAAAAAAAAAAACAAATTAGCAAACAAAAAATATATATAGGTAAAAAGATGTTTTCAGAAGATAGAAGTACTTACAGCGTTCAGAGCTGTCACTCTGAACCCATCTTCCAGATTTCGCCATTAAGATGGACATGGCATCCGACCTGACTTGTGGATCAGTCATAAAGTCAGGAAGGGGCATGCCACTCGTATAGGGCGCGAAACCAGCCCGCTCAGGTACGGCTCGAGAGCTTGAGCCCCTCTCAAATATGCTCCGGACCTTGGGAGCTTTGGCTTTCTTTTCCAGTCTGACCAGCTTCGCCCGTCGATATCTCACGGCCATGTGCGGAGCGGCAGCATCAAAATATAGAAGTGTTCGCTTCTTTCCGCTCGCCATCTCTTCATTTGTGGGAGGTTTCTGAACCTCCATAACATATTCAAATGTGAAGTCCTCACGCTGGCAGAGGACAAAAGGCACGCCACGGGACAGGTGGTGAGCTTTCAGGGCCTTGGATATCTTGGTGGTGGCAATCACATCATCCGCCATCAAGCCCAGATTCACACTCAGCTTCGCACAATTTGGATCAGCCCAAACTTCCCGACTCCCGGGAAGAAACTCAGAATTAACAAAAATGAACTTTTTCCACACTCCATGGTTAGTTGGAAGATCATCGACCAAGTTGCGATCGAGGTTTCGTCGCGCCAACCCGAGACGACCCGATCCAACCTTCCCATCCTTGCACAACTTGTAGTAGTTGAGGAAGAGGTACGGGGTGGGGGTAACACCTAGACTCCAACAAATGTTCATGAAGCCTCTCAACGTCACAAAGAATCCCGCTGGTAATTGTGATAGCGAGACTTCAAAAGCAAGCAACAATTCACTCATGAGCTCCGGAATGGGCAGTTCAGGGAAATGCTTGAAGTACATCTTGAGTAAAGCCTGGAACCCCGGTGGTGGAAGGTTCGCAGGCTGGTATTGCGACATCCAGAAGCGGAGATGTCCAGAAATCTTCATTCCCCTCAAAAGATTTCGAGCCTCTTTCGTGCTGAGGATGGAGGGGGGATGCACTACAGATTGACGCGTAAGCGTCGCTATGGTCATAACTTGTTCAAATCGACCCTCGCCCGAGCGGTCGACAGGAAGCAGTTGTGTCGCACCATTGACATACGACTCACAATGCGCATATCCGGTCGGATTCACGAGCCCAGTATAGTTTGGGAGATCAGCATCGGGATCTCGACCTAAATCCATCTCGACTGGAGATGGAGGAGTTCTTTCTCTTTCACGACGACCCTCATCTGGAGAAGGGCTGGGAATTCCATGATCAATGATGAGTTCCTCGTCGAAGTTTACATTATGAGGATTCTCGGCCTCCTCTTGGCCAGGCACATAGATTTTGACTTTACCATGGCTTCGTCGTCTCTTCTTCTTTTTTGAACCATCGTCCTGAGATGGTCGCTTATTAGGGTTCATCCCAGACACGATGACACTCTCGGAATTTACCATCAGTGGCGCAGTAGTTGAATTATCCACTGTTTGAATGGGAATCGCCGACTCATCTACCTGAGTCGTCGATTCAACTGGCCTAGTCGCCGACTCATAACGGATGTTTGAGGCCTTAGAGTCGGTTGCCAACTTTCCCCCCTCTTGAAGGAGGTCTTCTTCTTTGAAACCCTGGGAATCGGCGACCCCGAAGAGAGAATCGTCGACTCACCAGGGATTTCTCCCTGCCTCACTTCCGGCATTGATGAAGCATGAAATCTGCTACCAGTAGTCTTACGGGATTGCGAGGAAGGCCGGAGGCTTTGGAGAGATCGACGCGCGCTCTACGTCAATGTACCTGCAGAAATGGAGGGGAATCGACAACTCACGTGGGAGTCGGCGATTCGGGCTCCTTGGTTTGCTCTGGTTGGAGTGTTGTCAAGTGTGAATGACTTGGAGTGGAGGACCCCCAAGGACCCCTTTTATAGGGTCCTGGAGGCGTTTCCCCATTCATTAGCGTGGGGCCCACTCCATTATGGTGCCCAATTAAGGGTGCCATAATGACGTGGGCCCTCCCAAGTAACGGTTGGGAATCGACGACTCAGGTATGGGAGTCGCCGACTCCCTTGTGGTCAGGTCCTCGTTCTACCAGACCCGAGTGCCCTGTCTGGAGTTGGTGATTCACCCCTGGAATCGGCGAGACTTGGTAGTCCCAATCGGCGATTCCCAGGTGTTGCCTTGAGTACTTGACGTAGACACTTGCTCCGCACCGTGGATGCCTTCTGGGGGTCCGGCTTAAAGTGACGGAACCCTAGTCTTTGTTGAGAGGCATTGCTGGGAGTGACTGACGTAATCAGGCATGTCTCACCAGTACTCCCCCTGAAGAGAGCACAAGAAACATGCGTGTATCTCCAACCCTGCAACGAAAGGTAGCCGTAAAAAAGGTGGAAAATTCTGTAAATTCCACAAGGACCACGGCCACCTAACGGACCACTGCAGGGAGTTCTCGATTTATGTCGAGCAACTGGTCTCGAAGGGTGAACTTGGCAACTTTGTCAAAGGATCCCAAGGACGGGACGGTTGCAAGTCCGACCCGAAGGGGAAGCGTCGACGCTCTCCTTCGCCAGACAGCGACAGTAGCGAGGACAGCCAACGGAAAACCATCAATATGATATTTGGTGGCAGATCCGTTGGCCAGAATAGGGGATATTCCCGGAAGGTGCTGATGTCACAATCAACACCTCGCGACAATGGAAAGCGGGTCCGGAAAGAGAAGTCGATATACTTCTCTGAAGAGGACCTGGACGATGCCCTGCTACCCCACGACGATCCACTTCCTGTGTCGAGAGGATGATTGTCGACAGTGGCAGTTCCGCGGACATCCTCTATATAGACACCTTCACCAAGATGGGCCTTAAAAAGGAGGATCTGTCTCCTTGCAAGGAAGCCATATATCTACAGGTTTACTAACGTCGCCGCCCCAGTGGCCGACGTTATTGACCTGAAGGTCTCCATCGGATCCCGGCAAGGGAGGGTTAGTCGAACTTGTCGTTTTATATTGGTGGAAGTAGAATCCACTTTTCACGGCATCTTTGGACGACCCTTCATCCATGGGATCAAAGCAGTCCCGTCTTCTTATCACCAGTGCATACGATACCCAGTCAAAGGGATCGTCGCAACTGTCAAACGATCACAAAAAGATTCTAGACAAGGGCATAAGAAGGCAACCCAGCTGGTCAGACCAAACAACATGCTCGTCCACGCCCCACCCGACAACGGGGAGAGGGAAAAATTACAACCCGTGGATGAGACTGAAATGTACCAGCTAGAGGGGGACACGTGGCACTAGGAAAGGGGTTAGCCCCCGACCTAAGGGCCAAGCTTGTGACTGTCCTGAAGGAGTACCAGGACAGGTTCGTTTGGGAGGGTGAGGCTCCGACACAAATTGCGCGTCAAATCGTGACGCACAAACTCAATGTCGACCCATCTATCCCAGCTCGTCGCCAAAAGCGTCGAGTGCTCACTTATGACAGGCGGGAAGCCGCCAACGAAGAGATATCAAAACTTCTGAATGCTGAACACATTCGAGAGGTTCGATATCCAACTTGGTTGGTCAACCCCGTCCTTGTCAAGAAGCCCAATGGCAAGTGGTGCATGTGCATTGATTTCACGGATCTCAATAAAGCATGCCGCAAGGATAGTTACCTGCTCCCATCTATCGACAAACTAGTCGATGGAGCTGGTGAGACATGCCTGATTACACCAGTCACTACCCATCAACGCCTCTCAACAAGGACTAGGGCTCCGTCGCTAAGGCAGGACCCCCGGAGAGCTCCCACGGTGCGGAACATCGTTCTTCGTCCAGATCGCCGAGTTAGCCCATGAATCGCCCGATTGGACTACCAAGTCACCGACATACAGGATAACTCGCCGAGTTAAGGCAAGATCGGCAGTATGGTAGACTGTACGACTTGGCCTTAGAAACTCGCCGAGTTAGCCCTTAACTAGGCGACTTCCATACCTGAATCGGCGACTTACGACCGTTACTCGGCGGCAGCCAACGTCATAAATGTTACCATATATGACCATAGGCGCGATCCCCGCCGATGAGTGCGCCCTCCGAGACCCTATAAAAGGGGTCCCAAGGGGACACTCAAAGGCACGATTCAAGTTCCACCCTCACACCAGAGCAAACACCACGAAACTCGCCGATTCTCACTAGAATCGCCTAGTTTCACTTGCAGGTATTTTGACGTAGAGCGTGCGTCGTGGACTCCAAAGCCTCCGGCATCAACCTCGCACCACCGCGAGCCCTGGTAGCAGATTCAGTGCTTCATCAGGAGCGTCTGGTAATGAACTCCTCCCTATGATGGATGCCCACTCAGGATATAACCAGATCCTGATGCATGAGCTTGATGAAGAAAAAACATCCTTCATCACGGACTCAGGGACATTCTGTTATAAGGTGATGCCATTCGGTTTAAGGAATGCTGGGGCTACATTCCAACGCTTAATGGACAAAGTTTTGCGGACTAGATCGGGCGCAATATTTCTGCTTATGTTGATGACATCCTTGTCAAATCATCAAGCGTGGAAAAGCACCCCGAGGATCTGAGAGAAACCCTTAGGACATTAATGCAATACGGAATGAAGCTTAACCCAAACAAGTGTTCCTTCGGAATCAACGAAGGTAATTCCTTGGTTTCTACGTAGGTCAGCACGGGATTAAACCAAATCCCGACAAAATCCAAGCAATCCTTGATATGAAAGCCCCCTGCACAATCAGAGATGTACAAAGGTTGAACAGACGAATTAATGCGCTCAGTCGTTTCATATCACAATCGGCTGACAAATGCAAATCGTTCTTCCAGCTACTAAAAACTGCGGCTAAGGGTAGTATCACTTGGACACTGGAATATGAGGAGACATTTACCAAGTTAAAAGCACATATATCCTCACTTCCAATGCTGACCTCATCCAAGGATGGGGAGAACCTGTACTTGTACATAGCGGCCTCAGAAGAAGCCGTAAGTGCAGTCCTTATCGCCCAAAGAGATAAGGACCAAGTTCCCATCTATTACCACTCGAGGTGACTACAAGGAGCAGAAATAGGATATTCTCCAATTGAGAAGGTCGTATACGTTGTGATCCATGCTTGTCGTCGTTTTCGAGCCTACTTCTTGGCGTACACGATCGTAGTACTTACATCGTGTCCCCTATGCCGTCTACTCGACAAGCCAGACATATCGGGAATGTTAACTAAGTGGGCAATCGAGCTCAGTGAGTTCGACTTGGATTTCCAACCAGCCACTGCCATCAAAGGGCAAGTTGTGGCAGATTTCATTGTCGAGCTCACACCATCGAACCTAACCCAACCATGGATTGTGGACGTAGACGGTTCGAGTTGCAGCACAGGCTCGGGTATCGGAGTGAAAATCCATAGTACAGATGGAAAAAATTACGAACACTCGATACGGCTTCACTTCCCGGCATCTAACAATGTCGCGTAAATCGACGATTCAGGTATGGAAATCGCCTATTTAGGGACTAAGTCGCCCAGTTTCAAGGGCCGAGATGTGCAGTCTACCATACTGCCGATCTAGATCTAACTCGGCGACTTACCCCTAAAGTCGGCGACTTGGTAGTCCAATCGCAATTTACGGGTTAACTCGGCGATTTAACGATGAACGTGTTCCGCACCGTGGGAGCCTTCCGGGGGTCCGGCATAAAGCGACGGAACCCTAGTTCTTATTGAAGGGCATTGCTGGGAGTGACTGATGTAATCAGGCATGTCTCACCAAGACACCAAAACAAAAATTTAAAAAGTTCGAAAAAGGGGAACCATCTTAGAGACCAAAACACGACGGAAAGATTTGCCAGACATCTGAGGAGTCTGGAAAATCAAGATACCCAAGGTTCAAAGACTTGGAATTCACAGTCTTCAGCACTCCAAAAGAGGAAATCTACAATAAAGAAAAAGGAAGGATGAGGTTACCTCAACCAGTGGAGTTAAACCCTGCAACAAAAGAGGCCCGGACAAGGAACAACAGGTACTGCAAGTTCCACAAGGATTATGGGCACAACACAGAAAACTACAGGGAACTAAGTGCTTTCCTAGACACTCAAGTAAAGGAAGAAAAGCTAAAACAATACATAAACACAGTTGAAAGGGGGCGACAAGGTTGCAAAGACCCAAGCAACAAGAGCAAGTGACAACGCTCAAGGAGCCCTGATTCAAACACTGACCATAAAAGAAGAGTAATAAATCTAATCTTCGGGGGAGGATCGGTAGGAGAAAGCAGAAGTTACTCGCGAAAGGTAATGCAGAATACAACAATACCAAGATCTAGAAATAGAACATACCCAAGCGAGGGAATAAGTTTTTCTGAGGAAGATCTGGATAATGTGGTCAGTCCGTATGAAGATCCTCTAGTAATACAGGTGGACATTGGGGATGATCTAAGCCTGAGTAAAGTCATGGTGGACAATGGCAGCTCAGTAGACATACTGTACTTAGCTGCATTTGAAAAAATGGGCTACAAAGTGGAACAGTTAACCCCAGCCAAGGAGGTCATATACGGATTCACAAATACAAAGGTCCCAGTAGTAGGAGCCATCGATTTGCAGATATCCTTAGGGAAGAGAAACGGAAGAGTCTCACGCACTGCACATTTCATTATAGTTAACATCGACTGTCCGTTCAATGGGATCCTGGGCAGGCCTAGCATTCACTGTTTTAAAGCAATACCGTCATCATATCATCAATGCTTCAGGTATCCAGGAAAGGATGGAAAGATGACAACAGTTTTCGGAGCACAAAAAGACTCCAGAGACTTTTACAGGAAGGCAACCAAAATGGCCAAACCAATAACCATGTACATCCAGGAAAGAGAGGATGAGGAAAACATAGCCTCAACCAATCACGTTGAGGAGGTCAAACTCTCAAAAGGAGGGGTCTTGATAGGTACATCTATATCCCCCGAATTAAAAAATTTATTACTATGTTTATTAGAGACTCATGTGCATACATTTGTATGGGAGGGGGAGGCACCCTCACAGGTACAACGCACCATAACATGCCATGAGCTCAACACAGACAGCAACTTTACTCCTATCCGGCAAAAGCGAAGGATACTCACAACCGAAAGAAAAAAAACAGCACAGGCTGAAATTGAGAAGTTGATCAAGGCTGGGCACATACGGGAAGTAAAGTACCCGAAATGGCTAGCTAATCCAGCCATGGTTAAAAAGTCTAATGGGAAATGGAGAATGTGTGTGGATTTCACAGACCTCAACAAAGCATGCCCAAAGGACAGCTATCCACTCCCATCCATCGATAGATTAGTGGATGCACATTCAGAATACAATCAAATCCTAATGAAAGAAGAGGGTGAAGAGGCCACATCATTTATCATAAATTGGGGAACATACTGCTATAAAGTCATGTCCTTCGGGCTACGGAACGCAGGAGCAATCTTTCAAAGGCTCATGGACAAGGTTTTCAAAGAGCAAGGAGGGAGAAATGTCCTGGCGCACGTAGATGATATTCTGGTAAAGTCCAAGAAAGTAGAAGACCACCCAAATGATCTGAAAGAAACTCTGGAAACTCTATAGAAGTATGGAATGAGGTTAAACCCCGCTAAATGCAGTTTCAGAGTACAAGGAAAGTTTCTTGGATTCTACGTAGGGCAAAAGGGGATAAAACCAAATTCAGAAAAGATATCGACAATATTAGAAACAACACCGCCTCGAACAATAAAGGAAGTGCAGAAACTGAATGGAAAAATCAACGCCTTAAGTCGGTTTATTTCCAAAACAACAGACAAGGGCAAACCCTTTTTCCAATTATTAAAAACTAGCCAAAAGAGAGCAGTAACATGGACTCCAGAGTGCGAGCAAGCATTTCAGCAGCTCAAAGCACACTTAGCTTCATTACCACATCTAACTTCACCAAAAGTGGGAGAAGAATTATATGTCTATGTAGCAGTTTCAGAGAAGCCATCAACGCAGTTTTAATATGTCAAAGGGATAACGAGCAAATCTCAATATATTATCACTCCAAAAGGCTACAAGGGGCAGAAACACGATACCCTCCAGTGGAAAAAATAGTCCTGGAAGTAATACATGCAGCACGCAGATTCCGAGCATACTTCCTGGCTCACACAATCAAAGTCTTGATAGAACATCCGCTGCGCAGAATACTTCACAGGTCAGATACTTCCAGAAGACTAACGAAGTGGGCTCTGGAGTTAAGCGAGTTTGATTTAGATTTTGTTCCCGCCACTGACATTAAAGGGCAGGTCGTAGCAGACTTCATTGTGGATATGACTCAGGAAAGTAAGGAGAAACCTTGGATAATAGAGGTTGATGGCACAAGCTGTAGTACAGTTGCAGGAGTAGGAATAAAAATAATCACTCCAGACCAAAGAATATACGAACACTCTGTCAGATTACAATTCTCAGCTACAAACAATATAGCAGAATACGAGGCTGTAATTCAAGGCCAGCCAAATACACAAAAACATACAAAGAAATCTCACAACTCAACTAATAGGGGTAGAAAGCCCCATCCCATTCGCAATGTGGGGATTAGACATTGTGGGACCATTCCCAGTATCGACAGGCCAGGCTAAATTCATATTTATGGCTGTCGACTACTTTACAAAATGGGTCGAGGCTCTAGCAGTACCCAAGATAACACAAGACGAAACAACGAAATTTGTCTTCAAATGCATAATGTGCAGATTCGGCGTTCCCATGTGATGGGGGTGAAACCCGACCAGTACTCCAAGACGCGCAAGCAAGCGCCAAGCGGGGAACTCCGCGGGAAACCGGACCGGAACTCAAGTGCGCAGAGCTCTGCTTCTCTAGGACTCCTTTCGCTCCAAATCCCGCCTTTAATGAGTGGGGGGTGCCCTCTATTTATAGGGGTTCTTATGGGGGTAATATGGTCATTTTGGCAGTAACCGCCTAACAGCCAAACTGATCAGATTGGGTCCCGAGATCGACTTTCCAGAGATCGACTTTCTGGGGGTCGACTTTCCTGGTGATCGACTTTATTCAGAAGTCGATCCCAGGGAAGTCGATCCTCAGGAAAGTCGATTTTCCTAGGATTCGACCTGGGACCTCCCCAACCCTAGAATAGATACCTTAACTCATCTTAGGCTATCCGGACTTCTAGTTGCTGGTAGGTAGTGACCGTGTTCGGGATACTGTATCACCAGTACTCCCCCCTCCTCTGCGTATTAGATACTTTGGGATACGTCTTTTAGTACTATGGTATGTGTGTTGGACCTTGTACTATCAGTATTCCCCCTCTTTGCGTGCTGGGATGTGGATTTTTGGTGATGTCCCAGGATGCGAGATCCTCTCTCACCAGTATTCCCCCCATCTCTACGCATGCGAGGTTGTGTCTATGCTTCCACGGAGGTTGTCACGCGCTTTTGCCAACTATTGTCCGGTTTGTCCCAGCCGAAGCATACTCCTTGCGCCCCTGTCTGGCCTGATTTTCCCACGGAACCCTTCTTGCCCACCTTGACGAATTGCCTGAGCTATCTTTGAGCACTGTTTGAGTTCTCTTCCCTGTGGCGGGTTTTGAGAGTACCCGACCCCCTCCTTTTGCTCGCCTTTCTGCGACAGGGGTTGAGTGCGATCCCTCGTCTACCTGCGTTCATCCGTAGGTGAGGATTATTATTTGAATACTTGCCCCCTCCTTTTGCTCCCCTTTCTGTGACTGAGGTTTGGGCGTGATCCCTCGTCTACCTACGTTCAACCGTAGGTGAGGATTGTTATTTAAATACTTGCCCCCTCCTTTTGCTAGCCTTTCTGCGACTGAGGCTAAGTGTAATTCCTCGTCT
>LFYR01001841.1:604178-615965 GCA_001185155.1 Zostera marina
TATGCACTTGAAGACAAACTTTGTTGCTGCTCCTTGAGTTATCTTGGATACAGCTAGTGCCTCGACCCATTTAGTAAAGTAATCGACAGCCACAAATATAAATTTAGCCTGTCCTGTCGATACTGGAAATGGTCCCACAATATCTAACCCCCACATTGCAAAGGGGATGGGGCTTTCTACCCCCGTTAGCTGAGTTGCGGGATTTCTCTGTATGTTTTTGTGTATTTGGCAGGCCTTGCATTTTCTTGCGAATATGACTGCATCTTTTTTCAGTGTGGGCCAGAAGTATCCCTGCCTTATTATTCTTTGGGCCAGAGATCTTCCCCCTTAGTGTATTCCGCATACCCCTTGATGAATCTCCTCTACAACGAATTGTCCTTCTTCTGTTGAGACACATTTCATTAAAGGTCCATCGTAGGATTTCTTATACAGGATGTCACCGATCAGGCGGAATCTTGAAACGCGTGTTTGTAACTTGCGCCTTTCATTCTTGTTTTCGGGAAGTTTCTGTCCCTTGAAGTATTCTATCAAGGGTTTCCTCCAGTCTTCTGCCTGGATCGTGACCATGTTACATGAAGATGTAGATGCTGAGTCAACCAGTATCTCTCTCTGCCCCCCTCGAAAGCAGATGCTAACTTTGCCAGGGCATCAGCTGAGTTGTTTTGACTCCATGGAATCTGCTTTACTTTAACCTTGGTGAATTGTTCTTTGACTTTTTCTAGTGTGGTTGCGTTCTGTACGATCAGGGGTTCTTTAACTGTGAACTCTCCTGTGAATTGCCGAGCCACTAGTTGAGAATCTGTTTTAATGATTATTGAACAGGCTCCCAGCCTTCTGAGGATTCTCATGCCTTGGATTACAGCTTCGTATTCTGCTATATTATTCGTAGCTGAGAACTGTAATCTGATAGAATGTTCATATATTCTTTGGTATGGAGTGATTATCTTTATTCCCACTCCTGCACCTGTACTGCAGCTTGAGCCATCAACCTCTACTATCCAAGGTTTTTCTTTGCTTTCCTGGGTCATGTCTACAATAAAGTCTGCGACTGCTTGCCCCTTAATGGTTGTGGCAGGAACAAAATCTACATCGAACTCGCTTAACTCCAGTGCCCACTTCGTTAATCTTCCGGAAGTATCTGGCCTGTGGAGGATTCTGCGGAGTGGATGTTCTGTTAAGACTTTAATTGTATGAGCCAGAAAGTATGCTCTAATCTGCGTACTGCATGTACTACTGCCAGGACTATTTTTTCCACTGATGGATATCTTGTTTCTGCCCCTTGTAGCCTTTTTGAGTGATAATATATCGGGATCTGTTCACTATCCCTTTGACATATTAAAACTGCACTGATAGCTTCTTCTGAAGCTGCTACGTAGACGTATAACTCCTCCCCTACTTTTGGTGAAGTTAGGTGTGGTAGAGAAGCCATATGTGTTTTGAGTTGTTTAAATGCCTCATCACACTCTGGTGTCCATGTTATTGTCCCTTTTTGACAAGTTTTTAACAGCTGGAAAAAGGGTTTGCACTTGTCTGCTGTTTTGGAAATGAACCGACTTAAGGCATTGATTTTTCCATTCAGCTTCTGCACCTCCTTTATTGTTCGAGGTGGTGTTGTTTCTAATATTTATGCTATTTTATCTGGATTTGGTTTTATCCCTTTCTGCCCCACATAGAATCCAAGAAATTTTCCTTCTTGCACTCCGAAACTGCATTTGGTAGGGTTTAACCTCATCCCGTAATTCTGCAGAGTTTCCAGGGTCTCTTTCAGATCATTTGGGTGTTCATCTGCTTTCTTGGATTTCACCAGAATGTCATCTACGTATGCCAGGACGTTTCTTCCTTCCTGCTTTTTGAAAACCTTGTCCACCAGCCTTTGGAAGGTTGCTCCTGCATTTCGTAGGCCGAAAGGCATGACTTTGTAGCAATATGTCCCCCATTCTGTGATGAATGATGTGGCCTCTTCATCATCTTCTTTCATTAAGATCTAGTTGTACCCTGAATGTGCATCCATCATAGATAGTAACTCATTTCCTGATGCTGCATCTACTAACCTGTCGATGGATGGGAGTGGGTAACTGTCTTTTGGACATGCCTTGTTGAGATCTGTGAAGTATACACACATCCTCCACTTCCCATTAGATTTTTTAACCATGACCGGGTTTGCTAACCACTTTGGATATTTAACTTCCCGGATGTGCCCAGCTTTGATTAATTTCTCAATTTCAGCCTGTGCTGCCTCCTTTCTTTCAGCTGCGAGTATTCTTCGCTTCTGCCGTACAGGAGTAAAGCTACTGTCTATGTTGAGTTCATGGCACGTTATAGTACGCTGTACTTGTGAGGGTACTTCCCCTTCCCATACAAATGTGTGCACATGGGTTTCTAACAGTTGCAGTAGTGATTTTTTCAGTTCGGAGGATAAAGATGTGCCTATTAGGACTCCTCCTTTTGAGAGTTTGACCTCCTCAACTTGATTAGATGAGGTTGTGTCTTCTTCCTTCTCTCTTTCTTGGATGTACAGGGTTATAGGTTTGGCTATTTTAGTTGCCTTCCTGTACGAGTTTCTGGAGTCTTTCTGTGCTCCAAAAATTGTTGCCATTTTGCCATCTCTTCCTGGGTACCTAAAGCATTGGTGGTAAGATGACGGTATTACCTTGAAACCGTGAATGCTTGGTCTGCCCAAGATCCCGTTGAACGGAGAGTCTATATTGACCACGATGAAGTGTGCTGTGCGTGATACTCTCCCGTTTCTTTTTCCCAGGGATATTTGTAGATTGATGGCTCCTACTACTGGGGCCTTTGTTAGCAGGTCTTCCATGCATTTTACATTACTAACGTTTAGCTTTATTGCTAATGGCGTGTTCATGTCTAGCCCTTTTGAGTATGCGCATATCGCGATTGTTGTATTCAGATCGGAGATTTTTTGCATGGCTTTCGTGAATTTAGTTGTATAATTCCGAAGCGTGTCTCCGTTCTGTTTGATTGCGAATAGTGATTCTGTGCCCTTTCTGACCCTTGTGTTTCCACAGTGTTGGGTGACGAACTTCTTTTTCAAGTCCTCGAAACTTGTTATGCTCCCTGGCTGCAGTTCGACGAACCATCTGTATGTAGGCCCTTTTAGTGTTCCTGGGAATGCTCTACATAGGATGTCATCCCTTGATGTGGCCCATTGCATTGCCCCCACAAACATGTTTATGTGGTCTGCTGGGTCCATCTTCCCATCATATATCTGCAGCCTGGGTAGCCTGAATTTCAGAGGTGCTGGTTTTACCATTAGCGATTTGTGCAGGGCATCCATGCCTACTAGCCAGTTTGGGACCTCGCCTCCTCCTTCTGAGTCTCCCGTGCTTTCTTCATATACGGGTTTTTTGAGAAGAGGTTTGGGTTGCTCCTCTGGCTTGCGAGGTAATGGTGCGCTGGAGTGTGCTGCTCTGTGACTTGACACTTCCTCCTGCGCCTTGGCCTGCTTTGAGGTCTGAGCTTTTGAATGGTATATTGATGCTTTGGATTTTTCAATATCCTTTATTTTCTCGCTCATTTTTGCTATGGTTTCTTTCATCTTTTCCAGCTCTTCTATAGGCACCTTTATGAACCCGTGAGTGGTTTCTGATGCTGCAGCCCTTGGTTCCTTGCTGCTTGTAGGTCTCCCCTTTTGAGGTTGTTCTTCCGGAGGTTTCTCCTTCTCAGCAAGGAGTCGGATGGCCTCAGCTATTGTCTGAACTGTGATGTTCAGATTTTCCCCTCCTGCTGAAGCTTGGGGAGTTTGCTCGGGTTCGCCTTCGGGTTCAGCCTCAGGTCCCGTGGGAGTCCTTTTGTTCTTATTGGCCTTGGGTGGTCGACCCACTGGCTTTTTAATTTTTGAGTTGCTAGGCTGTTGCTCTGGCGGCTCCTGAGAATTTGCTCCTCCTCCTTGGGAAGTGCTTCGAGTTACCACCATCCTGGAGTGTTCGACTTTTCTTGGAAAGAGTGTTCGACTTTTGCCTGGAGAAAAGTCGATCTTCAAAAAGTCGATCCCTAGTGCACTTGGAGGATTCTTTGGAAGTCGTAGTCTGAAATCGTAGCTCCTTGAGGAATCGACTTTTTTCTTTGGAAGAAAAAAGTCGATCTTCTGAAAAGTCGATCCCTTGCTGGCTGATTTCCTCGCGAGACTCCCTAGCTGGCGACTTGGAAAAAAGTCGATCACTTTTTTCGAAAAAGTCGAGGAGCTTTTGTCGTGAGTATCTTTGAATCACAGACGGCGCCAACTGATGGGGGTGAAACCCGACCAGTACTCCAAGACGCGCAAGCAAGCGCCAAGCGGGGAACTCCACGGGAAACCGGACCGGAACTCAAGTGCGCAGAGCTCTGCTTCGCTAGGAATCCTTCCGCTCCAAATGACCTGCCTTTAATGAGTGGGGGATGCCCTCTATTTATAGGGGTTCTTATGGGGGTAATATGGTCATTTTGGCAGTAACCGCCTAACTGCCAAACTGATCAGATTGGGTCCCGGGATCGACTTTCCAGAGATCGACTTTCTAGGGGTCGACTTTCCTGGTGATCGACTTTATTCAGAAGTCGATCCCAGGGAAGTCGATCCTCAGGAAAGTCGATCTTCCTAGGATTCGACCTGGGACCTCCCCAACCCTAGAATAGATACCTTAACTCATCTTAGGCTATCCGGACTTCTAGTTGCTGGTAGGTTGTGACCGTGTTCGGGATACTGTATCACCACTCGTTATTTGATAATGAGGTCTTCTTTGGTACGTTTGTTGATGAGGAATATTCAGTCCATCATACTCATTCTCATACAACTCAGAAAATTGGTCCATGTACGTATTTCCTCTTCTCTGAAAATTGGGTGCTTGGAGGTCCGTCGGTCGGCGCTAGAAAGTTTGCTTCGGCAAACATCAATTCAATAAATGCAACTCTGGTTTCTGCCTATTTCTCCTCTGATATGTTCGGAGATTTTCTTCTGGTGGACGACGCTGGTACACTCCACCAGTTTTGAAGATCTCATTACCGGAAGGGTCAACATTTCTTCCCTCTGACGGTTGTCGGATTTCTAACTGTTCTCGTTGCTCTGTGGGAACTAACGTTCTGCGTAGGTCTTGGAACCCTTCACACATTGCCGTTGTAAGGTCGGCAATGGCCTTGTTGGTCGCTTCCCACTTTTGCCTTGTTACGTGATCGTCGGCCATCTTCTCCATAAAATTTGCGATCGCCTGCACTGAATCTGATACCAACTGATGTAAGAGAAGATTCTGAATGTTGAAAATAGGGTGAAGAAAAGTGATGAAGCACTGAATCTACTACCAGGGCTCGTGGTGGTGCGAGGTGATGCCGGAGGCTCTGGAGTCCACGACACGCGCTCTACGACAAATACCTGCAAGGAGAGAATCGGCGATTCTAGTGTGGGAATCGGCGATTCTCTTAGTGGTGCTCTAGTGAGAGTGGAACTTATGTTGTGCCTTTGAGTGTCCCCTTGGGACCCTTTTTATAGGGTCTCGGAGGGCGTGATCAAAGGCAGACATCGCGCCTATTTCCATATATGGGTGCATTTATGGTGTTGGCTGGCGGCGAGTAACGGTCGTAAATCGGCGATTCAGGTATGGAAATCGCCTATTTAGGGCAAAGTCGTCGAGTTTCCATAGGCGAGATGTGCAGTCTACCATACTGCCGATCTGGGCCCTAACTCGGTGATTTGTCCCTAAAATCGGCAATTTGGTAGTCCAATCGCGATTTACGAGTTAACTCGGCGATTTGACGATGAACTCGTTCCACACCGTGGGAGCCTTCCGGGGGTCCGGCGTAAAGCGACGGAACCCTAGTCCTTGTTGAAAGGCGTTGCTGGGAGTGACTACCGTAATCAGGCATGTCTCACCAGTACTCCCCCCTGAAGAGAGCACAAGAAACATGCGTGTATTACCAGTACCTCCCCCCAACCAAGGTTGTGTGTGTGATCCGTATCAAGGCTAAAGCGACAAGGTGGGATCGAATCATTCCGCCCACAGTGACGTACTGATTTCGTATCCATTAAGGCCTAAGCGACAAAATGGATTGATTCTGGTCGAACCGACAGAATCTAGTTCCAGGCCAACGGAACTACGTGTTTATAGTCTAACCCTGATCGAGAGCAACTTTTCTGTGTTTATCAAGGTCGGAGTGACAAGATGGATTCGATTCTGGCCGAAACGACAGAATCTGATTCCGACCGAAGCGACAGAACTGAGTTCTAGCCAAAGCGATAGAACTAATGTTTATAGTCCACCCTGATCAAGAGCGACTTTATGTCCGCAACGACGGTGAACCCATCAATACAAATAAGTGGAATGATGAGTTGAGACCATTAAGGCTAAAGCGACAGAATGATCTTTGGTCTATCAAGGCCAAACTGACAAGATAGACCTGATTCTCGCTGAAGCGACAGAATTATACCTGCAAAAAAGGAAACATCCTGCAAAATAACTAGATCAGTCTAAAACACATATTATTATTGACCAATTGAACTTACCGTGCGATTTTACCTCTCGTGATATTCTCTTTTTGCTCGAACGAATCTTTGATAAATCTGGCCGAAGCGACAGATTTACCGTGCTCATATTTGACAACTTCCGGCCGGAGCGACAGAAGTGTCGGGAGAGTTTGTGTTACTCCCCCCGAAATGTGACGACTTCTGTCCGAAGCGACAGAAGTATCGGGAGAGCTTGTGTTACTCCCCCCCCCCCACGAAATGTGACGACTTATGGCCGAAGCGACAGAAGTGTCGGAAGAGCTTGTGATACTCCCCCCCGAAATTTGACGACTTCCGGCCGAAGCGACAGAAGTGTCGGGAGAGTTTGTGATACGTCCCCCTTTAATACTTGCATAAAATGTGCCATATTCTGGCTGAAGTGGTAGGAGTGTCGGAGAGAGTTTGTGATACTCCCCCCGAATTGCGACGACTTCCGAAGCGACAGAAGTGTCGGAATTGTGACGACTTCTAGCCAAAGCGACAGAAGTGTTGAGGAGATTTTATGATACTCTCCTCCAAAGATGGGAGAGATGACTTCCGGCTAGAGTGACAGAAGCGTCGGATAGAGTTTGTGATACTCCCCTTGAAATCGTGTCGTTGTGACAGATTTTTGAGTTATGTTTTGGATGTTTCTGTCCGTAGTGACAGAAGTATTGAGGAGAGCTTGTGATACTCCCCTCGAGAATCATGTCAACATGACAGATTTGAAATATTGATGTTTCCGTCTGAAGTAACGGAAGTATTGGAGAGAGCTTGTAATACTCCCTCTGAGAATCATATCGATGCGATATATCCTTTGGGAAAGAATGAAATAATTTTTCGAAATATTTTGATTATCAATGAACTATCTTTTATCTTTTCATTGTTAATTTTCCATATAGATCATCTTTAAATTGTAACCTAGGCTCGAAACTAGACTCACAAGCCGTAACTTAGCCACTCTGGACGTAAGTTAGACTCTACTAACCCTCGCATAGCCACTCTGGACGTAAGCTTGGTCGTACGAATCGTAGTTCAGTCGTCAGTTAAATTTGCGGATAATTTATATCTCCAAATTAACGCAGAGTTGCAAAGAATAGCACAAATAACAAACCAAAAGATAAGATGTACAATATTATTTGGAATCTTAGGGTTAGATTCGTAATTTAGGACTACAACTCTAGATTTGAACCAATGTGTTTTTAACCAAGCTCCGGTCATAGCGACAGAGTGACTCTCGATCCTCACTTAGACTCGTGGGTCGTAAGCTAGGTCTGAGTAACGGGTGTCATCCAGCCAAAGCGATGGAGTGATCCCTATGAGTGATTTTTGAGATTATCCTTTGTCGATTTGTCGTATATAATCCTAAAACCGTAACCTAGGCTCGAAATTAGACTCGTAAATCGTAATTTAGACACTCTGGCCGTAAACTAGATTTTATAACTCCCACTTAGCCACTCTGGACGTAAGCTTGGTTATGTAACCCCCACTTAGGTATTCTATCCGTAAGCTTGGTTGTGTAACCCCCACTTAGGCACTCTGGCCGTAAGCTTGGTTGTAATTAAGAGTCGTAATTCAACCGTTGATGAAGCACTGAATCTGCTACCAGGGCTCGCGGTGGTGCGAGGTGATGCCGAAGGCTTTGGAGTCCACGACGCACGCTCTACGTCAAATACCTGCAAGTGGAAACTAGGCGATTCTAGTGAGAATCGGCGAGTTTCGTAGTGATACTCTGGTGTGAGAGAGGAACTTGAATCGTGCCTTTGAGTGTCCCCTTGAGACCCCTTTTATAGGATCCCGGAGGGCGCAATCAAAGGCGGACATCGCGCCTATGGTCATATATGGTAACATTTATGACGTTGGCTGGCGGCGAGTAACGGTTGTAAGTCACCGATTCAGGTATGGAAGTCGCCTAGTTAGGGCTAACTCGGCGAGTTTCTAGGGCCAAGATGTACAGTCTACCATACTGCCGATCTTGCCTTAACTCGGCGAGTTATCCTATATGTCGGCGACTTGGTAGTCCAATCGGGCGACTTACGGGCTAACTTGGCGATCTGGACGATGAACGTGTTCCGCACCGTGGGAGCTCTCCGGGGGTCCTGCCATAGCGACGGAGCCCTAGTCCTTGTTGAGAGGCGTTGATGGTTAGTGACTGGTGTAATCAGGCATGTCTCACCAGACGACTTGACTAGGATGTCATCGACGTAAGAGGAAACGTTGCACCCAATCTGGTTTACGAAAACCTTGTCCATTAAGCGTTGGAATGTAGCTCCAGCATTCCTTAAACCTAATGGCATTACTCTGTAACAGAATGTCCCCGAGTCCGTGATGAAGGATGTTTTTTCCTCATCAGGCTCATGAATCAAGATTTGGTTGTATCCTGAGTGGGCATCCATCATAGAGAGGAGCTCGTTACCGGATGCTCCATCGACTAGTTTGTCGATAGATGGCAACGGGTAACTGTTCTTGGGGCATGCCTTATTGAGATCAGTGAAATCAATACACTTGCGCCACTTGCCATTGGGCTTCTTGACAAGGACGGGGTTGGCCAACCAAGTCGGTATCGAACCTCCCGAATGTGCCCTGCATTCAGGAGTTCCCCAAGTCGGTATCGAGCATCCGGTAACGAGCTCCTCTCTATGATGGATGCCTACTCAGGATACAATCAAATCCTGATGCATGAGCCTGATGAGGAAAAAACATCCTTCATCACGGACTCAGGGACTTTCTGTTATAGGGTAATGTCATTCGGCTTAAGGAATGCTGGGGCTACATTTCAACGCTTAATGGACAAGGTTTTTGCAAACCAGATCGGGCGCAACGTTTCCGCTTACGTCGATGACATCCTAGTCAAGTCGTCAAGCATGGAAAAGCACCCTGATGATCTGAAAGAAACCCTTGAGACATTAAAGCAATATGGAATGAAGCTCAACCCAGCCAAGTGCGCATTTGGAATCAAGGAAGGCAAGTTCCTTGGTTTCTATGTAGGTCAGCACGGGATCAAACCTAATCCTGACAAAATCCAAGCTATCCTTGATATGGAAGCCCCCCGCACAATCCGAGAAGTACAAAGGTTGAACGGTCGAATCAATGCGCTCAGTCGTTTTATATCGCAAACGGCTGACAAGTGCAAACCGTTCTTCCAATTGCTAAAAATTACGGCTAAGGGTAGTATCACTTGGACACCAGAATGCGAGGAGGCATTTGCGAAGTTAAAGGCGCATATGTCCACACTCCCAATTCTGACATCACTCAAAAAGGGAGAGGACCTGTACTTATACATAGAGGCCTCAGAAGAGGCCGTGAGTGCAGTCCTCATCGCGCAGAGGGACAAGGATCAAGTCCCTATCTACTACCACTCAAGGCGACTACAAGGTGCTGAACTGCGATATTCTCCCATCGAGAAGATCGTATTCGCAGCAATCCACGCTTGTCGTCGTTTTCGAGCCTACTTCTTAGTGCACACGATTGTTGTACTAACATCGTGTCCTCTACGTCGTCTACTTCACAAACCCGACATCTCGGGAAGGTTAACCAAATGGGCAATTGAACTCAGTGAATTCGACTTGGACTTCCGACCAGCCACTGCCATCAAGGGGCAAGCTATAGCGAATTTCATTGTCGAACTCACACAGCCCAGCTTGACACAACCTTGGATTGTGGAAGTAGACGGCTCGAGTTGCAGCACAGGCTCGGGTATCGAAGTAAAAATCCATAGCCCGGATGGAAAAAACTACGAACACTCGTACGACTTCACTTCCCGGCTTCTAACAACGTCGCGGAATATGAAGCGGCCATACATGGCCTGAAGCTGCTAAGAACTCTCGGCGCTGAGAATGTCACGCTCTGCACTGACTCCCAGCTCGTGGCTCGGCAAACCACTGGTGAATTTGCTTGTAAGGAACCACAAATAACAAAGTATGTGGAAGCAATGGTAGATCTCACCAAACAATTTGCCGAGTTCAAAATCGAGCAAATCCCTCGAATTCAAAATTTACCCGCTGACGCTTTAGCACGTTTAGCGTCAGCTTGGGAGGGAGGGCAGCGCGAGATTTTAGTGGACTCTATACTCCAGCCCACATGCCAAGTATTGGCTGTCACTTCCGACCCTCAAGAGGACTGAAGGCAACCAATACTGGCATTCATTCAGAATGGAGTGCTTCCTAGAAACAAAGGGGAGGCCAAAAAATTAAAACACAGAGCAACAAAATACTGTGATGTCGGAGGGGTACTTTACAAAAAGTCCTTCGATAGTCCTTTGCTGCGCTGTTTGGTCCAACCCGATACTAGTAGGGTTCTTCAGGAAGTACATGAAGGCTCATGCGGACTCCATGAAGGAGGAAGAGCACTGGCCTTCAAAATCATAAGGCTCGGGTACTACTGGCCCACCTTAAGGTTGGAAGCTCACACTTACGTCCGTAAGTGCCGAGCATGTCAGCTGCATAGCCCTATGCAGCAGAAACCATCCGCGGAAATGACTCCGATTCTGAGCTCAATCCCGTTCGCAAGGTGGGGGTTGGACATCGTAGGCCCATTCCCCCCCTCGACATCACAGGCTCGATTCATCTTTGTAGCAGTAGACTACTTTACAAAGTGGATCGAGGCTCAGGCTGTGGCGAAAATCACTCAGGATGCGGCAGTCAAGTTTATCTACCGCTCCATAGTCTGTCGATTCGGCATTCCCCAAGACATTGTCACTGACAATGGCTCACAGTTCACGGGGGGAAAGTTTTCAAGAATGTGCGAGGACCTAAACATAAAGCTCCACTTCGCCTCCGTTTACCGACCTCAGGCAAACGGGCAAGTGGAGGTTACCAACAAGGCCATCGTACAGGGATTGAAAAAGAAAATCGAATCAGCCAAAGGGGCCTGGGCGGACAAGTTGTGCGAAATCCTATGGGCATATCGCACAACGAGTAAGAACCCCACGGGCAACACCCCTTTTGCCATGACCTATGGAGTAGAAGCAGTCGTACCAATCGAGATGAGTATACCAACGTATCGAGTCTCGAAGTACGACCAACAAGTAAATGACCAAAACCTAGCCACAGAGCTAGAGTTAAGGGATGAAACACGTAACGAGGCGGACCTGCGAAACGAATCGTACAAGGCAAGCGTATCAAGATACCACAATCGCCAAGTACGCAAAAAAGTTTTCCTGCCAGGAACTCTCGTCACGCGGAAGGCTAGCATAACAGAAAGGAATATGCCAAGAAATAAACTATCTTCCAACTTCGAAGGTCCCTACATCGTTGAGGAGGAGATAAGACCAGGAACTTATCGCCTACGACGGCAGGATGGAACAATGGTTCCTAACACCT
>LFYR01001841.1:616152-638465 GCA_001185155.1 Zostera marina
GCCCTAATGATCTTATCCAATCTTGTCGCTAAAAAGCCTTGATATGGATCAACAAGTCACTCCCTCACTAGGAGTCGGACTAAATCGTCAAGGGTTCAAATCCAGGGTTAGAATAAATAGGTCCAACTCAGACACGCGTTGCGACCACAACTCTTATTCGCACGAGCGAATCAAGAACTAGTGGATATCAAACCACTTTCACCTATCGAGTTTAACTACGATTCATACGACCAAAATAAGAATTTAACTTACGTCCAAAAGCGACTAAGTTACGATTTGGGAATCTAGTTAAGTCGAGTTTTTCCAAACTCACGTCCTAAGTGACTAAGAATCTAACTTACGTCCAAAAGCGATTAAGTTACGATTTGAGAATCTAGTTTAAGTTCAACTAAACCTACGTCCTAAGTGGCTAAGTAAAAAGAATCTAACTTACGTCCAAAAGCGACTAAGTTACGATTTATGATTCTAGTTTAGATCGAACTACGATTCGTACGACTAAACCTATGTTCTAAGAATCTAACTTACGTCCAGAGCGACTAAGTTACGATTTATGAATCTAGTTTAACTCTAAAAACACATTAGCCAAAAAAGGTAATTTCATTAACAAAATATAAATTACATAGTCCACTACAAAATATTAAGAAGAGAAGCTATTACATTCTAATCCTCTTCTTTCCTCGCGTTACGAACATCGCTCTTGATCTTATCCAAGGCTTCCTTGTGCTCCAGCTGCACTTCAGGATGTTCTTCTAACCATGCCATAATATCTGAAATGTAGTTGGCAGGCAGACTCGTAAAAACGTGAGGTCCGAAAAAGTTCACATCTTGGAGTTGATCGGATTGACCATCAACTTCGAACTCCAAGTCCTTCACCTTCTCAGAAGAAGCGTCCAGAGTTTCCTTCATCTTCTTTAACTTCTCCGTGGATCGAGAGAAGCGATCTTCCAAATCTATCCGAGCGGAAGCGGAATCAGACAATTCAACTTGCAATTTCTGAATCTGCGTTTCAGAAATCATCGCATTTCCCACTTCCACATCTAGCTGCGTCTTCAGTGTATCAACCTGTTTTCGAGCAGCAGCGAGAAGCGACTCATTATCTTTCATAGAGTCACAGCTTCGGCGAAGATCAGCAATTTCAGATCGGTGCGCAGCGCACTCTTTGTTCTTCGCCGCTATCGCTTTCTCGTGCTCAGCAGCTTGTTCCTCCAACTTCTTATTCCATTGGAGGGTCTTCCTCAACGACCACACCTCTTTGCAAACAGCTTGATACTTGTCATCAAGCTTGTTGTACTCCTATTGGGAACGGAGGGTGTCGTTGGCAGATTGCATCCCAATGGTTGCATTTGATAGATACGCGACCTACAAAACAAAACAATCGATTAGTAAAGTAAAATAAAACACATATATGTAAAAGCGATCGCGAATCACTTACAGCAGATATAGCTTTTCCAAGCTCTTCGCGTATCCAATCCCCAGGCTTAGTCAGAAGCAGCTGGGCAACCTTCGTCCGTACCCCTTCATCGGCAAACAAGCCAGGATAATCAAATGTGGTGCGGAAGGGGGCGAATTCAGGCACAGACCTCGAGCTCGACCCAGTCTCGAAGGTTCTGCGGGGGCCAGTCTCTTGGGCCTTCCTTTCTCGTATCAGCTTAGCGCCGCGAAGTCTCACGGCCAAGTGTGGAAGGACCGCCTCACGGTATAGATGCGCACCCTTCTTCTTCTTAATCGGATTTCCAGAAGGGTCCTCTGACCGCAGGTAGTGTGCCACGTCAGAAAAAGTGAAATCTTCTCGCTGGCGCAAAGCGAAAGGAACTCCTTGCCCGCATTCGAAAAAAGCAAGAGCAGAAGAAATCTTCTTCACCCGCTTCAGCTCAGCCTTGCTTAGGGCACAAGGAACATCTAGGTGTACGCGGCGAGCATTGGCCCACCTCTCGCGGCTCCCGTGTACAAATGTAGAATCGATAAAAAAGAACTCACTCTTCCACTGTGGCCCATAGTTAGTGGGGAGTTCTATGATCAGGTCTCTTCCGCTAAACCGCTTTGCTAGCCCCAACCGACCAGATTCGGAAGCGGGCGCCTTAACAAATTTGAAAAACTAGAAGAATAAGGCGGCGGTCGCGGGTATGTTCAGACTCCAACAGATGTTGGAGAATCCTCTCAGATAAATAAAAAAAGCTGCCTGCATCTGCGACAGCGACACCCCACCATGCAGCAACACTTCGCTCATCAGTGCAGGAATTGGCAGCATTGAGAAGTGTCTGAAATACAGGCGGGGAATGGCTTGGAACCCGGCTGGAGGCAGATTCGCGGGTTGATATTGCGATCCCCAGAATCGCAGGTGCCCATAAATGTGAATCCCGCGTAGAATCTCACGGGCTTCAAGCGCAGAGGTTATGGAAAAAGGATGCGCAGTCTCGTTCTGAGGCACGAGAGGCGCATTGACAGAAACCTCTTCAAAAGACCCCTCGTCAGTATCACAGAGGGGCAGCATTCTGATCTCACCATCCGGCAAAGTTTCACAATGTGCGTAGCCGGTGTGGTTCTCAACTCCCTCGTAGAATGGGAGGTTCACATGATCTCCGTCCTTATCCATTTCCATAGGAGGAGGAGGAGTGTTCGATCTCTCATCGCGGCTTCGACTCGGGCCGCGTTCAATTGGAATGTCCTGAGTATAGTCAAAGGGCTCAGGCACCCTTACATCCTCCGCAGAGGGGAAGTGTATCTTTCCTCTACCACCCATCCCATAAATATGAGGAATGGGGGCGCTCGTGTTGTCAGGCTTGTCGGAAGAGTCCCTAGCATATTTAGGGTGCTTCCTCTTTCTCTTCTTTGGCCTCTCAGATTCATTGTCCGGCCTGTTAACATCCACCACCTCAATAGGTGGAAAATCTTCAACTTCAGCCCCCGAGTTTAGGGGCAACATCGGCGATTTAGGTACTGAACTCGCCGATGTTTGTGCGGAACTCGCTGATCCCAGTGTAATCACTCGGCGAGGTTTCTTGAATGTGGGGACACCCCCCTTGCCTTTAATCGACGACTTCCCAAGGGGACTCGCCGATTTAATTGCAAGACTCGGGGGAATCTCGCCCAGTTCAGTAGAAGGCTCTACCACGACCAGAGCCCTCGAGTTATCCGTCAAACTCGCCGAGTTCTTTTGGGAACTCGGCGAGCTCTCAGGAGTCAGCCCGAGCAATTCGCGGGCAGTAGCCAAAAACCTGACGTTTTATGGCGCGTCGACAACCGGAATCTCCGACCCACCGCGCGAAGGCGAGGGAATCGGAGACTCGACGGTATCGAGCACCCCCGTCAGGCCTTCATCGATATCTTCGTTCAAAATATCGGCGACCAGAGCTTCGGTCACCGACATGGTCAGTCTGGGTAGAGACGGTTCGTCTGCCATAAGTCGGCGATTTAAAGGTAGACTCGGCGACTTGGTTCAAAGATCTGGTGATTGTGATGAAAGTCGGCGAGTTATGAAGAAGCTCGGCGACTTAGAAAGGGATTGGGGTTTAAGCAAAATCAGGGTAAGTGAAATGCGGATTAAAATAGCCGACTCACTATTTATAGACCCTGGGTAAATTGCAAAAATTCCCCAGAGAATCTACGAATTACGCGAAGAAAAATCGCTAATTGATCTCCAAATCCGCAAACTCGGCGAGTCTCTCGCAAACTCGCCGAGTTTGAGCATAAAACACGGGATACGAGGAGGAAATTTCCGTACTTGGAAAATTTGCAAATATTTCCCAAGATCCTATGGATTCTCGAAGAGATCCGCCAGCTCATACTAAGACTCGTCGAGTTTATAGGAAAATCGCCGATCCAGGTCAGCGAACCTCTAGGTTTCTCAAAAAATACCTCCAATGCTAAGTCGGGCGAGTTAACAACTTAAGTCGCCGACTTAGGATATACACAGTATATTAGGGGGAAAATCACAAGCCCCCTTCCACAACTTCAGGGGAGAGTATCACAAGCTCTCCCGACATGTCTATCGCTTTGGCTAGAGATTGTCAAACCTCAGGGGGGAATATCACAAGCTCTCCCGACATTTCTATCGCCTTGGCTAGAAATCGTCAAAACTCAGGAGGGAGTATCACAAACTCTCTCGACTTTTCTGTCGCTCCGGCCGAAAATTGTCAAAATTCGGGGGGGAGTATCACAAGCTCTCCCGACATTTCTATTCGCTTTGGCTAGAGATCGTCAAAACTCAGGGGGGAGTATCACAAGCTCTCCCGACACTTCTGTCGCTTCGGCCGGAAATTGTCAAAATTCAGGGGGGAGTATCACAAGCTCTCCCGACATTTCTATCGCTTTGGCTAGAGATCGTCAAAACTCAAAGGGGAGTATCACAAACTCTCTCGACTTTTCTGTCGCTCCGGCCGGAAATTGTCAAAATTCAGGAGGGAGTATCACAAGCTCTCCCGACATTTCTATCGCTTTGGCTAGAGATCGTCAACACTCAGGGGGGAGTATCACAAGCTCTCCCGACACTTCTGTCGCTCTGGCCAGAAGTCGTCATATATAAACACGGTCAGTCTGTCGCTTCGGCCAGATTCACCGAGGATTGGTTAAAGTAAGGAAAAGAGTATCGCAAGAGGTATTTTCGGTCAATAATCATATGCGTTTTCAGACTGATCTAGTTGTTTTGCAGGATATTTTCTTTTGTTGTTTTGCAGATATTATTCTGTCGCTTTGGCCAGAATATTTTTCTTTTTTGCAGGTATTATTCTGTCGCTTTGGCCAGAATAAGACTCTAATAGTGAGTCCAAGTATCTTGTCGCATTCTTCCTTGATACACTAGAGATCGTTCTGTCGCTTTGGCCTTAACGATTCTCAACCCATCTTGTCACTAAAAAGCCTTGAAGGGGGCCGTCGTTGCGGACTTTTAGTCGCTCTTAATCAGAGTGGACTATAAACATTAGTTCTATCGCTTCGGCTAGAACTTGGTTCTATCGCTTCGGCTAGAACTTGGTTCTATCGCTCTGGCAAGAACCCGATTATGTCGCTAAATAGCCTTAATCGATTCCGTCGCTTTGGCCGGAATTTATCTTGTCGCTTCGGCCTCGATAACACAGTGCAGTCGCACTTGATCAGGGAAGGACTATAAACATGAGTTACCGTGGCCTGGAACTCGATCCATTCTTGTCGCTTTGGCCTATGGATTCTGAATCATTACGTCACTGTGGGCGGATGATTCGATCTCATCTTGTCGCTTTGGCCTTGGTGCTGGATCAAACACTTTGAACCTTACTTGACGGGGGGGGGGTACTGGCCTGGTGGTACACCATGTTTCTTGTGCTCTCTTCAGGGGGAAGTACTGGTGAGACATGCCTGATTACACCAGTCACTACCCATCAACGCCTCTCAACAAGGACTAGGGCTCCGTCGCTATGGCAGGACCCCCGGAGAGCTCCCACGGTGCGGAACACGTTCATCGTCCAGATCGCCGAGTTAGCCCGTAAGTCGCCCGATTGGACTACCAAGTCGCCGACATACAGGATAACTCGCCGAGTTAAGGCAAGATCGGCAGTATGGTAGAATGCACATCTTGGCCCTAGAAACTCGCCGAGTTAGCCCTTAACTAGGCGACTTCCATACCTGAATCGGCGACTTACGACCGTTACTCGGCGGCAACCAACGTCATAAATGTTACCATATATGACCATAGGCACGATCTCCGCCGATGAGTGCGCCCTCCGAGACCCTATAAAAGGGGTCCCAAGGGGACACTCAAAGGCACGATTCAAGTTCCACTCTCACACCAGAGCACTACACTACGAAACTCGGCGAGTCTCATTAGAATCGCCTAGTTTCCACTTGCAGGTATTTGACGTAGAGCGTGCGTCGTGGACTCCAAAGCCTCCGGCATTACCTCGCACCACCGCGAGCCCTGGTAACGAAAATCGGAATTCCCAGATCCGATTTTGGGTTCTGAGACCACATATCACGTGAAAAAAGTTTTCTCTATGAGTACCAAAGAGCAGAATTTCCCAAGAGTGCCAGGAATCTTTCCCAAGAGCAGAATTTCCCACGGTGCGGAACAAGTGTCTACGTCAAGTACTCAAGGCAACACCTGGGAATCGCCGTCTGAGACTACCAAGTTGCCGATTGCAGAGGTGCATCGTCGACTTCAGACAGGGCAATCAGGTCTGGTAGACCGAGGACCTGACCTCAAGGGAGTCGGCGACTCCACCTCAGAATCGGCGACTCCCATGCGTTACTTGAGAGGGCCCACGTTATTATAGCACCCTTAAGTGGGTACTATAATGGGGTGGGCCCCACTCTAATGAATGGGGAAACGCCCCCAGGACCCCTATAAAAGGGGTGTCCTCCATTCTCACCTTCACTTGACCTACAACACTTCCCACTAGAGCAATCCAGGAGCCCGAATCGCTTACTCCCCAAGTGAGTCGCCAATTCCCTCCTCTTCTGCAGGTATTTGACGAAGAGCGCGCGTCGTGGACTCCAGAGCCTCCGGCATTACCTCGCACCACCGCGAGCCCTGGTAACGAAAATCGGAATTCCTAGATCCGATTTTGGGTTCTGAGATCACATATCACGTGAAAAAAGTTTTCTCTACGAGTACCAAAGAGCAGAATTTCCCAAGAGTGCCAGGAATCTTTTCTGGGATAGGTCTAAACAGGCATCCCTAAAACAACCTCCGGCGCCACGATTTTCTGCCGAAAAATTGCAAAAAATTTGCAACATTTTTTGCTAATTTCAAACTTTGGGGACTGGTAGTATTCCTCAAGGGGGCCACAAAACTGCAAAGAAATATCATACAAAAAAAATTTCTGTTTTGTGACACTCGGGGGGGTAGGTACCTACACATAGCTTCCGACACTTCGGAAGAACTTCTACTCGTTGTCTGTTTTTTCAGCACGATAGAAGCAACTATCCCATTTATGGCTCCTATTACTAAGGGTCAGAAGAAAGCTCTTACTACTGCTACGACGGTAAGAGCTTCTAGAAGAAGGGCTGGTTCCCGCATTGTACCAGCCTCTAATGCACCATCGTCTGCACATGAGGTGCCCTCATCACTCCCGCTAGGAAGTGCAGCACCACCCAGACCAAGTGGGGGAATAAACCCAACTCCCACAATGCAGGAGAAGCTTGCACATATGCATACTCTCATGCTGAAGTTGGACCAAAGGTTGACTAACATAGAAGATTCAAGGAGCCGGATCACCATGCGAAGTGCGACAAGCGAGTCTAACCCACATTTGAGGAAGACAAACTTAAGTACACATCGTCGATCTGAATCAAGGATATCCAAGGAGCTTCGAGAGCTCAAGGGAAAGGGTCCTGCAATCTCAAAACAACCCAAATCCAACTCGCATCACTCTCCTAAGGGAGACAACCACGGTAGAACAAAGAGACACAAGCATCTCGGTTCTCACCACAGGTCCGAAGTACATCACTCGGGCGTACCTTCGACTTCCACGACTCGTGCGGATTACGATGCCACACTCATGAATAGGGTAATCAAGGAAGTGCTTCGTAAAGACAAACATGATCTAAGGGACCCACATGATTTTCTCAGAATAGGAAAGGCACCCTTTCGTAGGGACCTCCTGAGAAAACCTTTTCCGCAATCTTGGCGGTGTCCGAAGATAGACTCGTACGATGGAACAACAGATTCAGAGGATCATGTCAACCTCTACCTGAATATCTTGGAGCCGCAAACTACTGGTAATGGGTTGTTGTGTCGGGCCTTCCCCGACACTCTGAAAGGCAACGCGTATCGATGGTTTTCAAGTCTACCAGCTGGCTCAGTCACCAGCTTCGCAAACCTCTCTGCAAAGTTCATCGCCCAACGTGTGGGGTTGATCAGAATAAAGCACAACGCCAATACACTACTGGCACTGTGGCAGAGGGATATGTCCCTTCGGGACTACACAATTAAGTTCACTTCGATGATGACAGAAGTGAAAAACTTAATCCCAAGTCTAGCCATAGCGGGGTACATCAGAGGGTTGATACCCTTCTCCCCATTGGCTCAAAATCTGGGGCTCCATAAAGTGGAGACCTTAGCTGAACTCTTCCATAGAGCTCAATCGTACATTGAGATAGAAGAGGAGGACAACGACAAACTGGACGGACTCGAGCCGCCCAGTCGGAAGAAGCCTCGCTATGCTAAAGAAGATACATACGAGGATACAAGTTCCCGGTCCGAAACCTCGACTAGTCTTCGGGTAGCAGTTATGGCTACCAAAGTCATAGCTCACGCCCTCAATCCGTTAGCAGTTATGGCCATCAAAGTCGTAGTTCACACCATCAATCCTGTAGCTGTTATGACACCAAAGTCATAACTCACACTCTCAGTCTGGTAATATTTATGGCCACCAAAGCCATAGATTACGCTCTCAATCCTATGACAGTGATGGCAACCAGAGCAACAGTTCACACTCACAATCAAGTGCGTCACGCTAATGGTAAGGAACTATCATCTGTCAGAAGAAAGATAGGATTGGCCAGAGTAACCAGATAGGCTATGCATCCGTCAGTGGTAACCAAACATCAAAGGACCGAACTCATCTATTCTTTTGGTTGTCGCTTCTATTATTCTCAACCATGTAATAGAGATATGATGTCTCCTTTAACCCATTGAGATACTCTGCAATATGTATGCCATATCATATTTAGAATAATCATCCATCACTTCAGACGGATCAATCACCCATCGCTTCGGCTGGGTGACATCCGTCGCTTCGACCTTATCTATCATCTATTCGACCCACGAGTCAAAGTGATAGTTACGAAATCTAATTTACGACAGAGTCTAAATTACGATTACAAGTCTAGTTTACGATTTACGAGTCCAAGGTGCGACTTAAGAATCTAAATTACGACTCCCACGAATATTTGCGAATCAAACCCTAAGATTCCAAATATTTACGAATCTAAGTTCTCTTTCAAAATCTAATTTACGACAAAGAGTCTAAATTACGATTACAAGTCTAGTTTACGATTTACGAGTCCAAGGTGCGACTTAAGAATCTAAATTACGACTCTCACGAATATTTGCGAATCAAACCCTAAGATTCCAAATATTTACAAATCTAAGTTCTCTTTCAAAATCTAATTTACGACGTACAAGTCTAAATTACGATGAAAAGTGACTACACCTATGATTTTTTGCAATTCTGAGTTGGTTTGGGAATTGTCTGCGAATCTGACTGACGGTTGAATTACGACTCTTAATTACAACCAAGCTTACGGCCAGAGTGCCTAAGTGGGGGTTACACAACCTAACTTACGTCCAGAGTGGCTAAGTGGGGGTTACAAAATATAGTTTACGACCGGAGTGTCTAAATTACGATTTACAAGTCTAATTTAGGTTACGGTTCTAGGACTATTCATACGACAAATCGACAAAGGATAATTTCAAAAATCACTCATACGGATCACTCCATTGCTTTGGCTGGATGACACCCGTTACTCATTCCTGGCTTACGACCCACGAGTCTAAGTGATGGTTACAAATTCTAATTTACGACAAAGAGTCTAAATTACGATCACCAATCTAGTTTACGGTTTACGAGTCCAAGGTGCGACTTAAGAATCTAAATTACGACTTTCATTTACGAATCTAACCCCGAGATTCTAAATTTACGACTACAATCAGTGATACCCTGGTTTTAAATCTATTCTGTCGCTATGGCCTTAATAGAGCAAGGATCATTTTGTCGCTTTGGCCTAAATGATCATATCCCATCTTGTCGCTATTGCCTTGATGAGGATCGAGATTCGTTCTGTCGCTATGGCCGGAGCTTGGCTAAAACACCAGGGTTCAAATCTAGAATTGTAGTCTTAAATTGCGGGTCTAACCCTAGGATTCCAAATAATATTGTGCATCTTAATTTTTGGTTTATTATTTGTACTATTCTTTGCAACTCTGCGTTAATTTGGAGATATAAATTATCCGCAAATTTAACGGACGACTGAACTACGATTCGTACGACCAAGCTTACGTCCAGAGTGGCTAAGCGAGGGTTAGCTGAGTCTAACTTACGTCCAGAGTGGCTAAGTTACGGCTTGTGAATCTAGTTTTGAGCCTAGGTTACAATTTAAAGGTGGTTTATATGGAAGATTGGCAAAGAAAAGACAAAAGGTAGTCCATTGATAATCAAAATAGAAAGATTGCAAAATATTTCAAAAATTCATATGTCACGACGACATGATTCTCGGGGGGAATATCACAAGCTCTCTCCAATACTTCCGTTACACCAATATTTTAAAATCTGTCATGTTGACATGATTTTCGAGGGGAGTATCACAAGCTCTCTTCAATACTTCTATCGCTTCGAGCAGAAACATCCAAAACATAACTCTAAAATCTGTCACAACTGCACGATTTCAGGGGGAGTACCACAAACTCTCTCTGCCGCTTCTGGCGCTCCGGCCGGAAGTCGTCACGCCCATCTTTGGAGGTGAGTATCACAAACTCTCCCGACACTTCTGTCACTTCGGACAGAAGTTGTCATATTTCGAGGGAGAGTATCACAAACTCTCCCGACACTTCTGTTGCTTCGGCCAGAAGTCGTCACACTTCGAGGGGGAGTATCACAAGCTCTCCCGACACTTCTGTCGCTTCGGCCAGAAGTCGTCAAGTTTCGGGGGGAGTATCACAAGTACTCCCGACGCTTCTGTCGCTTTGGCCAGAAGTCGTCACAATGCGGGGGGGAGTATCACAAGCTCTCCCCAACACTTCTGTCGCTTCGGCCAGAGGTCATAACATTTCGGGAAGAGTATCACGAACTCTCTCATACACTTCTGTCACCTCGGCCAGAAGTTGTCACAGTTCAAGGGGGGGTATCACAAGCTCTCCCGACACTTCTGTCGCTTCTGCCAGAAGTCATCACAGTTCAAGGGGAGTATCACAAGCTCTCCCGACACTTCTGTCATTCGGTCAGAAGTCGTCACAGTTCTAGGAAGAGTATCACAAGCTATCCCGATACTTCTGTCGCTTCGGCCAGAAGTCGTCACAGTTCGAGGGGGAGTATCACAAACTCTCCCGGCACTTCTATCGCTCCAGCCGGAAGTTGTCGAATATGAGCACGGTAAATCTGTCGCTTTGGCCAGATTATCGAGGATTTATCGAGCAAGAGGAGGAGTAACACGAAAGGTAATAAGTCAATATAATATGCGTTTTAGACTGCTGATGTTTACTTTTTTGCAGGTGAGATTCTAACGCTTTGGCCAGAATCGGATCTATTTTGTTGCTTTGGCCATAATAGATCCAGGTCCATTTTGTCACTTTGGCCTTAATGGACCAAAAATTATTTTGTCGCTTTGGCCCTAATAATTCTTCTATCTTGTCGTTGTGGCCTTGATAGACTTGGAGATCATTTTGACGCTTTGACCTTAATGATCTCGACCCACTTTGTCGCTTCGGCCTTGGTGGGGTAACCGTCGTTGCGGACACAAAAGTCGCTCTTGATCAGGGTTGACTATAAACATTAATTCTATCGCTTTGGCTAGAACTAAATTCTGTCGCTTTGGCCAGAATCAAATCCATTTTGTCGATTTGGCCTTAATGGACCGGGAATTATTTTGTCGCTTTGGCCTTAATATTTCTCCCATCTTGTCGATTCGGCCTTGATGACACAACAAAAGTCGCCCTTGATCAGGGTTGGACTATGGTGAGACATGCCTGATTACGTCAGTCACTCTCAGCAACGCCCTTCAAACAAGAAATAGGGTTCCGTCGCTATATGCCGGACCCCCGGAAGGCTTCCACGGTGCAGAGCATGTGTATACGTCAAGAGCCCAAGGCAACACTTGAGATTCGCCGACTGGGACTATCAAGTCGCCGACTCCATAGGTGTATCGCCGATTCCGGCCAGGGGACTCAGGTCTGGTAGACCGAGAACTGGGCTTCAAAGGAATCGGCGACTCCACCTCTGGATCGGCGACTCCCACACCTGAGTCACCGACTCCCAGCCGTTACGCGGGCGGGCCCACACCATTATGACACCCTTCAATAGGATATCATAATGGGGTGGGCCCCACTCAATTGAATGGAAACGCCTCTAGGACCCTATAAAAGGGGTCCTAGGGGTGTCCTCCATCCATATCTTCTTCACTTGACTCACACTCCACACTAGAGCATCCAGGAGCCTGGATCGCCTACTCCCAAGTTAGTCGCCGATTCCCCTCCTCTTCTGCAGGTGTTTGACGTAGAGCGCGCGTCGTGGACTCCACAGCCTCCGGCCCATCTCGCCACCCCGCGAGCCCACTGGTAGTAGATTCCGTGCTTCATCAGCTGGCGCCGTCTGTGGGACTATCGAACCACGATATCCCATCGTAATTGCGAAATTTTCTTCGCAAAGTTCAGCTCGATTCCCCTAGGGTGAGTCGCTAACTTTATGTCAAGGAATCGTCGATTCACACAGGCAATCGCCGACTCCACCTAGTGAGTCTCCAATTGCGGGTTATTCTGCTAGCTAAGAGTACTGTCCATGGCCAGACTCGAAAGAAGAGCTACCTAAAGCAGTCACCGATTCTACTAGTGTACGTCGCCGATTCCACCGTTGTGAATCGCCGACACCCATAGTGAATCGTCGACTCCACTTGGTTCTTTCTCTCGGGTTAGTTCTAGCAAGCACTTGCGCTCTAGTTGGAACACGCTTTTGTCTACAATGACCTCCGAAAGGCAAAAGCACGACTACCATCTGAGGACCAAAGGCAAATCCTCAATAGTAGCTGACAGGGCTCAGACTGACCCTCCTCAAGAAAACAGGCAGGAAAGGCCTGAGGAACCTCAAGCCAGTCTGCGCCCTCAAACATCCATCCCTCCCGCTTTAGAAGAGAGGTTGGTCAAATTCATGGATAACATGGAACAAAGGGTCAACAACCTCGAGAAAGCAAGGAGCCAGAGGACCGTTTCCCGCGAAGGAGCGGGTGAATCAGCCTCTCATAATTCTCCATCTGGGGAGAAAAAGAAGGATGGTCCAGAGCCTTCAAAATCAAAGGCTGGACCTAGTAAGAGTCACACTGAAAAGACTCTTACAACACGGTTTGTGGAAGACCTTCGTCGGAAGTTGGCAGGCAACCCAGCCGCCAGCGGTCCGATGGAATTTTTGAGAATCAAAAGTGCTCCTTTTCGAGAGGACCTTTTGAAGGTATCTTTTCCGCAAACCTGGCGGGTACCAAGGATAGAAGCGTACGATGGTTCGGGTGATCCAAGAGATCACATCAACCTCTACCTTAGTGTCTTGGAACCGCAAACCATCGATAACGCATTGTTGTGCCGGGCATTCCCTGGCACTCTCAAGGGAAGTGCCTATCGATGGTTCTCCGGTCTACCAGCTGGGTCAATCTCCAGTTTTACGGACCTCTCATCCAAATTCATCGCCCAACACGTGATGATGATTAGGATCAAACACAGTGCCAACGCACTGCTGGCACTACGACAGAACAAGCTGTCGTTGAGGGATTACACTATCAAGTTTACTTCAATGATGACAGAAGTGAGCGATTTAATCCCAAGTCTGGCCATAGCGGGATACACAAAAGGGCTAGTACCCTACTCCCCTCTGGCCCAGCATCTCACTCTCCATAAGGTGGAAACTCTACCTGACCTCTTCCAGCAAGCCCAATCGTTTATTGAGGTGGAAGAGCAGAATGAGAATAAGCTAGTGGAACTTGAGAACACTAGCTTCAAAAAACCAAAGTTCGAGAAAAAGAGCTACGGCGGAAAAAACAGTTTCCGAGGCTCTTCGAACAAATACACTGACAATGCGGCTAGTTCCTACAAAACAGTCTCAAAGGGTGAACTTGGAAACTTCGTCAAGGGATCCCGAAGACGAGACGGTTGTAAAACTGACCCGAAGGGGAAGCGTCCACGCTCTCCTTCGCCGGACAGCGACAGTAGCGAGGATCGCCAACGGAAAACCATCAATATGATATTTGGTGGTGGATCCGTTGGTCAGAACAGAGGTTACTCCCGGAAGGTGCTGATGTCACAGTCTACACCTCGCGACAATGGGAAAAGGGCTCGGGAAGAGAAGTCCACTTACTTCTCCGAAGAGGACCTGGACGATGTCCTGCTACCCCACGAGGATCCACTCATGATCCAAGCAGACATCGGTCCAACATCCCGTGTCGAGAGGATGATTGTCGACAGCGGCAGTTCCGCGGACATCCTCTACATGGACACCTTCATCAAAATGGGCCTTAGAAGGAGGATCTGTCTCCTTGCAAGGAAGCCATTTACGGATTTACTAACGTCGCCGCCCCAGTGGCCGACGTTATTGACTTGAAGGTCTCCATCGGATCCCGAAAGGGAAGGGTTAGTCGAACATGCCATTTCATAGTGGTGGAAGTGGAATCCACTTTTCTAGGCATCTTTGGACGACCCTTCATCCACGGGATCAAAGCTGTCCCATCTTCTTATCACCAATGCATATGATACCCAATCAACGGGATCATTGCAACTGTCAAAGGATCACAAAAGGATTCTAGACAAGGGTATAAAAAGGCAACTCAGCTGGTTAAACTAAACAGTATGCTCGTCCACGCCCCACCTGACAACGGGGAAAGGGAAAAATTGCAACCCGTGGATGAGACTAAAATGTACCAGCTGAAAGGGGGGCACGTGGCATTAAGGAAAGGGTTAGACCCCAACCTAAGAGCCAAGCTTGTGACTGTCCTGGAGGAGCACCAGGACAGGTTCGTTTGGGAGGGTGAGGCTCCGACACAGATTGCGCGTCAAATCGTGACGCACAAACTTAATGTCGACCCATCTATCCCAGCTCGTCGCCAAAAGCGTCGAGTGCTCACCTCTGACAGGCGGGAGGCCGCCAACGAAGAGATATCGAAACTTCTGAGTGCCGGGCACATTCGAGAAGTTCGATATCCAACTTGGTTGGCCAACCCCATTCTCGTCAAGAAGCCCAATGGCAAGTGGCGTATGTGCATTGATTTCACAGATCTCAATAAAGCATGCCCCAAGGACAGTTACCCGCTCCCATCCATCGACGAGTTATTCGACAGAGCGTCTGATAACGAACTCCTCTCCATGATGGATGCCCACTCAGGATATAACCAAATCCTGATGCATGAGCCTGATGAAGAGAAAACATCCTTCATTACGGACTCAGGGACATTCTGTTATCGAGTAATGCCATTCGGCCTAAGGAATGCTGGAGCTACATTCCAACGCTTAATGGACAAGGTTTTCGCGGACCAGATCGGGCGCAATGTTTCCGCTTATGTTGATGACATCTTGGTCAAATCAACAAGCGTCGAAAAGCACCCCGAGGATCTGAGAAAAACCCTTAGGACATTAAAGCAATACGGAATGAAGCTTAATCCAAATAAGTGTTCCTTCGGGATCAAGGAAGGTAAGTTCCTTGGTTTCTACGTGGTTCAGCACGGGATTAAACCAAATCCCGACAAAATCCAAGCGATATTCGATATGGAAGCCCCCCGCACAATTAGAGAAGTACAAAGGTTGAACGGGCGAATCAATGCACTCAGTCGTTTCATATCGCAAACGGCTGACAAATGCAAACCGTTCTTCCAACTACTAAAAACTGCGGCTAAGGGTAGTATCACTTGGACACCGGAATGCGAGGAGGCTTTTACCATGTTAAAAGCACACATGTCCTCTCTTCCAATGCTGACCTCACCTAGGGATGGGGAAGACCTGTACTTATACATAGAAGCCTCAGAAGAGGCCGTAAGTGCAGTCCTTATCGCACAAAGAGATAAGGAACAAGTCCCCATCTACTATCACTCGAGGCGACTACAAGGAGCAGAGATACGAATTTCTCCGATTGAGAAAATCGTATACGCTGTAATCCATGCTTGTCGTCGCTTTCGAGCGTATTTCTTAGCGCATACGATTGTAGTACTTACATCGTGTCCCCTACGCCGTCTACTCCACAAGCCAGACATATCGGGTAGGTTAACCAAATGGGTCATTGAGCTCAGTGAGTTCGATTTGGATTTCCGACCAGCCACTGCCATCAAGGGGCAAGCTGTGGCAGATTTCATGGTCGAACTCACACCATCGAACCTAGCCCAACCATGAACTGTGGAAGTAGACGGGTCGAGTTGCAGCACAGGTTCAGGTATCGGAGTGAAAATCCATAGTCCAGATGGAAAAAACTATGAACACTCGATACGGCTCCACTTCTCGGCATCAAACAATGTCGCGGAATACGAAGCAACCATTCATGGCCTAAAACTGTTGCGAACTCTCGGCGCTGAGAAAGTCACGCTTCGCACTGACTCCCAGCTCGTGGCTCGACAAACCACGGGTGAGTTCGCCTGCAAAGAACCACAGATCACAAAATATGTGGAAACCATGGTAGAACTCACCAAACAATTCGCTGAGTTTAAAATTGAGCAAATTCCTCGAACTCAGAACACACCAGCCGATGCTCTAGCAAGGCTAGCATCAGCCTGGGAGGGAGGCCAGCGTGAAATATTGGTAGACTCTGTACTCCAGCCCTCGTGCCAGGTATTGAATGTCACATCCGACCCCTCAAAAGATTGGAGACAACTAATACTGGCATTCATTCAAAGTGGTGTACTTTCCGATAATAGGGGTGAGGCCAAAAAGTTGCAACACAAAGCAGCCAAGTACGGCGAAGTCGGAGGGGTACTTTATAAAAAGTCCTTCGACAGCCCGTTGTTACGCTGTTTGGCCAAACCCGATACTGATAAGGTCATTAAGGAAGTACACGAAGGCTCGTGCGGACTCCATGAGGGAGGAAGAGCACTAGCCTTCAAAATCATACAGCTGGGGTATTATTGGCCCACATTACGGTTAGAAGCTCGCACTTATGTCCGCAAGTGCCGTGCATGCCAGTTGCATAGCCCAATGCAACAAAAACCATCCGCGGACATGACTCCGATCTTGAGCTCGATACCATTTGCAAGGTGGGGACTGGACATCGTAGGACCATTCCCGCCTTCAACATCCCAAGCTCAATTCATTTTCGTGGCAGTTGATTACTTCACAAAATGGGTTGAGGCTCAGGCTGTAGCAAAGATCACTCAAGATGCGGCAGTCAAATTCGTGTATCGCTCCATAGTATGCCGATTCGGAGTTCCCCAACACATTGTCATAGACAATGGTACCCAATTCACAGGGGGGAAGATTTCGAGAATGTGCGAAGACCTAAGTACAAAACTCCACTTTACTTCCGTTTACCGACCACAGGCAAACGGACAAGTGGAGGTGACCAACAAGGCCATCGTACAAGGGCTCAAAAAGAAAATCGAATCGGCAAAAGGGGGCGGATAAGTTGTGCGAAATACTATGGGCATATCGCACAATTAGTAAAAATCCCACAGGAAACACCCCCTTCTCTATGACATATGGAGTAGAGGTTGTCGTACCAATCGAGATGAGTATACTAACGTACAGGATCTCGAAGTACGACGAGCAAAACAATGACCAAAACCTAGCTACAGAGTTAGAGTTGAGGGATGAAACCCGCGACGAGGCAGACCTGCGTAATGAATTGTACAAGGCCAGCGTATCATTTTGTCGCTCCGGCCTTAATAGATCAAAATTGTTTTTTCGTTATGGCCTTAACAATTTAACGTCATCTTGTCTCTATGGCCTCGATGAAAGTTCAGGTCACTCTGTCGCTTCGGCCAGAGGTGAACTACAAGGGTATAAGTCACAGGAATACACATAAAACCCTAGGATCCTTTACATCACTCATAAATTAGGGTTTCCGAACTAGTCTATTTTGCCGCTTTGGCCTCCATAGACTAGAAATCGTTTTGTCGCTACGGCCATAAAGATCCAACCTCATCTTGTCGCTATGGCCTCGATGAAGGTAAACAATCACTCCGTCGCTACGGCCGGAGAAAAACTACAACTCTAGAGTCTTAAGGTTCATCGTATTCTTTTTGTTATCTTTCGATATGTTTGTTATCTTTTGAATTTGTTAATCGATATTGCGAGTTACTATTAGTTGTGAAGTTTAATTTATTTTTGCGAACTTAACCGTAGACTGAGCTACGATTCGTACGACCAAGTCTACGCCCAGAGTGGCTAGCGATAGGGTTAGTCTAATTTACGTCCAGAGCGGCTAAATTACGACTCGCGAATCTAGTTTCGGATCTTAGTTACAACTCAAAAGAATAAAGTAAATGAACAATTAAATAGAAAAGGCTAAGACGATTAATTCATTAAAAAGAAGTTCAAAGATTAAAAAAAGATAACAATCACAATTGTACATAAAACTAAGGACTTAGAAGATCTAATCTTGGGCAGCTTCGTCCTTCATTCTGTCCAAGGCCTCTTTGTTCTTCTCAAGCTCCTCAGGATTCTGCTCTACCCACGCCATTATATCCGTGATGTAGTCAGGAGGTAGAGCAGGAAACACAGAAGGGCCAAAGAAGATGAGCTCTTGAAGCTGGTCGGATTGATAGCGCACATCCAAATCCAATCCTGCAGCTTTTCCAACGATTGCGGTATTATCATCCTTAAGAGCTAGAATCTCTTCTTCCGCACTCGCCAGCTCACTCTTCAGCCCAGTCGTTTCACTTTGATGTTGGGCAGCTTGTTTCTTCAGATCCGCTATGGTAGCCTCAAGCGAGGCTACGTGCCCTCTCTCGCAAGCTAGCTGGCTCTTCAAATCTTCAACCTCTTAAGCACGGCCAGCAGTAGCAGCTTTCAGATCTTTGCGAAGTGCCAAGATCTTTGCGACATAATCATCAATTTCCTTCTGCTTGGACTCAATAGTTTTGTCCTTCTTGGGAAGAATGTTGTCGCGAAGATTCTCCATTCTGGACTTCACATTCCTCAGTTTATCCAAGGCTTTCTCGCTCTCCTTGAATTTCGTGTCGAGCTGGTTGTATCGTTCTTGAATCTTTTCGACGTCATGGATCGAGTCACCTTGGTAACAAGCATGTGCCATATAACAAGCGACATTCATATGCTTCAGAAGCTCAATAATAAATATATGCGTTTACGGACTAATCTAGTTGTTTTGCAGAGTGTTTTCCTTTTTTGCAGGTAACGATTCTGTAGTCCGGGTTAGGATCGGATTCTGATAGTGAATCTGTAGCCTCGACCGGAATCAGATTCTAATAGGGAATCAGAAGGTTCTGTATCCGAGGCGAGAATCGGATCCTGATAGTGGATCTGTAGGCTTGGTCAGAATCAGACTCTGATAGTGAGTCGGTCAGCTTCGACGCTTCGACCTTAGTAGACCAGAGGTCATTTTGACGCTTCGGCCTTAATGATCTCGAGGGGGGAGTATCACAAGCTCTTCCCGACACTTTTGTTGCTTCGGCCAGAAGTCGTCGAACTTGGGGGGGAGTATCATAAGCTCTTCCCGACACTTCTGTCGCTTCGGCCAGAAGCTGTCACATTATGAGCATGATAGATCTGTTGCTCCGGCCAGATCAATCAAGGATTTATTGAACATAGGGAGGAGCAGCCCCGCACGGCAAGGTCAGTAAATCAATAAATATATCCTTTAGACTGATACAGTTGTTTTGCAGGTTATTTTTGTTTTGCAGGAATGATCCTGTCGCTTTGGCCAGGATCCACGCATTCTGTCGCTTCGGCCAGAATCAGACTCTGATAACGAGTCGGTCCATTTTGTCGCTTTGGCCTTAATGGACCAAGAATTATTTTGTCGCTTTGGCCTCAATAATTCTTCTATCTTGTCGCTTTGGCCTTGATAGACTTGGAGATCATTTTGACGCTTTGACCTTAATGATCTCGACCCACTTTGTCGCTTCGGTCTTGGTGGGGTAACCGTCGTTGCGGACATAAGTCGCTCTTGATAGTGAACTAGATCCTGTCGCTTTGGCCAGGATCCATGCAACGTGTATACGTCAAGAGCCCAAGGCAACACTTGGGAGTGCCGACTCCAAAGGTGTATCGCCGATTCCGGCCAGGGGACTCGGGTCTGGTAGACCGAGAACTGGGCCTCAAAGGAATCGGCGACTCCACCTCTGGATCGGCGACTCCCACACCTGAGTCGCCGACTCCCAACCGTTACGCGGGCGGGCCCACACCATTATGGCACCCTTCAATAGGATACCATAATGGGGTGGGCCCCACTTAATTGAATGGAAACGCCTCTAGGACCCTATAAAAGGGGTCCTAGGGGTGTCCTCCATCCATATCTTCTTCACTTGACTCACACTCCACACTAGAGCATCCAGGAGCCCGAATCGCCTACTCCCAAGTGAGTCGCCGATTCCCCTCCTCTTCTGCAGGTGTTTGACGTAGAGCGCGCGTCGTGGACTCCACAGCCTCCGGCCCATCTCGCCACCCCGCGAGCCCACTGGTAGTAGATTCCGTGCTTCATCAGACTATAAACACGTAGTTCCGTTGGCTTGGAACTAGATTCTGTCGCTTCGGCCAGAATCAATCCATTTTGTCGCTTTGGCCTTAATGGATACGGAATCATTGCGTCGCTGTGGCCGCAATGATTCGATCTCATCGCTTTGGCCTTGATGCGGATCCCACACACAACCTTGCTTGGGGGGGATACTGGTGATACACGCATATTTCTTGTGCTCTCTTCAGGGGGAAGTACTGGTGAGACATGCCTGATTACGACAATCACTCCCAGCAACGCCCTTTAATGAGGACTAGGGTTCCGTCGTTTTACGTCGGACCCCCGGAAGGCTCCCACGGTGCGAAACAAGTTCATCGTCAAACCACCGAGTTAACCCGTAAATCGCCGATTGGACTACCAAATCACCGACTCTAGAGTCAAATCGCCGAGTTAGGGCCCAGATCGGCAGTGATGAAGCACGAAATCTGCTACCAGTAGGCTCGCGGGGTTGCGAGGAGGACCGGAGGCTTTGGAGTCCACGACGCACGCTCTACGTCAATGTACCTGCAGAAGAGGAGGGGAATCGGCGACTCACGTGGGAGTAGGCGATTCGGGCTCCTTAATTGGTTTGCTCTGGTTGGTGTGTGCCAAGTGTGAATGACCTGAGGGTAGAGGTCCCCCAAGGACCCCTTTTATAGGGTCCTGGGGGACGTTTCCCCATTCATTAGCGTGGGGCCCACCCCATTAAGGTATCCTATTAAGGAGTGCCTTAATGATGTGGGCCCGCTCAAGTAACGGCTGGGAGTCGGCGATTCAGGTGTGGGAGTCGCCGATCCAGAGGTTCAATCGCCGACTCCCCATGAGCCTAGTGGCAGCCTACCAGAACTGTCCACGAGGCCTAGAGTCAGCGATTCATCCCTGGAGTCGGCGACTTGGTAGTCCCAATCGGCGACTCCCAGGTGCTGCCTTGAGTACTTGACGTAGACACTCCTTCCGAATTCGTGGAACTCTCCGGGGGTCCGGCATAAAGCGACGGAACCCTAGTTCTTGTCGAAGGGCGTTGCTGGGAGTGACTGACGTGTTCAGGCATGTCTCACCAGTACTCCCCCCTGAAGAGAGCATGGCAAAACACCTGTGTAGCCTCAGTCTCCCCCCCCCCCGAGCAAGGTAGTACGTGTAGTCCATGCACTATTAGATGGACTGATTCACTATCAGAATCTAGTCATTGTGCTCACTGCGACACTAATGACTCCGCGTGGTCCATGCACTATCAGATGGACTGATTCACTATCAGAATCTAGTTCCAGGCCAACGGAACTACATGTTTATAGTCCTACTCTGATCAAGAGAGACTTTTGCTGTGTGGATTCTGGCCGAAGCAACAGAATGCGTGGATTCACTATTAGAATCTGATTCTGGCCGAAGCAACAGAATGCGTGGATTCGTTATCCGAATCGGGTTCTGGCCGAAGCGACAAAAGCGACAACATAATTCTTAGTCTGATTCTGGCCGAAGCGACAGAATCATGCCTGCAAAACAAAAAACAACCTGCAAAACAACTATATCAGTCTAAAGGATATATTTATTGATTTACTGACCTTGCCGTACGGAGCTGCCTCTCATACTGCTCCTCCTTACGCTCAATAAATCCTTGATTGATATGTCCGAAGCGACAGATCTATCATGCTCAAAATAGAACTTACCGTGTGATCTACCTTTCGTGATGTCCCTCCTTTGCTCAATAAATCCTTGATTGATCTGTCCGAAGCGACAGATCTATCATGCTCAAAAACTGTGACAGCTTCTGGCCGAAGCGACAGAAGTGCCGACTCACTATTAGAGTCTGATTCTGACCAAGGCTACAGATCCACTATCAGAATCCGATTCTCGCCTCGGATACAGAACCTGCTGACTCACTATCAGAGTCTGACTCACTATCAGAGTCTGGTTCACTATTAGAACCTTTCCTGCAAACAAGAAAACATCCTTTCGTGTGTCCCTCCTTTGCTCAAATTTGTCCTCGGTAAATCTGGCCGAAGCGAC
>LFYR01001841.1:638565-654780 GCA_001185155.1 Zostera marina
TGTGATACTCCCCCCGAAATGTGACGACTTCCATCCTATAGACAGAAGTGCCGGGAGAGCTTGTGATACTCCCCCTCGAAATGTGACGACTTCCATCCTATAGACAGAAGTGTCGGGAGAGCTTGTGAAACTCCCCCTCGAATTGTGACGACTTCCATCCTATAGACAGAAGTGTCGGGAGAGATTGTGAAACTCCCCCTCGAAATGTGACGACTTCCATCCTATAGACAGAAGTGTCCGGAGAGCTTGTGACACTCCCCCTCGATATGTGACGACTTCCATCCTATAGACAGAAGTGTCGGGAGAGCTTGTGATACTCCCCCCTGAAAATTTGACAACTTCTGGTCAAAGTGACGGAAGTGTCGGGAGAGTTTGTGATACTCCCCCCTGAAAACTTGCACTTGGGGCAGTTTTAGTGTTATTTTACCCGGAATCGGCGACTAGAGTTTGTGATACTCCTAAGTCGGCGATACCTATGGTTTGGGTAACTGTAGGGGGTATTCTTGTTTTTTACCCTTGTGAGTCGGCGACTCCCTCTGTGAGTCGGCGACTCCTAGTGTAACCGTCGGATTTTTTCGGGAGATCCTTGGAATATTTGGGTGATATACGGAGAATATATGCAAAATCTCCAAATAAGGAAAGTTTCTCACAATGCTGTGAGTTTTTGCCCGGAGTCGGCGACTGCCCTGTGGAGTCGGCGACTTGGCGTGATTTGGGGGATTTGGAGATCGAATCTTGATCTCAAATTTCGTAAATTTTGGATTTTCTGGGGGGGTTTTGCAATTTTTCCAAGGCCTATAAATAGTGGAGAGGTTTTCCCAAAAACCCTACAACACCTTTTGCCACTTCAATCGCCTAAACCCCCAGATTTTTCGATCGCCGATTCCCTAGTTTTTCACCTTCGAATCGTTGATTGAAACCATGTCTACCCCCGATTCCCCTTTGTCCAAAGATGAAACGTCAGCTTTCATAGCTGAAATGATAACCCCTCTTGTGGTTGGGTTCACTTGTACCTATCAACTACCTAGGACTCTGCTTTTAGACCCTAACACGTGGTTGAGCTCTGGCCATGATGACCGAGCAACTTTTTGGACCCATATCTAGGCTGAAGGGGCCAGATTGGGCTGAAATTTTGATCTATTAAGGCAATATCGACAAAATAGATTCATAATGTGGGGTGCTAGCTAGAGTCGTAGGTAGATGATAAATTTAAATTTTATTAAAAGATGCAAATTACAACAGTAAGATTTGTAATTTTTAAACTAACACATAGACTAAGAGGCTCTAGCGCGCTTAATACTAAGCGCGATGTTGATGTGCGTTGTCCGTGTGCCAGATGCAAGGACTTTTGGGTGACAACATATTCCTATTCCTCTTTGTTATGCTAGCCTTCCTGTTGGTCTACCACCAAATAGCATATGGATGGTTTTCCGTGGGTGGTCCTCGCTATTGTCACTGTCTGGTGAGGGAGAGCGCGGGCGCTTCCCATTCACGTCAGACTTGCAATTGTTTCGATCCCGGGATCCTTTGACCAGGCTGTCAAGTTCACCGTTCGAAATTAATTGCTCGACATAAAGCGAGAATTCCTTGCAATAGTCTATCAGATGGCCGTGGTCCTTGTGGAATTCACAGAATTTTCCACTTTTCTGGCGGCGATCCTTGGTTGCAGGGTCCATGGAGCGAGGAGCGGGCAGATCCGCTCTGTTCCTCAGTTTTTCAAACAGCTCACCTTTGCTGATGGTTAGTGGGGTCCGGTTCCTCCAAGGTTGAGGTGGACCCCTTGGCCATCGTTTGACGGATGTTTGATACACTTTGTTATCATGTTTAGGCTTCCAATCCTTTCTGAAGGAATCAGCCGCATTGCTAGTGTATCTGTTCGAGGAGTCATTGTAGCTTTTTCTCTCGAACTTTTGTTTTTTGAAGCTAGTGTTCTCGAGTTCCACTAGCTTGTTTTCATTCTGCTCTTCCACCTCAATGAATGACTGAGCTCGTTGGAAGAGGTCGGGTAAGGTCTCCACTTTGTGGAGCGTGAGATTCAGGGCCAGAGGGGAGTAGGGTACCAGCCCGTTTGTGTACCCCGCAATGGCCAAACTTGGGATTAAGTCACTCACTTCTGTCATCATTGAAGTGAACTTAATCGTGTAATCCCTTAAAGACAGTTTGTCCTGTCGTAGCGCCAGTAGTGCATTGGCGTTGTGTTTGATCCTGATCATCCCCACGTGTTGGGCGATGAATTTGGATGCGAGGTCTGCAAAGCTTGAAACTGATCCGGCTGGTAGACCAGAAAACCATCGATAGACATTGCCCTTAAGAGTGCCGGGGAATGCTCGACACAGCAGTGCGTTATCAGTGGTTTGCGGTTCCAGAACGCTGAGGTAGAGGTTGACGTAATCTTGTGGATCACTCGAACCATCGTACGACTCTATTCTGGGTACCCGCCAGGTTGGTGGAAAGGCCACCTTCAAAAGGTCCTCTTGGAAAGGGGCACTTTTGACTCTTAAGAACTCGATCGGATTGCTGATGACTAGAGTGTCAGCCAGCTTCCGACGGAGGTCCTCTATGAATCGTGGTGTAAGAGTCCTATCAGTGCGACTCTTACTGGGTCCAGCTCTTGATTTTTCTGGCTCTGGACCTTTCTTTTTCTCCGTAGTTGGAGAATTGTGAGAAGCTGATTCACACGCTCTCTTGCGGGTGATGGTTCTCTGACTCCTTGCTTTTTCAAGGTTGCTAACTCTTCTTTCAATGTTGTCCATGAAGTTAACCAACCTTGCTTCTAGATTAGGAGAGATGGATGTCCGAGGGGGCAGATCAGTTTGGGCATCCTCGAACCTTTCAACTTGCATGTTTGGTTGAGGATGCTCAACTTGTGCCCCATCGGGTACCACTGAGGATTTACCCTTGTTTCTCAGATGGTAATCGTGGTTTTGCCTTTCAGATGTCATAGATGACAAAAGCGAATTCCAACCGGAGCGTAGGTATTAATTGGACTAACTCAAAAGAAACCCAGTGGAGTCGGCGACTCAGCAGGTGGAGTCGGCGACTGGCCTTAGGTTTTCTTGACTTCCGAGCTGAGCAGAGGCTCGAGAAAAAACCAAGTGGAGTCGGTGATTCACTATGGGAGTCGGCGATTCACAAAGGTGGAATCGGCGACAGACACTAGTGGAATCGGTGACTGCTTTTAGGTAGTTTTCCTTCGAGTCTGGCCGTGGACAGCACTCTTAGCTAGCAGAATAACCCGCAATCGGCGATTCACTAGGTGGAATCGGCGGTTGCCTGTGTGAATCGGAGATTCCTTGACACAAAGTCAACGACTCACCCTAAGGGAATCGAGCTGATCTTTGCGAAGAAAATTTCGCGATTACGACGGGATATCGTAGTTCGATAGTCCCACAGACGGCGCCAGCTGATGAAGCACGAAATCTGCTACCAGTAGGCTCGCGGGGTTGCGAGGAGGGCCGGAGGCTTTGGATTCCACGACGCACGCTCTACGTCAATGTACCTGCAGAAGAGGAGGGGAATCGGCGACTCACGTGGGAGTAGGCGATTCGGGCTCTTTAGTTTGCTCTGGTTGGTGTGTGTCAAGTGTGAATGACCTGAGGGTAGAGGTCCCCCAAGGACCCCTTTTATAGGGTCCTGGGGGACGTTTCCCCATTCATTAGCGTGGGGCCCACCCCATTAAGGTATCCTATTAAGGAGTGCCTTAATGACGTGGGCCCGCTCAAGTAACGACTGGGAGTCGGCGATTCAGGTGTGGGAATCGCCGATCCAGAGGTTCAATCGCCGACTCCCCATGAGCCTAGTGGCAACCTACCAGAACTGTCCACGAGGCCTAGAGTCAGCGATTCACCTCTGGAGTCGGCGACTTGGTAGTCCCAATCGGCGACTCCCAGGTGCTGCCTTGAGTACTTGACGTAGACACTCCTTCCGAATTCGTGGAACTCTCCGGGGGTCCGGCATAAAGCGACGGAACCCTAGTTCTTGTCGAAGGGCGTTGCTGGGAGTGACTGACGTGTTCAGGCATGTCTCACCAATAGTACTAAAAGACGTATCCCAAGATATCTAATACGCAAAGGAGGGGGAGTACTGGTGATATAGTATCCCGAACCCGGTCATAACTTACTAACAATTAGAAGTCCGGATAGCCTAAGATGAGTTGAGGTACCTATTCTAGGGTTGGGGAGGTCCCAAGTCGAATCCTAGGAAGATCGACTTTCCTGAGGATCGACTTCCCTGGGATCGACTTCTGAATAAAGTCGATCACCAGGAAAGTCGATCCCCTGAAAGTCGATCTCTAGAAAGTCGACCTTGGGCCCCGATCTGATCAGTTAGGCAGTTAGGTAGTTACTGCCCAAATGACCAGATTACCCCCATAAGAATCCCTATAAATAGGAGGCATCCCCCACTCATTAAAGGCAGGTCATTTGGAGTGGAAGAAGTCCTAGCGAAGCAGAGCTCTGCGCACTTGAGTTCCGGTCCGATTTCCCGCGGAGTTCCCCGCTTGGCGCTTGCTTGCGCGTCTTGGAGTTCTGGTCGGGTTTCACCCCATCATTATCTATTATCTAATAAAAAACTAAACAATACTTAATTAAAAAGAATCCCTCTTCTAGTTATCTGGTCAAAAATAGAGGTTGACTACTTTCCTCAGATCCCTCATCCAATTATCTGGTCAACTCTCTGAGGTTAAATTTATCAGTTAAATTTCTATCCAGTCATCTGGTCAATCTTCATTTATCAATTATATCTTCAGTTATCTGTTCAACTTATTCAACTCATAAATATTACTGTTGTTCAACCCTTTTTTTATTTAAGTGTTTACAGGTCATTCCGCATTTAACCTATGAGAATCGAAAAGAGACTGTTAACCCCCCTTATAGTCTCGAATCACGATCCGACACAAATACCTTTTTCCATCCGTAGAAGATACAAGAATAAAATTTTATGTGATGTGGTTAACATGGATGCAGCCCATATACTATTGAGAAGACCATTGCAGTATGATATAAGTGCACACTACAATGGCAGAACCAATCAATATATAGTTAAAGTAGATGATCTGAAAGTAGCTTTGCTTCCACTCCCACCTGAGGGAAACACATCTGAGAAGCGTAACTTATTGATTTCTGCCAAAAAAGAATTTAAAACATTATTAAGTTTTAAACGGGAAGGATTAGCAGTAATTATGAAGGAGGTGACTACATCAACTAAAGTCTGCATTCCAACATCAGTGGCAGAATTATTAAGAGTATTTCCTATAGTCATAGAGGAAAAAAAACAGAACTACCCCCCCCCACAGACTAATAGATCATAGAATTGATCTAACACCTTGGTGAGACATGCCTGATTACACCAGTCACTACCCATCAACGCCTCTCAACAAGGACTAGGGCTCCGTCGCTATGGCAGGACCCCCGGAGAGCTCCCACGGTGCGGAACATCGTTCTTCGTCCAGATCGCCGAGTTAGCCCGTAAAGTCGTCGACATACAGGATAACTCGCCGAGTTAAGACAAGATCGGCAATATGGTAGACTGTACGTCTTGGCCCTAGAAACTCGCCGAGTTAGCCCTTAACTAAGCGACTTCCATACCTGAATCGACGACTTACGACCGTTACTCGGCGGCAGCCAACGTCATAAATGTTACCATATATGACCATAGGCGCGATCTCCGCCGATGAGTGCGCCCTCCGAGACCCTATAAAAGGGGTCTCAAGGGGACACTCAAAGGCACGATTCAAGTTCCACTCTCACACCAGAGCACTACACTACGAAACTCGGCGAGTCTCATTAGAATCGCCTAGTTTCACTTGCAGGTATTTGACATAGAGCGTGCGTCGTGGACTCCAAAGCCTCCAGCATCAACCTCGCACCACCGCGAGCCCTGGTAGCAGATTCAGTGCTTCATCAGCTGGCGCCGTATGTGGGACTACCGAACCACCGGTATCCCGTCGTAATCGCGATTTTTTAAAAATCCGACTCGAGCTCTCCCGAGAGTTCGCCGAGTTTGTCAAAAAATCGCCGACATAGATCGTCCGATTCTCGGTTAACGTCCGATTTAGCCTTAAATCGCCGACTTATCCTTGAGAATCGCCCGATCCGGAATATCGTCTGCTAGCTAAGAGTGCTGTCCGCGACCTTGTTCGGGAAAACACCTAACTCGCCGAGTTAACACTTAACTCTCCGACTTAGCTTCTGTTTTTCCAACAGGCTCAGTCAGGTACCTCTCTGCTTTGGTACTTTTTCGCTTCCGCTTTCATGGCAATCATCGAAAAGCAGAAGCACCCTTACGCAACAAGGAGTAAGGGAAAAATGCCAGCAACTGAGCTGGAACAAGGTGAGCAATCCTGACCTAAGGGACCCAATGCTCAACCTGTGGAACAAACTCGGTTCCTCCTCCTGTCGAGGAACACATTGTGCCCAAGGCTCCACCCACCTTGGAAGAAAGGTTGTTCAGCTTCATGGGAAACATCGAAAGAAGGATGACTGACCTCGAGCAAGCGAGGAGTCATAGGACCACCACCATCCGTGAAAGAGCGGATGAATCTGGGTCCATCTATTCTCCATCTGGGGAGAAAAAATAAGAGTCGCTCCGAGAGGACTCTTACTACTCGGTTCGTAGAGGATCTTCGGCGGAAGTTGGCCACCGACCCAGCTGTCGGCAACCCGCACGAAGTACTGAGGGTTAAAAGTGCTCCTCTTAGCAAGGACCTTTTAAAGGGAGTTTTCCCACCCAACTGGAGGGTACCAAGAATCGAGGCATACGACGGTTCAAGTGATCCAGAAGATCACGTGAACCTCTACCTCAACGTCTTGGAACCGCAAACCATCGATGATGGGCTGCTGTGTCGGGCATTCCCCGACACTCTCAAGGGCAGCGCTTATCGATGGTTCTCTGGTCTGCCAGCTGGCTCAGTCACCAGCTTTGCAGACCTCTCATCCAAATTTATCGCCCAACACGTGGGGATGATAAGGATAAAACATAGTGCCAACGCACTCCTGGCAATGAGATAAGACAAACTGTCTCTGAGGGATTACACGGTCAAGTTCACCACTATGATGACAGAGGTGAACGACCTAATCCCGAGTGTGGCCATAGCGGGATATATTAGAGGATTAGTCCCCTACTCCCCTCTGGCCCAAAATCTGACTCTCTACAATGTGAGTTCTCTGCCCGACCTCTTCCAACGCGCTCAATTGTACATTGAAGTGGAAGAGGAGGATGAGAACAAGCTAGCTGAACTTGGGACTCCTAGCTACAAAAGGCCTAAGTATGAGAGGAAGGGGTATAGCGGAAACAACAATTTCCGCGACACCTCTAACAGGTATACCAGTAACAAGGCCGAGCCTTCCAAAAAAGAATGGAAGCCTAGGCATGATAACAAGGTATACCAGACCTCAACCAGCAAACCGCCTAAGGGTGCAATTCCACTATGGAAGAAGAATACCCCGCTTATAATAAGCAAGGGCGAGCTGTTTGAGAAACTAAAGGGTCGAGCGGACCTACCTGTCCCTCGCTCTTTAGACCCTGCTGGCAAAGAGGGCCGCACGCAATCTGGGAAATTCTGTAAATTTCACAACGACTGCGGCCACTTAACAGACCACTGTAAGGAGTTCTTGACTTTCGTCGAGCAGCTGATCTCTAAGGGTGAACTTGGCAACTTTGTCAAGAAATCTCGAGGACGGGACAACTGCAAATCTGACCCAAAGGGGAAGCGTCCACGCTCTCCTTCGCCAGATAGCGACAACAGCGAGAACCGCCAGCGGAAGACCATCAATATGATATTTGGTGGTGGATCCGTTGGCCAGAATAGGGGGTACTCCCGAAAGGTGCTGATGTCACAATCAGCACCTCGAGACAACGGAAAGCGGGTCCGCGAGGAGAAGTCAATATACTTCTTCGAAGAGGACCTGGACGATGTCTTGCAACCTCATGAGAATCCACTCGTGATCCAAGCAGACATCGGTCCTAATTCCCGAGTCGAGAGGATGATTGTCGACAGCGGCAGCTCTGCGGATATCCTCTACATGGATACTTTTACTAAGATGGGCCTTAAAAGGGAGGAACTATCTCTCTGTAAGGAAGCCATCTACGGTTTCACTAACATCGCCGCCCCAGTGGCCGGTGTTATTGACCTAAAGGTATCCATCGGTTCCAAGCGAAGAAGGGTTAGCCGAACATGCCGCTTCATAGTAGTGGAGGTAGAATCTACTTTCCATGGCATTTTCGGACGCCCCTTCATCCACGGAATCCAAGCAGTCCCGTCTTCTTATCACCAATGCATTCGATACCCAGTAAACGGGTTCGTTGCAACTGTCAAAGGATCACAAAAAGATTCTAGACAAGGGTATAAGAAGGCAACCCAGCTGACAAAACTCGACAACATGCTCGTCCACGCCCCGCCTAACACTGAGGAGAGGGAAAAATTACAACCTGTGGACGAGACCGAGGTATACCAGCTGGTGGGGGGACATGTGGCACTAGGGAAGGGGTTACTCCCTGACCTAAAAGCCAAGCTTGTGACTGTCCTGGAGGAGCACCAGGACAGGTTCGTTTGGGAGGGTGAGGCACCGACACAGATTGCGCGTCAGATCGTGACGCACAAACTGAATGTCGACTCATCCATTCCAGCTCGACGCCAAAAACGTCGAGTACTCACTTCTGACAGGCGGGAGGCAGCCAATGAGGAAATATCGAAACTCTTGAATGCATGGCACATTCGGGAAGTTCGATACCCGACTTGGTTGGCCAACCCCGTTCTGGTCAAGAAGCCCAATGGCAAATGGCGCATGTGCATTGATTTCACGGATCTCAATAAAGCATGCCCCAAGGACAGTTACCCGTTGCCATCCATCGACGAACTGGTCGATGGAGCATCCGGTAACGAGCTCCTCTCTATGATGGATGCCCACTCAGGATACAATCAAATCCTGATGCATGAACCTGATGAGGAAAAAACATCCTTCATCACGGACTCAGGGACTTTCTGTTATAGGGTAATACCATTCGGCTTAAGGAATGCTGGGGCTACATTTCAGCGCTTAATGGACAAAGTTTTTGCAAACCAGATCGGGCGCAACATTTTCGCTTACGTCGATGACATCCTAGTCAAGTCGTCAAGCATGGAAAAGCACCCTGATGATCTGAAAGAAACCCTTGAGACATTAAAGCAATATGGAATGAAACTCAACCCAGCCAAGTGCGCATTCGGAATCAAGGAAGGCAAGTTCCTTGGTTTCTATGTAGGTCAGCACGGGATCAAACCTAATTTCGACAAAATCCAAGCTATCCTTGATATGGAAGCCCCCCGCATAATCCGAGAAGTGCAAAGGTTGAACGGTCGAATCAATACGCTCAGTCGTTTCATATCGCAAACGGCTGACAAGTGCAAACCGTTCTTCCAATTGCTAAAAACTGCGGCTAAGGGTAGTATCACTTGGACACCAGAATGTGAGGAGGCATTTGCGAAGTTAAAGGCGCACATGTCCTCACTCCCAATGCTGACATCACCCAAAAAGGGAGAGGACCTGTACTTATACATAGCGGCCTCAGAAGAGGCCGTGAGTGCAGTCCTCATCGCGCAGAGGGACAAGGATCAGGTCCCTATCTACTACCACTCGAGGCAACTACAAGGTTCTGAACTGCGATATTCTCCCATCGAGAAGATCGTATTCGCAGTAATCCACGCTTGTCGTCATTTTCGAGCCTACTTCTTAGCGCACACGATTGTTGTACTAACATCGTGTCCTCTACGTCGTCTACTTCACAAACCCGACATCTCGGGAAGGTTAACCAAATGGGCAATTGAACTCAGTGAGTTCGACTTGGACTTCCGACCAGCCACTGCCATCAAGGGGCAAGTTGTAGCGGATTTCATTGTCGAACTCACACAGCCCAGTTTGACACAACCTTGGATTGTGGAAGTAGACGGCTCGAGTTGCAGCACAGGCTCGGGTATCGGAGTAAAAATCCATAGCCCGGATGGAAAAAACTACGAACACTCGGTCCGATTTCACTTCCCAGCTTCTAACAACGTCGCGGAATATGAAGCGGCCATACATGGCCTGAAGCTGCTAAGAACTCTCGGCGTTAAGAATGTCACGCTCCGCACTGACTCCCAGCTCGTGGCTCGGCAAACCACTGGTGAATTTGCTTGTAAGGAACCACAAATAACAAAGTATGTGGAAGCAATGGTAGATCTCACCAAACAATTCGCCGAGTTCAAAATCGAGCAAATCCCTCGAATTCAAAATTTACCCGCTGACGCTTTAGCACGTCTAACGTCAGCTTGGGAGGGAGGACAGCGCGAGATTTTAGTGGACTCTATACTGCAGCCCACATGCCAAGTATTGGCTGTCACTTCCGACCCTCAAGAGGATTGGAGGCAACCAATACTGGCGTTCATCCAGAATGGAGTGCTTCCTAGCAACAAAGGGGAGGCCAAAAAATTAAAACACAGAGCAGCAAAATACTGTGATATCGGAGGGGTACTTTACAAAAAGTCCTTCGATAGTCCTTTGCTACGTTGTTTGGCCCAACCCGATACTAGTAGGGTTCTCTAGGAAGTACATGAAGGCTCATGCGGACTCCATGAAGGGGGAAGAGCATTGGCCTTCAAAATCATAAGGCTCGGGTACTATTGGCCCACCTTAAGGTTGGAAGCTCGCACTTACGTCCGCAAGTGCCGAGCATGTCAGCTGCACAACCCTATGCAGCAGAAACCATCAGCGGAAATGACTCCAATTCTGAACTCAATCCCGTTCGCAAGGTGGGGGTTGGACATCGTAGGACCATTCCCCCCCTCAACATCACAGGCTCGATTCATCTTTGTAGCAGTAGACTACTTTACAAAGTGGGTCGAGGCTCAGGCTGTGGCGAAAATCACTCAGGATACGGCAGTCAAGTTTATCTACCGCTCCATAGTCTGTCGATTCGGCATTCCCAAGACATTGTCACGGACAATGGCTCACAGTTCACGTGGGGAAAATTTTCAAGAATGTGCGAGGACCTAAACATAAAGCTCCACTTCGCCTCCGTTTACCGACCTCAGGCAAACGGGAAAGTGGAGGTCACCAACAAGGCCATCGTACAGGGATTGAAAAAGAAAATCGAATCAGCCAAAGGGGCCTGGGCGGACAAGTTGTGCGAAATCTTATGGGCATATCGCACAACGAGTAAAAACCCCACGGGCAACACCCCTTTTGCCATGACCTATGGAGTGGAAGCAGTCGTACCAATCGAGATGAGTATACCAACGTATCGAGTCTCGAAGTACGACCAAGAAATAAATGACCAAAACCTAGCCACAGAGCTAGAGCTAAGGGATGAAACCCGTGACGAGGCGGACCTGCGAAACGAATCGTACAAGGCTAGCGTATCAAGATACCACAATCGCCAAGTACGCAAAAAAGTTTTCTTGCCAGGAACTCTCGTCACGCGGAAGGCTAGCATAACAAAAAGGAATAAGCCAAGAAATAAACTATCTTCCAACTTCGAAGGTTCCTACATCGTTGAGGAGGAGATAAGGCCAGGAACTTATCGCCTACGACGGCAGGATGGAACAATGGTTCCTAACACCTGGCATGCAGACAACATGCAGCAGTACTACGCATAGTATTCACAAGCATCAAGTTTATTTTCTTTAGCTTTCCTAGTATGTATGTTAGCTAGTTATAAAATATATTTACGCATTCTAACCCGTATGGATACCCTAAATCTATTGTGTCGCTTTGGCCTCAGTAGAACAAAGATCATTCCGTCGCTACGGCCCTAATGATCCTATCCAATCTTGTCGCTAAAAAGCCTTGATATGGATCAACAAGTCCCTCCCTCACTAAGAGTCGGACTAAATCGTCAGGGGTTCAAATCCAGGGTTAGAATAAATAGGTCCAATTCAGACACGCATTGCGACCACAACTCTTATTCTCACGGGCGAATCAAGAACTAGTGGATATCAAACCACTTTCACCTATCGAACTTAGCTACGATTCATACGACCAAACTTACGTCCTAAGTGGCTAAGAATCTAACTTACGTCCAAAAGCGACTAAGTTACGATTGGGAATCTAACCCCGCGAGCCTACTGGTAGCAGATTTCGTGCTCCATCACTAACTTACGTCCAAAAGCGACTAAGTTACGATTTGTGAATCTAGTTTAAGTTCAACTAAACCTTCATCCTAAGTGGCTAAGTAAAGTTGAAAGAATCTAACTTACGTCCAAAAGCGACTAAGTTACGATTTATGATTCTAGTTTAGATTCAACTACGATTCGTACGACTAAACCTATGTCCTAAGAATCTAACTTACGTCCAGAGCGACTAAGTTACGATTTATGAATCTAGTTTAACTCTAAAACACATTAGCAAAAAAGTAATTTCATTAACACAAAAATAAATTACATAATCCACTACAAAATGTTAGAAGGAAAGCTATTACATAGTTTCTAATCTTCTTCTTTCCTCGCGTTGCGAACATCACTCTTGATCTTATCTAAGGCTTCCTTGTGCTCCAGCTGCACTTCGGGATGTTCTTCCAGCCACGCCATAATGTCTGAAATGTAGTTGGCAGGCAGAGTGGTAAACACGTGAGGTCCGAAAAAGTTCACGTCTTGGAGTTGATCGGATTGACCATCAACTTCGAACTCCAAGTCCTTCACTTTCTCAGAAGAAGCGTCCAGAGCTTCCTTCATCTTCTTCAACTTCTCCGTGGATCGAGAGAAGCGATCTTCCAAATCTATCCGAGCGGAAGCGGAATCAGATAGTTCAACTTTCAATTTCTGAATCTGTGTTTCAGAAATCATTGCATTCCCCACTTCCACATCAAGCTGCGTCTTCAGCGCATCAATTTCTTTTCGAGCAGCAGCGAGAAGCGACTCATTATCTTTCATAGAGTCACAGCTTCGGCGAAGATCAGAAATCTCAGATCGGTGCGCAGCGCACTCTTTGTTCTTCGCCGCCATCGCTTTCTCGTGCTCAGCAGCTTGTTCCTCCAACTTCTTGTTCCGTTGGAGGGTCTTCCTCAACGACCACACCTCTTTGCAGATAGCTTGATACTTGTCATCAAGCTTGTTGTACTCCTGTTGAGAACGGAGTGTGTCGTTGGCAGATTGCATCCCAATGGTTGCATTTGATAGATACGCGACCTACAAAACAAAACAATCAATTAGTAAAATAAAACAAATATAAGTGAAAAGCGAGTGCGAATCACTTACAGCAGATATAGCTTTTCCAAGCTCTTCGCGTATCCAGTCCCCAGGCTTAGTCTGAAGCAGTTGGGCAGCCTTCCTCCGCACCCCTTCATCGGCAAACAAGCCCAGATAGTCAAATGTGGTGCGGAAGGGGGCGAATTCAGGTGCAGACCTCGAGCTAGATCCAGTCTCGAAGGTTCTGCGGGGGCCAGTCTCTTGGGCCTTCCGTTCTCTGATCACCTTGGTGCCGCGAAGTCTCACGGCCAAGTGTGGAAGCACCGCCTCTCGGTACAGATGTGCACCCTTCTTCTTCTTGATTGGATTTCCAGAAGGGTCCTCTGACCGCATGTAGTGTATCACATCAGAAAATGTAAAGTCCTCTCGCTGACACAAAGCGAAAGGAACTCCTTGCCCACATTCGAAGGAAGCGAGAGCAGAAGAGATCTTCTTCACCCGCTTCAACTCAGCCTTGCTCAGGGCGCAAGGAACATCCAGGTGTACGCGGCGAGCGTTGGCCCACCTCTCGCGGCTCCCGCGTACAAATGTAGATTCAACAAAAAAGAACTCACTCTTCCACTGGGGCCCATAGTTAGTGGGGAGTTCTATTATCAGCTCTCGTCCGCTGAACCGCTTTGCTAGCCCCAATCGACCAGATTCGGAAGCGGGCGCCTTCACAAACTTGAAAAACCAAAAGAATAAGGCGGCGGTACTGGGTATATTCAGACTCCAACAGATGTTGGAGAACCCTCTCAAATATACAAAGAAAGCTGCCTGCATCTGCGACAGCGACACCCCACCATGCAGCAACACTTCGCTCATCAGTGGAGGAATGGGCAGCATTGAGAAGTGTCTGAAGTATAGGCGGGGAATAGCTTGGAACCCAGCTGGAGACAGATTCGCTGGCTGATATTGCGATCCACAGAATCGCAGGTGCCCAGAAATGCGAATCCCGCGTAGAATCTCATGGGCTTCAAGCGCAGAAGTTATTGAAAATGGATGCGCAGTCTCGTTCTGAGGCACGAGAGGCGCATTGACAGAAACTTCTTCGAAAGACCCCTCGTCAGTATCACAGAGGGGCAACATCCTGATCTCACCACCCGGCAGAGCTTCACAGTGTGCGTAGCCGGTGTGGTTCTCAACTCCCTCGTAAAATGGGAGGTTTATATGGTCTCCATCCTTGTCCATTTCCATAGGAGGAGGAGGAGTGTTCGATCTATCATCGCGGCTTCGGCCCGGGCCGCGTTCAACTGGTATGTCCTGAGTACAGTCAAAGGGCTCAGGCACCCTTACATCCTCCGCAGAGGGGAAATGTATCTTTCCTCTGCCACCCATCCCATAAATATGAGGAACGGGGGCACTCGAGGTAGTAGGCTTGTCGGAAGAATCCCTTGCATGTTTAGGGTGCTTCCTCTTTCTCTTCTTTGGCCTCTCAGATTCATCGTCCGGCCTGTCAACATCCACCACATCAGTAGATGGAAAATCTTCAATCTCAGCCCCCGAGTTTAGGGGCAACATCGGCGATTTAGGCACTGAACTCGCCGATGTTTGTGCGGAACTCGCCGATCCCAGTGTAATCACTCGACGAGGTTTCTTAAACATGGGGACACCCCCCTTGCCTTTGGCCGGCGACTTCCCAAGGGGACTCGCCGACTTAGCTGCAAGAGTCGGGGGGATCTCACCCGGTTCAACAGAAGGCTCTACCACGACAAGAGCCAACGAGTTATCCGTCAAACTCGCTGATTTCTTTTGGGAACTCGGCGAGCCTTCAGGAGTTAGCCCGAGCAACTCGCGGGCAGTAGCCAAAAACCTGACGTCTTGCGGCGCGTCGACAACCGGAATCTCCGACCCACCACGCGAAGGCGAGGGAATCGGAGACTCGACGGTGTCGAGCACCCCCGTCAGGCCTTCATCAATGTCTTCGTTCAAAATGTCGGCGACCAGAGCTTCGGTCTCCGACATGGTAAGTCTAGGTAATGACGGTTGGTCTGCCATATGTCGGCGATATAGGTGTAGACTCAGCGACTTTGGAAAGAGTTCTGGGGATGGTGATGAAAGTCGGTGAGTTATGAAGAAGCTCGGCGACTTAGAAAAGGATTAGGGTTTAAGCAAAATCAGGGTAAGTGGAGTGCGGATTAAAATAGCCGACTCTCTATTTATAGACCCTGGGCGAATTGCAAAAATTCCCCGGAGAATCTATAAATTACGCGAAGAAAAATCGCTAATTGATCTCCAAATCTGCAAACTCGGCGAGTCTCTCGCAAACTCGCCGAGTTTGGGCATAAATCACGGGATACGAGGAGGAAATTTCCATACTTGGAAAATTTGCAAATATTTCCCAAGATCCTAAGGATTCTCGAAGAGATCCGCCAGCTCACACTAAGACTCGCCGAGTTTATAGAAAAATCGCCGATCCAGGTCAGCGAACCTTTAGACTTCTCAAAAAACAACCCCAATGCTAAGTCGGCGAGTTAACACCTTAAGTCGCCGACTTAGAACATCATACAGTATCTTAGGGGGAAAATCACAAGCCCCCTTCCACAACCTCAGGGGGGAGTATCACAAGCTCTCCCGACATTTCTATCGCTTTGGCTAGAAATTGTCAAAATCCAGGGGGGAGTATCACAAACTCTCTCAACTTTTCTGTCGCTCTGGCCGGAAATTGTCAAAATTCAGGGGGGAGTATCACAAGCTCTCCCAACATTTCTATCGCCTTGGCTAGAATTCGTCGAACTTCAGGAGGGAGTATCACAAACTCTCTCGACTTTTCTGTCGCTCTGGCCGGAAATTGTCAAAATTCAGGGGGGAGTACAGCAAGCTCTCCCGACATTTCTATCGCTTTGGCTAGAGATTGACAACACTCAGGAGGGATTATCACAAACTCTCTCGACTTTTCTGTCGCTCCGGCCGGAAATTGTCAAAATTCGGGGGGGAGTATCACAAGCTCTCCCGACATTTCTATCGCTTTGGCTAGAGATCGTCGAACTTCAGGGGGGTGTATCACAAACTCTCCCGACTTTTCTGTTGCTCCGGCTGGA
>LFYR01001841.1:671836-699814 GCA_001185155.1 Zostera marina
CATTTGTTTCTATTTTAATTTCTCTTCATTTTTTTTTTAATTTGACCCAATTCTCTATTTCTATTTTTATGAATGAATATCACGATTGATGTTATTCTGATTTGATTATGTTATCATTCAAACATGCATTACATCATCTATTTACTGATATAATGATAGGGTAAAAAAAAAACAGGACACTCCGTTAATATTCTTCTTCCTTTATTTATTTTTTGTTTCTTGCATGGTAACCCTATTTCAAATCCCTGTTTTCTAAAATTCTGTTATATCATGTTATGAATTTAATATAGCTGCCTCAAACTTCTTCATTAAATTTATGATGATGGTATGTTTAATTCGAGTTTGCGATTTCAAAATAAATGAATGTTTGCGATTTATAAACTCTTAGTTTCTATCGACTATCATATGATTCACATCGTGTTTAATTTTATAGTTTTATAGTGTTATATTATGCTAGATTTTATATTATTTAGAAATGTTTAGTTAGAGTTAGTTATTTTTGTATAAGTTTTTTGAATACTTATTTTTGTATAAGTTATTTCAAATTCCAACTCCAACTCCTTAAGGTTCGAGTACTCCAACTACTCAAGTACCAACAACAATGGGTGAATCTAATTCCGACTCCGACTCGAACCTCAGAGATAATGATGGTAACTAACTAATTATAATCGATGTGTATATTATATAATTGATTGATTTATGTGTATTTATTGACTCATTATTTTTTATTTCAGAATTGAGTCTACCAAATAGAAGAAGTAGAAACTTAGATCATCCGAAAGATCACCCCAAACAAGGTGAAAGGTATAAAATAGAATGGGAGCCAACGCACATGCAACCAACTGGACATCTGCGTAAGAAATTTAATGCTATGATCAATAGAGTCGCAAAAATGCATACAATTTTTCCATTGAATGTGAACTGGCCGAAACAAACATCTCAGAGCTTTCGACAAGCATTCGAGTATATTGAGGTATGTTTTTTTTATTTTCTGATTTAGATTTTTTTTAGTCGAATAATTTTTCAATTTTTATTATATAGGTTGATTTTGATTTAGTCGGTTACCCAAATGCTCATCAATACATCAAATTCAAACTCAACAATACTTGAAGGCGTTATCGAAACTATATAAAGGAAAAATACTTTGATCCATTTGTTGATGATGAATCAACTGAAAGGATGTATGCTAGTCTTCCTCCATACATTGATCGATTCACTTTCGAAAAGTGTGTGGAAGAATTATGGACTACAGAAGAATTTAAGGTATTGTTTTTTATTCAAAGCAAAAATGCATTTCAAAATTTATTCAAAGCAAAAAAGGGAGGCACATTGGACTTGGTGGAGGATCATTTGCTGAGTCGAGCACTGCTTCTACCAGATTTTCAATTGAAATGAATGCAAGATCTATCGAGAAAGAAAAAGAAAAAGAGGAAAAGAAAAAGAAAAAGAAAAAGAAAAAGAAAAAGAAAAAGAAAAAGAAAAAGGAAAAGAAAAAGAAAAAATAAACGATCAAATGAAGAAAAAATAAACGATCAAATGGAGAAGTCAATAGAGGTATGTGTATGAAAGTCAATAAAGTTTTAAAGTAATACATAAATATAAATGAATCTTAAATGTTTTACAGGATAATCAAATTTTAAAAAGGAAATATGATAAAATGTTTGATATGTTTGAAGACCTGAAGAAAACAGTTTTATCCCAATCAAATACAACTCCACAACCTTCAGATCGTGGATCGTTGCAAGATAGAAGTATTAATGCAGGTCAGAGCGATCAAAAATATCAAACTCCTCCATCGAAATAGATCTTCCATGTTATTTTTGTCGAATGTTAGTTTTCTTGAATGTTAATTTTCTTGAATGTTGAATGTTGTTTTTGTATTGAATATTTGTTGAATATTGAATGAATTTACAGGAATTAATATTAATTGAATGAATTTACAAGAATTAATATTAATTGAATAAATTTACAGGAATTAATATTAATTGCATGAATTTACAGGAATGTGCAATGATTTTACAGGAATACTGGAATTTCAGTGGCACTGGAATTCTGGAATTTTTTTCCTCATTTGTAACGGAAATTCCGTTACAAATTTTTTTTCCTCATTTGTAATGGAATTTCCGTTACAAATACCTAAAAATTTTGTAACAGATTTTTCGTTCCGTTAACTTTAACTTCAAAGTATTTGTAACGGATTTTTGTAACGGATTTTGGTATTTGTAACGGAAATTTTGTCTCGGACCAAAGTTAACGGAAATAGTATTTGTAACGGAAATTCCGTTAACTTTTCTCGTCCTAACTGCCTACTTTTTTTTGTAGTGGCTGATGACTTCCTCTGAAGCTGCTACATAGACATACAATTCTTCCCCTACCTTTGGTGAAGTTAGATGTGGTAGTGATGCTAAATGTGCTTTGAGCTGCTGAAATGCCTACTCGCACTCCGGAGTCCATGTTACTGTTCCCTTTTGGCTAGTTTTTAATAACTGGAAAAATGGTTTGCACTTGTCTGCTGTTTTGGAAATAAACCTACTTAAGGCATTGATTTTCCCATTCAATTTCTGTACCTCCTTTATTGTTCGATATGGTGCTGCTTCTAATATTGCAGATATTTTTTCTGGATTTGGTTTTATGCCCTTTTGCCCTACATAGAATCCAAGAAACTTTCCTTCTTGTACTCCGATGCTGCACTTAGCGGGATTTAACCTCATTCCGTACCTTTGTAAAGTTTCTAAGGTTTCTTTCAAATCATCTGGGTGATCTTATGCTTTTTTGGACTTTACCAGAATATCGTCTACGTATGCCAGAACATTTCTCCCTTCTTGCTCTTTGAAAACCTTATCCACGAGCCTTTGAAAGGTTGGTCCTGCATTCCGTAGCCTGAAAGGTATGACTTTGTAACAGTATGTTCCCCAGTTTGTGATAAATGATGTGGCCTCTTCATCTTCTTCTTTCATTAGGATTTGATTGTATCCTGAATGGCATTCCCCTACGGGCATGTGTAACACAAGAGGAGGGAAAAAAAATTCTCATAAGCGCTCATTCTGGAACCAATGGCCCACATCAAGAAGCCAAAGCACTAGGAGTGCAAGTAACAAGGCAAGGATATTTTTGGCCTCAGTTACACGAGGACGCGGAGATCTTAGTGAAAAGGTGCAACGAATGCCAACGTCATGCAAACATACAAAGAAAGCCGTCCAGCATAATGAAAACTATTTCTTCACCCATACCATTCGCACGGTGGGGATTGGATATCGTGGGGCCATTCCCGGTAGCATCAAGAGGGAGGAAATTTCTATTCGTAGTTGTGGATTACTTTACGAAATGGGCGGAGGCGAAGCCAACAAGCACAATTACAGAACAAAATGCTATAAATTTCATATTTAAAAATATAATCTGCAGGTTCAGGGTCCCATTGCAAATAATAAAAGACAATGGAATCCAGTTCATAGGAAGAAAGATAAAGAAATTTTGTGAAGACAGTGGAATAAAGCTCAGTTTCACACCAATATATCATCCACAGGCAAATGGGCAAGTAGAAGTTACAAACCGCACAATTGTATCGATTGTAAAAAGAAAAATAGAGAATAACCCGGGAACATGGGCAGATTTAGTTCCAGAGGCAATGTGGGCATATAGAACAACAGTACGAACACCAACTGGACACCCACCATTTACCTTGGCGTTTGGAGTAGATGCGGTAGCCCCGGCGAAATTAATATGGCCCACACCCAGGGTGAAAAAATTTGAAGCAAAGAATAACGACTTGGCAATGTTGATAGCCCGTAAGGAATGTGAAGACTTAAGAGAAGCAGCGGCAGTAAGAGATTTAACATACAAAAGAAGGACCGCACGCTATCATAACGAGAAGGTAAATAAAAAAAACATCTACCTTGGAGACTTAATACCGAGGAACGGAAGAGTGATCGGAGTAGATCAAGAGAAGGGCAAGTTATCATCAAAATGGGAAGGACCGTACGTGGTAATCGAAGAGATCCGTCCGGGAATTTACAAGCTAGCATTTGAAGATGGGCAAGAGGTTGATCGAACATGGCACTCGGATAACCTAACAAAGAACTTTCAGTAGAACATGCAATTTCTTTTTGTATATAAGACCAAACAATAATTAGGTTTGATTTGTAAATATTCTTGTACATAAAAGTAAAATGTCACTTATAAGAAGCCGAGTGGCTAAAAAGTATTACTTACAAAGCCGAGTGGCTAAAAAGTGTTACCTACAAAGCCGAGTGGCTATGAAGTAGTGTTACAAAGACGAGTGGCTACTAACCAGGCACCAACTATAAAGACGCGGGGCTAAAAGTGTTACATACAAAGCCGAGCGGCTAAGAAAAAATCAAAGAAAGTTCAAGCAAAAACATCAAATTTAAAGATATTCAACAAAAAGCAACCCGGATGGGCGCATATCAGTACAATAAAAAGGGGGGGCAGTATTCAACAAAAAAATGTATAATAATAAATGACTAAAGATCATTGTTTAGATCTGCAACATCTTCAGGCCAGAAAGGAGGTTCGGCCGGGATCCCAGCTGCCTGCCAACGCTTCCACTGACTGTGGTTTAGTGAAACAACCACGGATTCGAACTGAGGCACTCGCAAGTTTACCATCGCCCGCTCGTGGCGCATCCCGTCAACGAAGTTCTTGAAGCAGACTTGCTTGGTCCGCTCCTGGGTCTCCCGGCAGCGCTGAGCGAAAAGCACTTTTGCATCTTCAACACTTTTCTCAATGTGCTCCACCTTGGAGAGGGCATCATCCTTCAGTTTCAGAGCGGCCTTAATCTCTCTGTGGGCTTCCTCGGTCTCCCGGAGGGCCTCCTCAACTTGGGTATCGCGGAGGGAAAGCTGCTCGGTCAGAGAAACAACATTTTCCAAGGCTTTCCTTAACGCCTCAACATGCTCGATCCCCAATATCTGCCTAGCCTTCTCCACTCCCACGACTTGGAGAGCAAGAACTAAGCAAGCACCTGCGGGTCGGTTTGCATCAGATCTTTCCAATTGCCTTCTTTCTCAACTCAATAGTCCAGTTTCCCGAGGGCATGCTCATACATACCGGCAATGCGCGGTGCTTGCATAGTTTCAGTAACAATCAGGCGATCCCCAGGAAAGGTGCCATCAGGAAGCATAGCAGAGTCAAGGATGGCATCATAGTTGTGCATGTCCAGATCATGGAGGGGAATATTGTCTTGAGGCACCTCCAGACCGCCCCCAGTTGAATCTTCCCGGATGGGTGGCTCCTCTGTACGGGGATGTTTTTTCTTCTTCTGTTGTCCCGACGATTCATTTCCTGCAAAGAAGCCCATTAATCCCCCATCGTAAGTGTCTCCTAAAAAGAAAAAAGAAACAATCAACAAAGAAAAAAAGGAAAGAAAAGTAATTTACCAGCAGGAACAAGGTACGGGTGGGTTTCCTTCCAACGCCCGGACATAAGATCTTGGCACAGTATAGGCTGATTCTCCCATATGGAATACAACAAGGATAGGGCAGCACTCTCCTCAGGGGTCAGGTTCTCCGCAGTAAGGGCCTGGGACTCATACAAGTTGGTATCCTTCCACTCAGAAGGAATACCGATCAGACCAAGGCGACTAGACTTGGCGAAAAAGTAGCGGTTCTTCCACTTATGGGACCGGTCAGAAAAATCGTCAAGGATCTTGCAATGCGTACGGGTGGATATCTGTAGCCGTGCGGCATTGGGATGAGAGATGGAGAACAAGAGGCGGACCACGCGTTCGTACGGAATAATTCCCAACTGGAGACATAGAAACTCAAAGCTATACAAGCGGTCAATACTTGATGAAGCACGAAATCTGCTAACAGGAGGCTCGCGGGGTTGTGAGGAGGGCCGGAGGCTTTGGAGTCCACGACGCGCGCTCTACGTCAAATACCTGCAGAAGAGGAGGGGAATCGACGACTCAAATGTGGGAGTCTACGACTCGGGCTCCTTAGTTTGCTCTGGTGTGGGGTGTGTCAAGTGAAGATGACATGAGAATGGAGGACCCCCAAGGACCTCTTTTATAGGGTCTTTGGGACGTTTCTCCATTCAATGATCTGGGGCCTACACCATTATGGCGCCCGGTTAATGGTGCCATAATGGAGTGGGCCAGCTCAAGTAACGGCTGGGAATCACCTACTCAGTGTGGGAATCGCCTACTCAGGTGTGGGAATCGCCTACTCAGGTGAATGTGAACTGTGGCTTTGATCGCCATCACTGTTATAAGATGGAGAGCGTGAGCTATGGCTTTGGTGGCCATAACTATTACTGGGCCGAGAGTGTGAGCTATGGCTTTCGTGGCCATAACTGTTACCAGACTGAGAGTACGAGTTATGACTTTGGTGGTCATAACTGCTGCTTGGAAACTCCTCTCTGTATCGAGGAAGACTAGTCGAGGTTTCAGACTAGGAATTTGTATCCTCGTATGTATCTTCTTCAGCGTAGCGAGGTTTTTTCCGGTTGGGCGGCTCGACTCCGTTCAGCTTATTATTGTTCTCCTCTTCTATCTCAATGAATGATTGAGCTCGTTAGAAGAGGTCGGGCAGGGTCTCCACTTTATAGAGCATCAGATTCTGAGCCAAAAGGGAGAAGGGTACCAACCCTCTTATGTATCCTGCTATGGCCAGACTTGGGATCAGCTCGTTCACTTCTGTCATCATCGAAGTGAACTTAATCGTTTAATCCCTCAGAGACAGTTTATTCTGTCGTAGTGCCAGTAGTGCATTGGCACTGTGTTTTATTCTGATCATCCCCATATGTTAGGCGATGAACTTTGAAGAGAGGTCCACGAAGCTGAAGATCGAGCCAGCTGGCAGACCAGAAAACCACCGATAAGTGCTGCCTTTGAGAGTGTCAGGGAATGCCCGATACAACATCCCATTATCGGTGGTCTGCGGTTCCAAGACATTAAGGTAGAGGTTGATGTGATCTTTTGGATCACTCGAACCGTCATACGCTTCTATCCTGGGTACCCGCCAGGTTGGTGGAAAAGATCCTTTCAAAAGGTCCTTGTGAAAGGAAGCACTTTTGATTCTCAGAAACTCGATCGGGTTGCTAGCGACTGGGTCGGCGGCCAGCTTCCGACGGAGATCTTCCACGAACCGTGTCGTAAGAGTCTTGTCAGTGCGACTCTTACTAGGTCCAGCCCTTACTTTAGGAGGGACTGGAGATTTCCTCTTTTTCTCCGCAGATGGAGAATAGTAAGACCCAGATTCACCCGCTCCTTCGCGGATGATGGTCTTGTTGCCCCTCGCTTTCTCGAGGTTGCTAACTCTTTTTTCTATGGAATCCATAAAGTTAATCAACCTCTCTTCTAGCGCAGGAGTTAGGTTCACTCCCCCATTTGGTCTGGGTAGTGTGGTACCTCTGCCATTTGGTGGGAGTGATGAGGGCACCTTATGTGCGGATAGTGGTGCATTAGAGTTTGGTACAGTACGGGAACCAACCCTCCTACCAGAAGCTCCTACTTCAGTAGCAGTAGCGGGAGCTTTCTTTTTATGATCCTTAGTAAAAGGAGCCATAAATGGGAATGGTTGCTTCTATCGGGTCGAAGCAACAAACTACGAGTGAAAGTTCTTCCGAAGTGTCGGAAGCTATGGGTAGATACCTGCCCCCCCTGGGTGTCACAAAACAGAAAAAAAATTGTATGATATTTCTTTGTAGTTTTGTGACCCCCTTGAGGAGTACTACTAGTCCCCAAAGTTTGAAATTAGCAAAAAAAATCAAAATTTTTTTGTAATTTTTCTGCAGAAAATCGTGCAGCTGGAGGTGGTTTTTGGGATGCCTGTTTAGACCTATCCCAAAAAAGGATTTTTTTTTTACCGAAACAACGAGGCGAATCCAGCCAAAGCGATAGATTCTCGTTTCGGTGAAAGAGTTGGGATGTGGGTGGTCTTATTCAGCCAAAGCGATGAATGAAGACAAGGACCGAATAGACGATTCAGGTGTGGGAATCGTCTACTCAGGTGGGAATCGACGATTCAAATGAATATAGGTGATTTTTTATGAAAATCCAACCTATGTGAAAGTCAATGTTCCAGAGCAAAAGGCATTGACAACACTTGTTCAAAAAGCTAAGGCGACTCCTTAGGTGGAATCGACGATTCAACTTATGGGCTTTTTGAACTAAGCCGTGGACAACACTCTTAGCTAGCAGCCTATTCCCATACCGGGAATCGACGATTCCTGATCTGAATCGACGATTCCTTGACACAAAGTCAGCGATCTCCCTATGGGAGATCGAGCCGGACTTTGCGAAGAAAATTCGCGATTACGACGGGATATCGGTGGTCCAGACGACGCTAGCTGATGAAGCACGAAATCTGCTAACAGGAGGCTCGCGGGGTTGTGAGGAGGGCCGGAGGCTTTGGAGTCCACGACGCGTGCTCTACGTCAAATACCTGCAGAAGAGGAGGGGAATCGACGACTCAGATGTGGGAGTCGGCGACTCGGGCTCCTTAGTTTGCTCTGGTGTGGGGTGTGTCAAGTGAAGATGACATGAGAATGGAGAAACCCCCAAGGATCCCTTTTATAGAGTCTTTGGGACGTTTTTCCATTCAATGATCTGGGGCCCACACCATTATGGCTCCCGGTTAATGGTGCCATAATGGTGTGGGCCAGCTCAAGTAACGGCTGGGAATCGCCTACTCAGTGTGGGAATCGCCTACTCAGGTGTGGGAATCGATGACTCAGGTGGGAATCGCCTACTCAGGGGGAATCGGCTATTCCCATATATATGTTGACTTGAGGACTTGATGTAGACACTTGTTCTGCAACCGTGGAGCTCTCTGGGGGTCCGGCATAAAGCGACGGAACTCTAGTCCTTGTTGAAGGGCGTTGCTGGGAGTGACTGACAAAATCAGACATGTCTCACCAGTACTCCCCCCTGAAGAGAGCACAAAAAACATGTGTGTATCGCCAGTATCCCCCCCAAGCAAGGTTATGTGTGATCGGCATCAAGGCCAAAGCGACAAGATGGGATTGAATCATTGTGGCCACATCGACATAACATATGACAAACCCAACAGACGATAATATCATAATATTAAAGAGAATTTTAAGATATCTAAAGGGAACATTAGAGTATGGACTAAGAATACTAAGAAACCCAAGTATAGAAATTAAAGCCTTCAATGACTCCGATTATGCAGGGTGTTTAGAAGATAGGAGATCCACTACAAGGTTTGCGCCTTATTAGGCAATAATTGCATAACTTGGAGTACCAAAAAACAAAATATTGTTGCTAGGTCAAGTTCTGAGGCCGAATACAGAGCAATGTCTAGCACAATAGTTGAAATAGTCTGGATCGATCTGTAATGTTCTAAAAGAATTAGGAATGGAAGTAACTTCTCCATGTAATCTGATGAGGGTGGAACCTGACCAGTACTCCAAGACGCTTCCAACAAGCGCCAGGCGGGGAACTCCACAAGGAAATCAAGAGTGCTTAGAGCTCTGCTTCGCTAGGACTACTCCACTCCAAATGACCTGCCTTAATGAGTGAGAGATGCCTCCTGTTTATAGGACTTTTTAAGGGGGTAATCTGGTCATTTGGGCAGTAACCGCTTAACTGATCATACTTGGTCCTAGGTCGACGTCCTTGGGATCGACTTCATTTGGGTCCGACTTTTCTAGGACTCGACTTTATTCAGAAGTCGAGTCCCAAGAAATTCGGCCTCTGGGAAAGTCGACCTTCCCAAGAGTTGACTTAGGACCTCCCAAATCTAGAATAGATATCTCAGCTCATCTCGGGCTATCCGGACTTTTAGTTGCTGGTATGTTGTGACCGAGTTCGGAATACTGTATCACCATAATCTATATTGTGATAAAATGAGTGCACTCCATATGACGATAAGTGATAATTAGTTCCATGCAAAAATAAAACACATAGAGGTAGATCATCACTTTATAAGGGAGAGAGTAGCTCTTGGCCAAATAATTACTAATTTTGTTCCATCAAAAGAACAATTAGCAGATATTTTCACATAAATTTAAGGAAAAGACTAGGTATATGGGATAGGTATTTTATCTAGTTATTTTATTTGGTAGTGTTTACATTTGTTTTAGTATTCTCTACGATAGAACTATCGCTCTATTTGCTTAGTTTTTGTCTTGGTAGGATGTATGTTCAGATACTAGATCTTCTAAAAATAGTGAAATAGGGAAGGTTGATAAAGCATAAAGGTTCTTGTACTGAATATGTGGGAGTACTAAGTCTTCTCAAATTGGGAGAGAACAACTCAAAAATTAAGATAAGTATTGATAGTACAAGATCTGGCACACATACCGCAGTACTAAAAGGTATCCCTCGGAAAACCTAATACGTAGAGGAGGGGGAGTATTGGTGATACAGTATCCCGAACTTTGTCATGACACCGGCAACTAAAGATTCGGATAGCCCGAGGTGAATGGAGATACTCATATAGGTTAGGGCTAGGAGGTTCCAAGTCGACTTATGGGAAAGTCGACTTTCCCAGAGATTGACTTTTTAGAAGTCGAACTCGAAAAGTCGGCCTGGACAAAGTCGACCTTTAGAAAAGTTGATCCCAGAAAGTCGACTTGAAATCAGATCTGAACAGTTAAGCGGTTACGACTCTAATGACCAGATTACCCTGCTAATACATGATTGAACGTAGTCACTCCCATCAACGCCCCTCAACAGGGACTCGGATTCCGTTCGCTATACGCCGGACCCCCGGAAGGCTCCCACGAGCACGAAACAATGGTCTTTGTCAAATCGCCGAGTTGAACTCATAGATAGCCAATTTAGGCTGCCAAATCGCCGATTTGAATGGTAAATCGCCGAGTTGAGACCGAGATCGCCAGCACTGGTAGGCTGCTGATCTTGCCCCCATTGAACTCACCGACTCCCCCCCCCCACTAAATCGTCGATTCCAGACCGTTACTCGGTGCCAGCTCGCGTCCTTAATGGTGTGCCATTAACGCCGGGCCGATCATTGCCGCGGATTGCGCCCGGAAGGCCCTATAAAAGGGTCCTCCGGGCACAATCCAAGGTAAGAGTTCCATCCATTCTAGAGCAGGAAACATGGAGCAAATCAACGATTATACACATCTAATTGCCGACTTCTCCCGGAAGACTTGACGTAGAGCGCGCGCCGTGGACTCCAGAGCCTCCGGCATCACCTCCCACCACCGCGAGCCCTGGTAGCATATTCCGTGCTTCATCAGCTGGCGCTGTCTGTGGGACAATCGAATCGCCGATTTCCCAAGAAAAATCGTCGATTTTTCTTTGAACAAGCTTGGTTGGATTTTTAAGGAAATTGTCGGCTTCTCATAAAAATCGCCGATTCTTCTTGATCAAACTGCTGGTTGGATTTCACAAGGAAATCGCCGACTTGATTAAAGGAATCGCCGAATTCTGGAAATTGTCTACTGCTAAGGCCACTGACCACGAAGCTCTGTAAAAAAAGCCTTGAGCATCCAAATTGCCGATTTCCCTAGGAAATCACCAATTTTCGCTAAGCTTTTGGTGCGACTTTGTCAAATCTTGCTTTCATGCTCTATTTCGTTCACTAAACCAAATCGCCGATTTGCTTAGCTAAATCGCCGATTTGGTATTCTTGTGAATCATGTCTACATTCATCGCTTTGGCTCAATTAGACTACCCACAACCCATCGCTTAGGCTGGGCTTAGAATCCATAGCCACGATTGGATTCGTCTCTTCGTTTTGGTTCCTTAAAAAAAAGTATGGGGTTTTTAGTCTTCTTTCACTTTTAGTGATTCTGTCGGTCCATCTCCGAAATACCCAGATTCTATTTCGGGATTCTGAGACCACACATCACTTAAAATAAGAGTTTTCTACGAGTACCAAAGAGCAGAATTTTCCAACAGTGTCAGAAATCCTCTCTGGAATAGGTCTACATAGGCATCCCAAAAATCACCCCCGACGGCACGATTTTCTGCAAAAAAAATCACATATTTTTTGCTAATTTCAAACTTTGGGAATAGTAGTACTCCTCAAAGTAGTTACAAAATTATAAAGAAATAACACAAAAAAAAAAAAATTTGTAACACCCGGGGGGCAGGACCTGCCCATAGCTTCCGACACTTCGGAAGAACTTCCACTCACTATCCGTCATTTCAGCCTGATAGAAACAACCATCCCATCTATGGCTCTTGTTACTAAGGGTCAGAAGAAGGCTTCTACCACTGCTACTAAGACAATAGCTTCTAGCAAGAGAGTTGGTTCCCGCACTGTACCAGCCTCTAATGCACCATTGTCAGCACAAGGTGCTGAGGTGCCGACATCACTCCCACCAAATAGCGAAGAGACCACACAACTCATGCCGAATGGGGAAGTGAACCCAACTCCCACAATGCAGGAGAAGCTTGTGCAGATGCATACTCTCATGCTGGAGTTGGAGAAAAGGATGAATAACCTGGAGGCTTCAAGGAGTCTGATCACCATACGAGCTACGACAAGTGAGTCTAACCCACATCCGTCTTTGGGAAAGACAAACTTAAGTACACATTGTCGATCCGAATCAAGGATAGCCAAGGAGCTACGAGAGCTCAAGAATAAAAAAGGAAAGAGTACTGCAATCTCGGGATCGACAACCCAAGTCCAACTCGCATCACTTTCCTAAGGGAGACAGTTGTAGTAGAACACAGAGGCACAAGTATCTAAGTTCTCACCACAAATCTGCGACACATCATTCAGATGTACCTTCGAGTTCCATGACTGGTGCGGATTATGATGCGATACTCACAGATAGGGTAATTAAGGAAGTTTTTCGTAAACTCACAAACAAGCACGACCTAGGCAACCCACATGAGTTTCTCAGGGGAAAAAAGGCACCCTTTCACAGGGAGCTCCTGAGAAAACTCTTCCCACGATCTTGGCGGTGTCCGAAGATAGACTTGTACGATGGGACGACAGATCCATAGGATCATGTCAACCTATACCTGAGTCTTGGAGCCGCAAACCACCGATAATGGGTTGTTGTGTCGGGCTTTTCCCGACACTCTGAAAGGCAACGCATATCGATGGTTTTCCGGTCTGTCAGCTGGTTCGATCACCAGCTTCGCAGACCTATCCCTGAAGTTCATCACCCAACACGTGGGGATGGTAAGGATTAAGCGCAGTGATAATACGTTATTAGCGCTACGACAGGCGGGCATGTCCCTCAGGGATTACATGATAAAATTCACCTCTATGATGACAGAGGTGAACGAATTAATCCCAAGCATCACCATTGCGGGGTACATCAAAGGATTGATACCCTACTCCCCACTGGCCGAGAGTCTGAAGGTCCAGAAAATAAAGACCTTTCTTGAACTTTTCAAGAGGGCCCAACTCTTCATGGAGATAGAAGAAGAAGAGGATAATGACAAGTTGGACGGACTTGAGCTGCCCAGCCGGAAGAAACCTCACTATGCTAAAGAAGAGAATACGTACATCAAGTCCTATGCGAATACAAGTTCCCGCTCAGAAATCACGACTAGTCTTCTTCAATACAGAGAGGAGTTTACAGATAACAGTGATGGTCACCAAATCCATAACTCACAATCTCAATTCGGTAACAGTAATGGCCACCAAAGCCATTAGCTTACGCTCTCAATCTGATAACAGTGATGGCCACCAAAACCATGGTTCACAATCAAATACGTCACGCTAGTAGTGAGGAACTATCACCTGTTTGGAGGAAGATAGGGTTGGCCAGAGCAACCAGATGGGCTATGCATCCATCAGTGGCAACCAAACACCAAAGGAACACATCTATTCTTTTATTGGCCGCTTATATTATATTCTCAAGCATGTAATAGTGATTTACATATCATATCAAGAATTATTCTAAATAAATCTCTCCTTTAATCCATGAAGGTACTATGGGATATGTATGCCACATCATATTTAGAATAATCATCCATCGCTTTCGGTTGGATGACATATATCGTTTCGGACGGATTAATCATCCATCGCTTTGTCTAGATAACATTTGCCGCTTCGGCCTATTCTATCACCCATCGCTTCGGTTGGATGGCATCTATCACTTCGGACGGATCAATCATCCATCTCTTTGGCTAGATGACATATCAAATAAGAAATAACATACAAAAAAATTCTATTTTGTAACACCCGGGGGGCAGGACCTACCCATAGCTTCCAATACTTTGGAAGAACTTCCACTCACTATCCGTCACTTCGGCCTGATAGAAACAACCATCCCATCTATGTCTCTTATTACTAAGGGTCAGAAGAAGGCTTCTACCACTGCTACTAAGACAATAGCTTCTAGCAAGAGAGTTGGTTCCCGCACTGTACCAGCCTCTAATGCACCATTGTCAGCACAAGGTTTTGAGGTGCCCACATCACTCCCGCCAAATAGCGAAATGGCCACACCCTTCATGCCGAATGGGAGAGTGAACCCAACTCCCACAATGCAAGAGAATCTTGTGCAGATGCATACTCTCATGCTGGAGTTGGAGAAAAGGATGAATAACCTGGAGGCTTCAAGGAGTCGGATCACAATACGAAGTACGACAAGCGAATCTAACCCATATCCGTCTTTGGGAAAGACAAACTTAAGTACACATCGTCGATCCAAATCAAGGATAGCCAAGGAGCTACGAGAGCTCAGGAATAAAAAGGGAAAGAGTACTGCAATCTCGGGACAACCCAAGTCCAATTCGTATCACTCTCCTAAGGGAGACAGTTACGGTAGAACACAGAGGCACAAGTATCTAAGTTCTCACCATAAATCTGCGACACATCATTCAGATGTACCTTCGAGTTCCATGACTGGTGCGGATTATGATGCGATACTCACAAATAGGGTAATTAAGGAAGTTTTTCGTAAACTAACAAACAAGCACGACCTAGGCAACCCACACGAGTTTCTCAGGGGAAAAAAGGCACCCTTTTACAGGGAGCTCCTGAGAAAACTCTTCCCACGATCTTGGCGGTGTCCGAAGATAGACTTGTACGATGGGACGACAGATCCATAGGATCATGTCAACCTCTACCTAAATCTTGGAACCGCAAACCACCGATAATGGGTTGTTGTGTCGGGCTTTTCCCGACACTCTGAAAGGCAACGCATATCGATGGTTTTCCGGTCTGCCAGCTGGTTCGATCACCAGCTTCGCAGACCTATCCCTGAAGTTCATCACCCAACACGTGGGGATGGTAAGGATTAAGCGCAGTGATAATACATTATTAGCGCTACGACAGGCGGGCATGTCCCTCAGGGATTACATAATAAAATTCACCTCTATGATGACAGAGGTGAACGAATTAATCCCAAGCATCACCATTGCGGGGTACGTCAAAGGGTTGATACCCTACTCCCCACTGGCCGAGAATCTGAAGGTCCAGAAAATAAAAACCTTTCCTGAACTTTTCAAGAGAGCCCAACTCTTCATGGAGATAGAAGAAGAAGAGAATAATGACAAGTTGGACGGACTTGAGCTGCCCAGCCGGAAGAAACCTCACTATGCTAAAGAAGAGAATACGTACGTCAAGTCCTATGAGAATACAAGTTCCCTCTCAGAAATCACGACTAGTCTTCTTCAATACAGAGAGGAGTCTACAGATAACAGTGATGGTCACCAAATCCATAACTCACGCTCTCAATTCGGTAACAGTAATGGCCACCAAAGCCATTAGCTTACGCTCTCAATCTGATAACAGTGATGGCCACCAAAACCACGGTTCACAATCAAATACGTCACGCTAGTAGTGAGGAACTATCACCTGTTTGGAGGAAGATAGGGTTGGCCAGAGCAACCAGATGGGCTATGCATCCATCAGTGGCAACCAAACACCAAAGGAACACATCTATTCTTTTGTTGCCCGCTTATATTATATTCTCAAGCATGTAATAGTGATTTACATATCACATCAAGAATTATTCTAAATAAATCTCTCCTTTAATCCATGAAGGTACTATGAGATATGTATACCACATCATATTTAGAATAATCATCCATCGCTTTCGGTTGTCGCTTAGGATGGATCAATCATCCATCGCTTTGGCTGGATGACATCTGTCGCTTTGGCCTAATCTATCATCCATCGCTTCGGCTGGATGACATCTATCACTTCGTACGGATCAATCATCCATCTCTTTGTCTGGATGATATCCATCACTTAGCCCTAATCAATCATCCATCCGACGCACGAGTCTAAATTACAATCAAAATTGATTACGACTCGAAAATCTGAAGCTTAGGCAAGAGTAAGTTTAGTCTGACGTTCATGACCTACGAGTCTAACAAGGATTGTAAAGCACTCTCGAAAAACTTCACGATTCCTACGACCTAGCTTACGAACCACGAGTCTAAGTGATGGTTACAAAATCTAATTTACGAGAAAGAGTCTAAATTACGATTTACGAGTCCAAGGCGCGACTTAAGGATCTAAATTATGACTCTCACGAATATTTACGAATCTAACCCTAAGATTCTAAATATTTACGAACCTAAGTCATTTTTCAAAATCTAATTTACGACGTGCGAGTCTAAATTACGATGAAAATTGACTACGCTTATGATTTATTTTTTGCGATTCTAAATCGGTTTGAAAATATAAATTATCCGCGAATCTAACCGACGATTGAACTACGATTCTTACAACCAAGCTTATAACCAGAGTGTCTAAGTGAGGGTTACAAAATCTAGTTTACGACCAGAGTGTCTAAATTACTATTTACAAGTCTAGTTTCGAGCCTAGTTTACGGTTCTAAGATTATTTATACGACAAATTGACAAAGAAAAACAAAAGATAATTTCATTCATTCACAAGAAATTTGTCGCATCGACATGATTCTCGGGTGGAGTATCACTAGTTCTCTCCAACATTACCCTCGCCTCAAATGGAAACTTTAACATTTCAAAAAATTTCGCGCTGACATGATTCTCGGGGGGAGTATCACAAGATCTCTCTGAAACTTCTGTCGCTTTGGCTGAAAGTTGTCAAAACATTCGAGGGGGAGTATCACAAACTCCCTCTGACACTTCTGTCGCTCTGGCTGGAAGTCGTCACATTTTATTCAGGGGGTGTATCACAAACTCTCTCTGACACTTCTGTCGTTATGGCCGTAAGTTATCTTGTTTTTGTGCAGGTACTTAGGGGGAGGTGTCACAAACTCACTCCAAACTAATTGAGCATGATAAATCTGTCTCTACGGCCAGATTTATCACGGATTCCTTTGAGCAAAAGGAGGAGATAGCGCGAAAGGTAAAATCGCACGGTAAGTTAAATTGAGTCAATAAATAAAATGTTTTAGACTTATGTCTTTGTCGCTATGGCCTTAATAGATCAAGAATCATTTTGTCGCTGGTGAGACATGCCTGATTACGTCAGTCACTCCCAGCAACGCCCTTCAACAAGGACTAGGGTTCCGTCGTTTTATGCCAGACTCCCGGAGAGCTCCACGGTTACGGAACAAGTGTCTACGTCAAGTCCTCAAGTCAACACATGGGGATAGACGATTGGGACTACCAAGTCGCCGATTCCAGAGGTGAGTCGACGAGTCGAGACCAAGTTAGTCAGTTCTGGTAGACTGACGACCTTGCTCCTAGGACTCGCCGATTCCACCCCTGAATCGACGACTCCCATATTTGAGTTATCGATTCCCAGCCGTTACTTGTGGCTGGCCCACACCATTATGGCACCATTAACCGGGCGCCATAATGATGTGGGCCCGGCTCATTGATTGGGACGTTTACCCAAAGAACCTATAAAAGGGGTACTTGGGGGTCCTCCCAATCCATGTTATCTTCACTTGCCAGAGCACACTAAGGATCCTGAATCGCCTACTCCCAAGATGAGTCGTCGATTCCCCTCCTCTCTGCAGGTATTTGACGTAGAGCGCGCGTCGTGGACTCCAAAGCCTCCGGCCCTCCTCGCAACCCCACGAGCCTCCTGGTAGCAGATTACGTGCTTCATCAGTCACTTAATTTGGCCTTAATGAATTCAAACCCATCTTGTCGTTATGGCCTTGATGGGTTATCCGTCGTTGCGGATCGAAAAGTCACTCTGTCGCTATGGCCGGAGTTGGACTATAAAATTATAGTTCTATCGCTTTGGCTAGAACTAGATTTTGTTGCTTTGGTCAGAATCAAATCCATTTTGTCATTTTGGCCTTAATGGATCAAGAATCATTTTATCGTTATGGTCTTAATGATTTAATCCCATTTTGTCGCTATGGCCTTGATGAAGATCAAAAGTCACTCTATCGCTATGGCTAAAGTTGGACTATAAATTTTAGTTCTATCACTTTGGCTAAAACTAGATTCTATCGCTTTGGCCATAATCAAATCCATTTTTTCATTTTGCCTTTAATGGATCAAGAATCATTTTGTCGCTATAGCCTTAATGATTCAATCTGATCTTGTCGCTATGACCTTGATGAGGATCAAAAGTCACTCTGTCTCTATGGCCGAAGTTTGACTATAAATTGTAGTTCTATCGCTTTGGCTAGAACTAGATTCTGTCGCTTTGGCCAGAATCAGATCCATTTTGTCGTTTTGGCCTTAATGGATCATGGATCATTTTGTCCTATGGCCTTAATGATTCACTTAACCTTGCTTGGGGGGATATTGGCGGTACACGCCTTATCACATGCTCTCTTTAGGGGGGAGTACTACTGATACATGACTGAACGCCAGTCACTCCCATCAACGCCCCTCAACAGGGACTTGGGTTCCGTTCTCTATACGCCGGACCCCCCGGAAGGCTCCCACGAGCGCGGAACAATGATCTTCGTCAAATCACCGAGTTGAACTCATGGATCGCCGATTTGAGTGGTAAATCGTCGATTTGAGTGGTCAATCGCCGAGTTGAGGCCGAGATCGCCAGCACTGACAGGATGCCGATCTCGCCCCCTTTGAACTTGTCCGCCCCCCCTCCCCACTAAATCGCCGATTCTCCCCCCAAATCGCCGATTTCGGACCGTTACTCGGCGCCAGCTCACGTCCTTAATGGCGTGCCATTTATGTTAGGCGTGATCACCACCGCGGATTGCACCCGGAAGGCCCTATAAAATGGGTCCTCCGGGCACAATCCAAGGCAGGAGTTTCATCTCCATTCTAGAGCAGGAAACACAGAGAAAATCGTCGATTATACACATCTAATCGCCGATTTTTCCCAGAAGACTTGACGTAGAGCGCACGTCGTGGACTCCAAAGCCTCCGACATCACCTTGCACCACTGCGAGCTCTGGTAGCATATTCCGTGCTTCATCATACCCCCATAAAAAGTCCTATAAATAGAGGGCCACTCCCATTTATTTGGGCAGGTTGAATTCCAGAGAGAAGTCCCATCGAAATAGGTCCAGGGGAAATAATAAGTTCCAGTTTTATATAAAATATTGTAACCATAAAATAATAAAGGTAAAATAATAGGGGTAAAATAATAATTAAGGTGAGAACGGGGCGGGTCGCCCCGGTGGTAACCGGGATCGGGGCAGAATATCTACTCCAATTTTGTAATTTTTGCCCCGTGCACAACTGACCCGGTCATATTCCGAGGCGGGTCTCGGGGCAAGGCCAACCCCGGACGGGTCGCCCCGTTATTTTAAGTTAAAATTAAATAATAATAAAATATACTGAGACAGAGTAAGAAGGAGAACGTATTTCTAATTTTCTATCTAGGTCTTCTACTTCTATTTCGTGAGTCTGTGACGGCGTGACCTCGTCCTCTCTTCAGAAGACCGCAGCCGCATCTTCAGAAGCCGCAGCCGCATCACTTGGGTATTTCACTAGATAGCCAGGTAGGTATACATCTTTTTCATCCTTTATTTTTTTTATAAACTATAGATCAAATCTTTAAAGAAACCCTAGATCGATCGATCGGTCGATGGAGTAAATTAAATGATTTGCGGCCACAGATTTATTCCATACATTGATCTTAGGGTTTATTCCATACAGATTTATTCTATACAGATTTGCGGCCACATTTCATGAATTTCTTCGAATCTATCATCATCTTCCTTGTCAAATATATATTAAGATTTCATTTTAACTTTTAATCATTATATATTTATTTAGTAATTTTATTATGAATTGTAGAATACTCGATCTGTTATTGATTTTGTTCTAAATACTTAAGTATTTAGAATCTTTTATTGATTTTATTCAAAAAAATCAAATTCTGAATTATTCTAAATACAGTAGAATCTAAATTCTGAATCTTTTATTCTAAATACAGTAAGATCTGAATTGTTTAAAAACAAATCAAATTCTATCTTTGCAATGGAATATAGTTGAAGCAAACTTATTTTCTATAAATGAATAATCCAACACAAATTGAAGAAAATTAATTATGACTAATTTAATATTTCAGTTTGCTTATGAATACACAAACACAAATGGATACTCCAACACAAACGGAAGGAACAACGACCACTCTTGTCACTCCAAGGTACAATTGATTTATTACTTATTATTTTTTTCAACTAAAAGTCTACAACTATACAACTATACTAATACAAGTATACAAATACAACTGAACAATTATTTTTATTATTTTAGTTCATGTCAAGAAAAGGAAGATGTTAGTGAGTTAAAGAGCAAATTAAAATCCGATGTTTGGAAAGATCTTGATGCTTTTATGGTCGGTGATCTTCGCAAAACTAGATGCTTGCATTGTAAATACGTGTTTGTTGTCAAACCAAAGTATGACACTACTCATCTTAGAAAATATTTAGAAAGACGACATCCTTCTAAGAAAAATAATCATATAGCTCAAATGATGTTGAATTGTAGCCAACAAGGTTAAAAAATCAAAAACTATAAATTTGTTCAAGCTAATAGTAGATTGGCCTTAGTTAATATGGTGATGCTACATGAATACCCGTTCACCATCGTTGAACATCATGGCTTTAGAAAATTTATATCTTCACTAAATCCCCAATTTAAGATGATCTCTAGATGTACTCTCAAGAGTGACTGTTGTCTCTTGTATGAAAGTGAAAAAGGCAAGTTGTACGAAACTATAGAGTCTTTGAATTGTCGCATATCATTCACTAGTGATATGTGGACGTCCATTCAAAAAAAAGGTATTGTATATTAACAGCACATTATATCGATTCTGATTGGGAATTGCAAAAGAGAATTTTAAACTTCTTCGAAGTTAATTGTCCACACACAGCAGACGTAATATCAGCAGCTCTTATAGAAAAATTTGTCAAATGGAACGTGGATCAAAAAATAATGTGTGTCGTCCTGGACAATTATACTACTAATGATGTTGTAGTTAAAGATATCAAGAAAAGTTTGCCTCCAAGATTTGTACTGTTAGATGGACAGTTCTTACGTGTTCGATGTACGGCACTTACATTATTAATTTAATAGTGCAAGAGGCTGTGAAACATACTAATGACGTGATGTCGAAAATCAGAAAAAAAGTGTGAAGTATGTAAGATCTTCGACAATAAGACAAACATAATTTACGGAATTGGCAATACAAATAGGTGCTCCAAAGAGTAAATTAGTCTTAGATGTTGATACTCGTTGGAACTCAACGTATCTCATGTTGGAAACAGCAATTAAATTCAAAAAAGTCTTCAACAAATATATTCTTATAGATAATCATACACATACAAACCATCCGAGGAAGACTGGAATGTAGCATTTCAGCTTGCAGAATGTTTTGGTTTATTTTTCGATGTCACCCAAACCTTTTCTATGTCGATTCATCCTTCGGCCAATCAATACTTTCCTTTGTTGTGTGAATGTCATTTAAAACTGAATGAGTTTATAAATCATGATGGCATTTTAATTCACGAAATTGGCAAAGTGATGAAGACCAAGTTTGATAAGTATTGGGGAATGATTAGCACAATCTTATCAATTGCATCAATTTTGGATCCACGTTACAAGGTAATTAATTTTACAATTTTAATTTTACAATTTCTATTTTACAATTTCTGATTTTTAGATGGAAATGGTAACATACTACACCAATATACTCTATGGAGGGAAATGTTCTAATACTAATGTAGATGATATAAAAAGTGTGATGCAATATTTCTACGACGGATATAACTTGAAATATGGAAATAAAGGACAAGTACTACCGACTGGTATGCATTCTATAATTTTATCATTACACACATACTAATTACATGTATATAATTAATATCTTCATTCATAGGTGAGAGTGGTGTTGGTGGAAACACTGAGTTACCAAAATTTAAACAAAAAATGCAGGGGTTCCATCAGTATTTTGGTAGTAAGACTAGTTCTTCAATTGAAAAAAGTGAATTGGAAAATTATTACGAAGATGGATATGCCTTAAAACATAATAAATTTGATATTTTACTGTGGTGGAAGGTAATGTAAAGATTTTTTTTTATTTTGATTTTTCGATTTAACAGAATCGATTCTCATCTTTACAGGTAAATGAGGCTAAATTTCCTATTTTAGCAAAATAGCGAAAGATATACTAGCAATACCAATGTCCACCGTTGCATTTGAGTCGGCATTCAGCACTGGTCGACGTGTACTCCACAAGTTTAGAAACACTTTGAATCCAACAACGGTAGAAGCTTTTGTATGTGGACAGGATTAGATTCAACGTCAAATTTCTGGTATTTTATTTTCTTTGTTAATTTCTTTTATTTATGTGTGAAATTCATTGAGTGAATCTTTGACTTATTGTCAATGAAGTTGTTAATTTAAACTCGGTTTTAACGAATTCAATGGAGATAGCCTCAAATGCAAATGTTTTAGATGGGAATGAAAATTTTATGAACTTTCATAATATTTCTATAGATGATGAAGATGAAGATGTTTAATTTTATGGTTATTGTCTTATTGACTTATTGTTATTGTAATATGTTTAATTTTATGGTTATTGTCTTATCGACTTCTTCTGATATGTTTAATTTTATGATTCTTGTTAATTTTATAATTGTTGTTAATTTATAATTATTTATAATTGTTTTCTTATAACTTATAAATTTAAATTGTTCATTACTTCATTTTTCAGGTTTATATAGAATTATAAATAATTTTTTAAATTTTTTATTTTTTAAATTTTTATTTTTTTATTTTGTACGTATTTAGGGGTGGGTCACCCCGGATCCGCCCCGGTCACTCGGGCAGGGGGTCAGAGTACCTGACCTGCTCTATTCTGCGTCCCATTTTTGGGGACCGGGGCGGATACCGGGCTCGCCCGCAACCCACCCCGCCCCTAATTATGGGGTAAAATAATAATATATAATAGGGATAAAATAATAATATATGATAGGGATAAAATAATAAATTGTACATGATGAAGCACGAAATCTGCTACCAAGGGGCTCATGGGGTTGCGAGGAGGGTTGGAGGCTCTGGAGTCCACGACGCGTGCTCTACGTCAAATCCTGCAGGGAAGAGAGTAGGCGACTCAGGTGTGGGAGTCGACGATTTTGATCTGAAAGTGCTCTGGTTTAGTGGGGAAAGGTAAGGTGCCTCGGAATGACCCCCAAGGAACCCTTTTATAGGGTCCTTGGAGGCGTTACTAAGGCGGGCATCGCGCCCTTGCCATTATGGCACCAGTTAATGGCGCCATAATGGCGTTGGCCAGCCGCAAGTAATGCCTGGGAGTCGGCAACTCAGGTATGGGAGTCGGCGATCAAAGGGTAGAGTCAGCGAGTCTAAGGAACGAGGTCGTCAGCCTACCAATGCTGACTAACTCGGTCTCAACTCGGCCGATTCACCACTGGACTCGACGACTAGGTAGTCCTAGTCGGCGACTCGAAGGTGTTGATTTGAGAACTTGACGACGACCTTTGTTCCGCAACCGTGGAACTCTCCGGGGGTCCGGCATAAAACGACGGAACCCTAGTCCTTGTTGAAGGGTGTTGCTGGGAGTGACTAACGTAATCAGGCATATCTCACCAGTACTCCCCCCTGAAGAGAGCACAAGAAACATGCGTGTATCGCTAGTATCCCCCCAAGCAAGGTTATGTGTGTGATCCGCATCAAGGCCAGAGCGACAAGATGGGGTCGAATCATTGCGGCCACAACGACACAATGATTATGGATCCATTAAGGCCAAAACGACAAAATGGATTGATTCTGGCCGAAGTGACAGAATCTAATTCTAGGCCACAGAACTACGTGTTTATAGTCCAACTCTGATCAAGAGTGACTTTTGCTATGTCATCAAGGCCAAAGCGACAAGATAAGAGAATTATTAAGGCCAAAGCGACAAAATAATTCTTGGTTCATTAAGGCCAAAGAGACAAAATAGATCTTGATCTATTAAGGCCAAAGCGACAAAAGAGATCCTATTCTGGCCAAAGCGACAGAATCTAGTTATAGCCAAAGCGATAGAACAAATGTTTATAGTCAACCCTGATCAAGAGCGACTTTACGTCTACAACGACGGCTAATCTATCAATGCAAGTAAGCGGAATGATGGGTTGAGATCATTAAGGCCAAAGCGATAAAATGATCTTTGATTTATCGAGGCCAAAGCGATAAGATAGATATGATTCTGACCAAAGCGATAGAATCGTACCTGCAAAAAAGAAAACATCCTGCAAAACAACTAAATCAGTCTAAAACACATATTTTATTGATTTATTAAACTTACCGTGCGATTTTACCTTTTGCGAGATCCTACCTTTGCTCGAATGAATCCTCGGTAAATCTAGCCAAAGCGACAGATTTACCGTGTTCATATTCGACGACTTCTGGCCGAAACGATATAAGTGTCGGGAGAGTTTGTGATACTCCCCCTGAGTGTGACAACTTCTGACCAAAGCGACAGAAGTGTCGAGAAGAGCTTGTGATACTCCCCCTTTAAGTACCTGCATATAACGTGACAACTTCTGGCCAAAGCGACAGAAGCGTCGGGGAGAGCTTGTGATACTCCCCCCCGAGATGTAACGACTTCCGGCCGGAGCGACAGAAGTATTGGAGAGAATTTGTGATACTCCCCCCCAAGATGTAACGACTTCCGGCCGAAGCGACAGAAGTGTTGAAGAGAATTTGTGATACTCCCCCCCCAAGATGTAACGACTTCCGGCCGAAACGACAGAAGTGTTGGAGAGAATTTGTGATACTCCCCCCCAATATGTAACGACTTCCGGCCGAAGCGATAAAAATGTTGGAGAGAGTTTATGATATTCCCCCTCGAGATGTAACGACTTCCGGCCGGAGCGACAGAAGTGTTGGAGAGAATTTGTGATACTCCCCCCCCTGACAGATTTTTTTAATTCTCACTTCACTTTCCCCAATCACCCAAAATCCTAGTCTCCCCAGTTGCCGATTTCGTACTCAATCGATAGCCAATCCTTCTTCTTCACTTCCCCAACTCGTCGAGTCCGAAACTGAAGAGATGATTCTGTAGATGGCCGTAGGTGGCCGTAGGTGGCAACTTGATCGGAGATCTCGACACCGTTGAGTCGCCGCTTCCTTCCCCGACCGTAGAGGGTTTTTCTCGTCTCGGTCAAGAGTCGGTGACTCCGGTTGCCGACCCCAATCTGAGCGCCCAGGTGCACGAGCTGCTTGAGCCCTTGCCCAAGTCGACGATTCCTTCTACGGAGTCGACGATTCTGGGAGAGGCTCTTGGGGCTGTGGCTAGAGTCGAACTTGAATTGGGCGAGATTCCTGGGCCCACTTTTGGATCGATGATTCCTTCTGCGGAGTCGCCGAGTCCGAAGGTTCCAAGAAGAAAGCCCTCTTCGAGAGGAGGAAAAGACTGGACGCACACCCGGAAGCGTCGAACATACGCTATGAGTCGTCGACTCAGATGGTTGAATCGACGACTCCGGAGGTTGAGTCGGCGATTCCGATTCAAACTATTGACACTTCAATTCCAATTGTTGAACCTCATCCCGACTCACTTGTAGTGAACTCTGAGGGTGTCATCATTTCTGGAATGAACCCTAACAAGCGACCATGCGAGGATGATGGTCAAAGGAAGAAAAAGAAGAAGAGACGAAGTCATGGGAAGGGGAAGCTTTATATTCCCGGTGAGGAGGAGAGGGCCCACAGCCCTCATAACTTAAATTTCGAAGAAGAATTGGTTGTGGACCGTGGCGAGAATCAACCCTCTTCTAGTGCGAGTCCTTCTCGCGTTATCTCTGACGGAGGGAGAACTCCTCCTCCCCCAGCTGAACTTGATAAGGGTCGCGACAAGTATGCCGACTTCCCACATTATATCGGAACGACAAACCCGACCGGGTTTGCCCATTGTGAAGAGACTGTTAATGGTGTTATTCGTTTTCTCCCCGTGGGCTCCTCAGGCCAGGGTGAATTCAAGCAAGTAATGACTACTGCAACGCTTACGCGTCACGGACCATTGCATCCTCCTTCTGTTGTGAACGCAAGCGAAGCTCGATACCTCTTAAGAGGGATGAGGATATCGGGACATCTGTGATTTTGGTTATCGCAATATTAGCCTGCGAATCTCCCACCACCGGGATTACAGGCTCTGCCGAAGATGTATTTCAAGCACTTCACCGAGCTCCTCATTCCTGCATTAATGAGTGAGGTCGTGTTTGCAACCAGAGTGTCTCTGTCGCAACTTCCAGCCGTATTTTTCATATGCTTCCGAGGATTCTCCAACATTTGTTGGAGTCTTAATATAACTGCTACTGCGCGCTTGTTTATGTGGTACTACAAGCCGTGCAAGATTGCAAAGTCTGAATCTGGTCGAGTTGGACTAACGCGAAGAATGTTTAGTCGCAACCTTGTCGATGAACTGCCTTCGAACCACGGGGTGTGGAAGAAGGAGTTTATTTTCGTATTATCAGAATTTCTTCCCGGAGTCGGGAGGATTGGATAGACATCAACCGTGTGCATCTGGATATCTCAATGGATTTGTTGGCGGATGACGTGATTGTCACTGATACCATTACCGCAGCTCTCAAGGACCACCAACTGCCACGTGGGGTTCCTTTCATTCTTTGTCAGCGTGAGGATTTTACATTTGAAGATGTAGCGGAGTACAGAAAACCTCCAAGCCCTATTGAACTAGAGACTAGAAAGAAGAAGGGTACGCTTCTGTTTTTTGATGCTGCCCCTCTTCACATGGCGGACCGCTTCAAGAAGGCCAAACTGATCAAGCTCTTGAAGTCTAAAAGTTCAGAGCCTCAGAGCTCTTTTGAGAAGGGCTCAAGTTCTCGATCAGCCAATGAAGTTTCCCCGCATATTATTTATTCACATGGACCTGGGTTCGAGACTTATGATTGTGTCTTCAACTTCCCAGAGCTGATCGCGGATCCCAAGGTTCGAGCGGATGCCATCAAGCTACTAATGACGAAGCCCGGGGATTGGATTAGGACTGAGCTAATGAAAGCTCTGAATTTTGTAAGTTATTTATTTTCTAAATTTTTCACTTACATTCTTACTACTGTTTGTTTGTTTTTTGTAGGTTTCCTATTTGGCCCGTGCATGCTTTGGTATGAGTTCTTTGTACGGCTCTCTCAAAGCACGGGAGAGGTACAATCAATTGGATACCAAGTACACAGAGAGTCAGAAACAACTTGGTGAGACATGCCTGATTACAACAGTCACTCCCAGCAACGCCTTTCAACAAGAACTAGGGTTCCGTCGCTTTAGGCCGGACCCCCGGAGAGCTCCCACGGTGCGGAACAAGTTCATCGTCCAAATCGCCGAGTTAGCCCGTAAGTCACGATTGGACTACCAAGTCGCCGACTTTAGGGATAAGTCGCCGAGTAAGGGCCAAGATCGGCAGTATGGTAGACTTCACATCTCGCCCCTGGAAACTCGACGAGTTTTCCCTAAATAGGCGATTTCCATACCTGAATCGGCGACTTACGACCGTTACTCGCCGCCAGCCAATGCCATAAATGCTCCCATATATGGCAATAGGCGCGATGTCCGCCTTTGATTGCGCCCTCCGAGACCCTATAAAAAGGGTCCCAAGGGGACACTCAAAGGCACAACACAAGTTCCACTCTCACCAGAGCATCACTAAGAAACTCGCCGATTCTCACTAGAATCGCCTAGTTTCTACTTGCAGGTATTTGACGTAGAGCGCGCGTCGT
>LFYR01001826.1:0-11627 GCA_001185155.1 Zostera marina
CAAGGCTAAAGTCGAAGCCTCACGCACGCTGGAAGTCGAAGCGGAAGAAGCAGGAAGTCGAAGAGAAGGAGCCTGAAAGTCGATGCGAGAAAGTCGATCGGTCGGAGCGAAGAAAACGAGTGAGAAACAAATGAACTCCCTCCGCTATTTATAGGGGAAAGTCGAAGACGAACCGTCGCGGGCACTGTTCATCCGGGTCGACCCGTTGGACAAGGAAGCCCACGGGCCCGACAGGCCCACGACGCCCCAGTCCGTGAAAAACCCTAAAATCCGACTAGATGGCATCGACATTTCAAGAAGATCCATCGACATTTCAGAAAAACCATCGACATTCCGCAGAAAATTGAGTTCGACATTCCCAGAAAAAGGATAGGCGTCGACATTTGGCAAGGAAGTCGATACCTTCAAAAGAGAAGGACAGGATCGACATTTCCGCAGAAAATTGAGTTCGACATTCCCAGAAAAGGGATAGGCGTCGACATTTGGCAAGAAAGTCGATACCTTCAAAAGAGAAGGACAGGATCGACATTTCCGCAAAAAATTGAGCTCGACATTCCCAGGAAAAGGGGGATAGGCGTCGACATTTACCAAGGAATTCGATGCCTTCAAAAGAGAAGGCCAGGATCGACATTCCGCAGGAAAGCATGTTCGACATTCCCAGGAAAAAGGGGATAGGCGTCGACATTTGGCAAGGAATTCGAAACCTTCAAAAGAGAAGGTCAGGATCGACATTCCACACTACTCTAATCGACATCCTCAGAAAAAGGTGGGATCGACATTTTTTAGGCAACATCGACATTTCCAGGGAGAAATGAGATCGACTTGTCAAAAATCCGACACCTTTAGAAAAGGATCAGCAGTCATCGACTTCCTCAGAAAAAGGTGGGATCGACATTTTTAGGCAACATCGACATTTCCAGGGAGAAATGAGATCGACTTGTCAAAAATCCGACACCTTTAGAAAAGGATCAGCAGTCATCGACATCCTCAGAAAAAGGTGGGATCGACATTTTTAGGCAACATCGACATTTCCAGGAAGAAATGAGATCGACTTGTCAAAAATCCGACACCTTTAAAAAAGGATCAGCAGTCATCGACTTCCTCAGAAAAAGGTAAGATCGACATTTTTAGACAACATAAACATTTCCAGGGAGAAATGAGATCGACTTGTCAAAAATCCGACACCTTTAGAAAAGGAAAAAAGAACATGGTATTGACCAAGAGAAAAATTTCGGTTACACTAACGTACTTCAAAGTAAAGGTGTAAGTCAAATAAAGGAAAAGGTAAAAATATATTTATTCAAAATTACAAAGATGATGAATGAAAAATTTTACAGGTTCCTAATTAAAATTAATACGGCGACGCAAGCGGCGAGGAACCTGATCCAGCGGGGAAGCACCGCGGCGGGGACGCCTCCGACGTCGGCCACGTGGAGGAATAACAGAAGAAGAGGCAGGCGGAAGATCGCCACCAGACCATTCTTCAAAAATGGACTCCCTAGCAGCAACAGCAACACTCTGCCGCTCAACAATAAGTTGGCGCAGAGAAGGAAGATCCAAGGTCGACGACCGAGGATCCAGAATATTCAAAATCCGATCCAGCTCCTCAATCTCTCCCTGAATGAAATCAGCAAAGAGACTCACAAGAAGAGCCATGGATGGATAAAGGAAAAGGAGAACCTAGGGGTCCTATTTATAGACCCTAGGACAGCACAAAAGGACAAAATGGCAAAGTCGACTTTTTACGCAAGGGATCGACTTTTGACCTAAAGCACCAGGAATCGACTTTTTGACAAAAGTCGACCAAACTCAACAAGGGATCGACATTTAGCAAAAGTCGACCAAACACAACAAGAGATCGACATTTATCAAAAGTCGAGGAAATCCAACAGGGGATCGACATTTAGCAAAAGTCGATCAAAACCAACAAGGGATCGACTTTTTCCTCCAACATAAAAGGGGTGCAGAAAAAAGAACCCAGACAAGTTGGAGTTGCAGAGGCACACCAAGACAGGAGGGTGTAACACGAAATACTCCTAAAGAATCGTGGAAGTCCACAACTCGGACGGAGATACGGCAGCAAAATGAACAGAGCCATATAAAGATATTTGAACTCCTACTATTACTGGACGCAGTAACAAAGTAGGACGCCAAATTAACTCTACCCGCGGAAGAACGCGGATAGAGAAAGTCTTAATGGTAACAGAGTCAGGATGCGTATCCCATCCAAAGCAAGAGTGAACCTCACCTACGGAAACGTAGTGTTAGACGAGGGACGTACTCAAAAGTGAACCCCACCTACGGAAGAACGTAGGTTAGACGGGGAACACAGCGGCAAAGAGTGAACCTCACCTACGGAAACGTAGTGTTAGACGAGTGACGTACTCAAAAGTGAACCCCACCTACGGAAGAACGTAGGTTAGACGGGGAACACATCGGCAAAGAGTGAACCTCACCTACAGAAATGTAGTGTTAGACGAGGGACATACTCAAAAGCGAACCCCACCTACGGAAGAACGTAGGTTAGACGGGGAACACGTCGGATAAACACACACCCCATTCTACAAAAATGTAGACAGAGGGGCAAGTGTCCAAGAGTAAACCTCACCCACGGAAGAACGTAGGTTAGACGAGGGACGTACTCAAGAGTAAACCTTACCTACGGAAGAACGTAGGTTAAACGAGGGACGTACTCAAGAACAATCCTCACCCACGGATGAACGTAGGAAGACGAGGAGTCACACTTAGCCCCTATCGCGGAAAGGCGGAAAAAAGGAGGGGGCAAGTATTCAAGTAATAGTCCTCACCCACGGACGAACATGGGTAGACGAGGAAGTACACTCAGCCCCTATCGTAGAAAGGCGGATAAAAGGAGGGGGTCGGGTACTCTCAAAACCCGCCACAGGGAAGAAAACCCAAGCAGTGCTCAAGGACAGCTCAGGCAAGGCATCAAGGTGGGCAAGCAGGGTTCCACGGGAGAATCAGGGCGGACAGGTGTGCAAGGAGTAGGCTTCGGCTAGGACAAATCGGACAATAGTTGGCAAAAGCACGTGGCAAACCTCCGTGGAAGCATAGATACAACCTCGCAGGCGTGGAGGGGGGGGAGTACTGGTGAGAGAGGATCGTACATCCAGGGACACCAGCAGAAATCCACATCCCAGCACGCAAAGAGGGGGGGAATACTGATAGTACATGGTCCGACACACAGACCATAGTACTAAAAGACGTATCCCAAAGTACCTAGTACGCAGAGGAGGGGGGAGTACTGGTGATACAGTATCCCGAACACGGTCACAACCTACCAGCAACTAGAAGTCCGGATAGCCTAAGATGAGTTGAGGTATCTATTCTAGGGTTATGGAGGTCCCAGGTCGAATCCTAGGAAGATAGACTTTCCTGAGGATCGACTTCCCTGGGATCGACTTTTGAGTAAAGTCGATCACCAGGAAAAGTCGACCCCCAGAAAGTCGATCTCTGAAAAGTCGACCCCTGGACCCAATCTGATCAGTTAGGCAGTTAGGCGGTTACTGCCCAAATGACCTGATTGACCCCATAAGAACCCCTATAAATAGAGGGCACCCCCCACTCATCAAAGGCAAGTCATTTGGAGAAGAAGAATTTCTAGCGAAGCAGAGCTCTGCACACTTGAGTTCCGGTCCGGTTTCCCGCGGAGTTCCCCGCTTGGCGCTTGCTTGCGCGTCTTGGAGTACTGGTCGGGTTTCACCCCCATCAGGGGGGATTACTTGTAATACACAACATATACTTGTAATATACTTGTGATTATACGGAAACAGAGAAGATCAGTCACCTTTCTAGGGGGACGCGATCAGTAATTGATCTGTTTATTTTAGAATTAGTGGGAGCTAATCTGGTTCTAGGTATACAATGGTTTAAAACTGTGGGGTCAGTTCTTTCTGATTATGTAAACATGTCTATTCAGTTTAACTGGATGGGAAAGAAAATAAATTGGGTGGGAGAAACCATATTATCTGATGATAGCTTTTCTACTCATGAATTGAAAAACCTAGCAATGTCTACGGCTAGTGCATATTTCTGCAGATTTGAGTTTGTTGAACAGAAAAATGTCACAAATCAGAAACAGGAGAAGGATAAATCAGATCAAGATGACAAGTTAAAAGAAATATTACAAGAATTCAGAGATGTGTTTGAGGAACCAACTAGCCTTCCTCCAGTAAGGTCACAGTTCCACAATATACATTTGGAACCTTCTGCAACACCTATTAATATCAGACCATATAAACAAGCTCAATTTCAAAAAGATGATATATAGAGAATTGTGCAAGAAATGCTGAAACAGAAAATAGTGCAAGAGAGTATTAGTCCTTATTCTTCACCAGTGTTGTTGGTGAAAAAGAAAGATGGCAGTTGGAGACTTTGTGTTGATTACAGAGCCTTAAATAAAATCACCATAAGAGATAGGTTTCCTATACCCACTGTGGATGAAATCTTAGCCGAACTGAAAGGGTCTGTGGTGTACTCAAAATTAGATTTAAGATTCGGGTATCACCAAATTTTGGTTAATCCTAAAGACATAGAAAAAAATGCTTTCAGAACACATCAAGGACACTACGAATTTGTGGTTATGCCATTCGGATTATCTAACGCGCCATCTACCTTCCATGCTATGATGAACAGAATTTTCACCCCTATTTTAAGAAAGTTTGTACTGGTCTTTTTCGATGATATTCTAATATTCAGCAATTAAAAAAAACTACATCTACAACATCTGGCAGAGGTATTAACTATTTTGAGAGACAACCAATTATATGCCAAAGAGTCTAAGTGTTTATTTTGTCAGAATGAAATTCAATTCTTGGGACACATAATTTCAGGGGAAGGATTAAAACCAGATCCTGAGAAGTTAGTGGCAGTCCAAAATTGGCCACAACCAACCACAATTAAAGGGTTAAGAGGATTTTTAGGGCTCTCAGGTTATTACAGAAAATTTGTAAAAAATTATGCTAGTATTGCAGCCCCACTAACTGATCTACTCAAGAAGGATAATTTTAGTTGGAATGAGGCAGCCACTACTAGTTTAGAGAAACTAAAAGAGGCACTCATGGGAGCTCCTGTTTTATACCATTCAGATTTTGAAAAACCGTTTGATATTGAAACTGATGCATGTCAAGGAGGTGTAGGGGCTGTTTTGAGCCAGGAAGGTCATCCACTAGCCTTCCACAGTTCTAAAATATTGGTAAGGATGCTACTGGCCTCCACTTATGCCAAAGAAATGCATGCCATCACCCAAGCCATTGGAAAATGGAGACACTATCTACTGGGTCACAAATTCACCATCCACACTGATCATCAAAGTATCAAAAATATGTTAACACAGTTGATACAAACCCCCGAGCAACAGAAATTCTTATGCAAGCTATTAGGGTTCGATTATACCATCAAATATAAACCGGGAAAAGAGAATAGAGCAGCAGATGCACTGTCAAGAAGAGGTGAAGATGAAATCAGAAGTGCCATTCCTACGGGGTCGCTCTTAAGCCTTACTAAATTAGTGAGCAACTTAGTCATAGAGTTGAATGAAGAACAAAAACAAAAACAGGAGTTATGCAGTTTGAAAGAAAGAGTGAGATTGGGAATAGAAAAGAATCCTAAATGGAAGATCGATGGTGAAATGCTATTATATAATGGGAGATATGTTGTATCTCAAGAATCTGAATTAATCAAGGATATTTTCAAAGAGTACCATGACAGCCCTATTGGGGGCCATTCAGGAGTGGAAAGAACTATTAAAAGAATCAAGCTATTATTCTGGTGGAAGGGAATGTCCAAAGGAATAAAAAAATATGTTGAAGAATGCTTGGTATGTCAGAAAATAAAATCAGACAACAAGAAACCGCAAGGATTGTTAATGCCTTTACCCACACCTAATGCGGTTTGGAAGGACATCTCTACAGACTTCATCACAAGTCTGCCCAAGGTTAAAGGTAAAACAGTAATAATAGTGGTGGTGGACAGACTTTCAAAATTCTGTCATTTGGGAGCTTTGCCGACTGATTTCACAGCAAAGATGGTGGCAACATTTTTTGTGGAAAATATCATTAAACTGCATGGTGTTCCAGCTTCGATAGTATCTGACAGGGATAAGGTATTCACAAGTTCCTTTTGGAGGGAATTGAATAGGCTAAGTGGCACTACACTAAAATTATCTTCAGCCTATCACCCCGAAACTGATGGGCAAACCGAGGTGACTAATAGAGGGATCGAGATGTTCCTAAGATCTTTAGTTTATGATCAACCTAAGAGATGGATTGAAATGTTACCGTGGGCAGAATTATGGCACAATTCAACATTTAATGTGTCTATTGGTATGTCACCATTCCTAGCACTATATGGGAGGGAAGCTGCATCATTCATTGAATTTCACAATGATGGATCCAAAAATCTACTAGTGGAGGAAGAAATACTAAGAAGACAAGAAGTAATCGAGACAGTAAAAATAAACATGGATAAAACCAAGGATTACATGAAAAACAGAGCAGACAGAAACAGAGTTGACATTGAATTTAGTGAGGGAGATTGGGTGTTCATCAAGCTAAAACCATACCGGCAAATGTCCGTAGTTCACAGGCTACATCATAAGTTATCTCCCCGATTTTTTGGAGCATACCAAATCAAGAAGAAGATCAGCAGGGTAGCCTATAAGGTTCAATTACCTGTAAACAGTTTAATTCATAATACTTTTCATATTTCGTTGCTAAGAAAGTATAAAGGAGAAATACCACAACCATCAAAAGAGGACCTACCGGGAGTGGAAGTGGGAAATCAACCCGTGCTGTACCCGATCAAAATAACAGACCGTCGGACAATCTTGGCGAGTGGAAGAGCTATTGATGAAGTGAAGATCGTCTAGAAAGGGCTTACTGAATCAGAAGCTTCCTGGGGAAAAAAATCAAAGATAGGGGAGCTTTACCCCTTTTTCAACCTTGAGGACAAGGTCGATGTTATGGAAGTAGGAGATGATGAAGATAGAACAGACGAAGAGGGGCTTATAACTGAATTGAAGGTGAACCTGTTGCAGAGCGTGGAGGACGACGAGTCTGGAGAAGAGACCGGCGCAAGATCGACTGAAGCAGAACCGGCCGGCCATCGTCGATCTGTTCGGAATCGGATTCCGCCTGCCCGATTCCAAGACTACACCCGACCCTAATAAATCTCTTAAAGGGGGGTTAGTTTAGAGTAAAGTGTGACACTGTCACAACTTATCAGTATTGTTTCATAAGTATAAATTGGTACAATTGTGGAATGCTATTTTTTATCAAACTTTTCAATTAAAAATTGCTAATGCAACAAAATGGGTTGAAGCAACCTAGGGTTTCGAGCTTACTGTTTCAGCATGCGCGACTGGTTTGCAGCAACAAGAGTAAAGAAAAAAATCGACGAGAATAATAATAATAAATCTATGCTCCAATCGATTTCTCCAGACTTTACTATTAGCTTTTCAGACGCAATTCAGTAACTTTGCGATTTGCTTTCCTATGATTTCCGTCAACAACTTTGTGATTTGGAAACTTGCAGAAACATGATTCAACAACGACGTGGATGAAAATGTGGTCTGAGCAGCAACGAACAATGCGATCTGGGCAGCAACGTGGGCAGTAGCAGATGACGCGTTCTGGGAAGCAACACGGGCAGCAACAGACGTTGCGATCTAGGCAGCAGTAGCGTGCGATTTTTTTTTCCTTCACCAGGCAGAAACGCGATTTGTAGATTGCAGACCCTCTTTAACTGATACCATTTGAGAGTCTAAAAACTATAAACGATATTGTAATTTCAATCAATCAATTATCAACATATACTCTACTTATATACTACAACCCAACACTAATAATCAGTTAACTAACTAACTCAACCAACAACAGTTTAAACTAATTTTTAATTTTTTATCCTTCTCATAATTTCATGGTCACATTGACGGCGAGGTGAAAGACCATGTGGAGTTGCAAACACATTTGCAAAGTCGTTGAGGATAAGCTAAACCGCGTGGTCGGCAGATTGGATCGGAATAGGGGACTCTTGGAGTTGATTTCTCTCCGTATCGACAAGGTCCATACAGAGGAAGAATGAATCATGCTCCATAGCGGAGGAGAAACTCTGGTACATGACGCTTGGTGTAACTTATTGTAGTTGTGGTTTTATTCCTGTGATCTGAACCTGTCGATACTGATGGGTGAAAGATAATGTTCGATTGTTAAAAATAAAGGAAACATCACCTAAGTCCTTGAGCCAATTAACTCCCAAGACGATATCAGCTCCATGAAATGGAATTACATGGACGTTGACTCGGATCGGTAGAGAGTCTAAGAGTAGGCGAACATTGTGGCAAACACCTTGGAAAGTCATCGTGTTACCGTCACCAACGATCACCTGGAATCTTCGGATGTAGTGTACTAGAAGCTCTAGTTGTTGTGCTAACTTCCCATGAATAAAGTTAAGATTTTCTCCTGAATCTATTAGCACCTTGACTCATTCTCCTTTGATCTCACCGGCAATGTAAAGCGAGTGGATGAATTTCCCGTAATGGAATGGAGCTCAACCGGAGTATGCTCTTCTTCTTGTATTGTCTCATTATTCCCGATTTCAACATAATGAACGATGTTAATTTTGTCATCGTCGTCGTCCAAGGAGAGAGTTTTCATGAGAAGGATAGGAGAAGGTTTTTTGCAAATGTGACCACGAGTGTATTTCTCGTCACTGTTGAAGCATAGACTGGCAATGAAGCTTCTTAGAATATTCGTTGGAGTTTGTGGAAGATTTATTTGAATGATCGATCATCTTCCACAATCCGTTGTAGTTGACATCGTGTAGGAGTGCATGGTTCTTTGCTTCTAGCACCGTAGGAGGGTGACAGGAGAGTACTTCTCTTTTGAGTTCTGGTTTGAGACCGGAAATGAATGTATCAAGGCAAAAACGTGAGGAGAGATGATGGACACGACTGGCCAGGGTCTCAAATTCTTCTATGTATCGACGAACAGTCGTGATCTGTCGAATACGAGCGAACTGGCTCATGGGACTTTCAGAATTTTATTCGTCAAATCGATCTATTAACAACGAGCAAAAATCCGACCATCCACGAATGGTAGCTTCGGTTTGTTGCCATTTGATCCATTTGAAAGCCTCGCCATCTAAGTTGAACGATACTATGTGAAATCTTCTCGTCGGTGGTGTTTGATGAAAATCGAAGAAAAGTTCACACCGATGAATCCATGCATGGGGATATTTGCCTGTGAAACATGGAAAATCGAAACTGACAGAAGCTAGAGTTGGAGGCTCGGTCGAATATTCATTGTCATATTCCCGTTCGTTGTAGTGATCATAATGATGATTTGATAAGGAAGAGTTCGCGAAACGACGACGATCTCGATGTCGGTTGCGGCCACGTTCGAACTCGATCTCACGATCTTGGTTATAGCTTGCTTCGGCTTCGTCGATTGGGCTTTTATCCCAGTCTTTTGAAAGGAGTTCAAGAGTGCAGCTTGAATCTTTGAGACTTCGGTTCGTGAAGCAGCGAGCTCCACCGCTTGTAATTGGTTTATACCGTTGAAGCCATTGTTTCTGATTTGTTTAAAATCGTTGTTCCTCAAATGGTCTCAACCAATGGTCCTAAAATGTTTTCAAACAATGGTCCTAAAATATTGAAACCGTTGTTCCTCAATTGATACCATTGTTTCTCAAATGGGGAATCGAGATTTCTCAATTTGGGGCGACGATAACTGATGCCAGGGTACATCTTGCCCATGTAGGAGGCATCTACTTGACTTTTCCTTTCCTCCATGAATCTCTGGATAAAAATAGGGATGACATCATAATATATTTTAGAAATTAGTAAATGCAATTAAATGGTAATTAACAAAAAATGACGTTGATTTTTTAAAATTGTAATTGGAAGAAGAAGAAGAAGAAAAGAAGGGAGAAAAAATTAGTTAGAGGAATGCTTGACACCTACTACTACTTTTTAGCTGCCACTTCTCTCCTCCTCCTGTTATGCTTCCCTCTAACGCCTCTCCACCTCTTTCTCCCTTTTACGGTTCCAATGGACGGATGTTGGGTGGACACATGTGATCTCACCTTGCTACTCATGTGTTCAATTCCTCGTCATCGTAGTCTGGATTTGACAATGAAGATCCCAACCTGGAACGGTTTGGAAAGTTATCGTGTTACCGTTATCAACGATCACCTGGAATCTTCGGATGTAGTGTACTAGAAGCTCTAGTTGTTGTGCTAACTTCCCAAAAATAAAGTTAAGATTTTCTCCTGAATCTATTAGCACCTTGAGTCGTTCTCCTTTGATCTCACCGGCAATGTGAAGCGAGCAGATGAATTTCCCGTAATGGAATGGAGCTCAACCGGAGTATGCTCTTCTTCTTGTATTGTCTCATTATTCCCGATTTCAACATAATGAACGATGTTAATTTTGACATCGTCGTCGTCCAATGAGAGAGTTTTCATGAGAAGGATAGGAGAAGGTTTTTTGCAAATGTGACCACGAGTGTATTTCTCGTCTTTGTTGAAGAATAGACTGGCAATGAAGCTTCTTAGAATATTCGTTGGAGTTTGTGGAAGATTTATTTGAATGATCGATCATCTTCCACAATCCGTTGTACTTGTCATCGTGTAGGAGTGCATGGTTCTTTGCTTCTAGCACCGTAGGAGGGTGACAGGAGAGTACTTCTCTTTTGAGTTCTGGTTTGACACCGGAAATGAATGTATCAAGGCGAAAACGTGAGGAGAGATGATGGACGCGAGTGGCCAGGGTCTCAAATTCTTCTATGTATCGACGAACTGTCGAATACGAACGAACTGGCTCATGGGACTTTCAGAATTTTATTCGTCAAATCGATCTATTAACAACGAGCAAAAATCCGACCATCCACGAATGGTAGCTTCGGTTTGTTGCCATTTGATCCACTTGAAAGCCTCGCCATCTAAGTTGAACGATACTATGTGAAATCTTCTCGTCGGTGGTGTTTGATGAAAATCGAAGAAAAGTTCACACCGATGAATCCATGCATGGGGATATTTGCCTGTGAAACATGGAAAATCGAAACTGACAGAAGCTAGAGTTGGAGGTTCGGTCGAATATTCATTGTCATATTCCCGTTCGTTATAGTGATCATAATGATGATTTGATAAGGAAGAGTTCGCAAAACGACGACGATCTCGATGTCGGTTGCGGCCACGTTCGAACTCGATCTCATGATCTTGGTTATAGCTTGCTTCGGCTTCGTCGATTGGGCTTTTATCCCAGTCTTTTGAAAGGAGTTCAAGAGTGCAGCTTGAATCTTTGAGACTTCGGTTCGTGAAGCAGCGAGCTCCACCGCTTGTAATTGGTTTATACCGTTGAAGCCATTGTTTCTGATTTGTTTAAAATCGTTGTTCCTCAAATGGTCTCAACCAATGGTCCTAAAATGTTTTCAAACAATGGTCCTAAAATGTTGAAACCGTTGTTCCTCAATTGATACCATTGTTTCTCAAATGGGGAATCGAGATTTCTCAATTTGGGGCGACGATAACTGATGAATATACTTGACTTCTTGCCCATGTAGGAGGCATATACTTGACTTCTCCTTTCCTCCATGAATCTCTGGATG
>LFYR01001826.1:17704-29794 GCA_001185155.1 Zostera marina
CTTTGTTTTAGCCACACAAAAAATAGCTAATAAATAAATATCTATCTTTTCTATTTCTCATATCTTATAATATATATATTATCTCTCGACCCAACTTTAAATTATTGCTTACAATGTCTTCATCGTCATCTACCGAATCTTCAATTGTAACCAGGTTTTCTTCAACAGATGAGGAAAGAGTGAGTTCTGAGTACTCTTCAACATTTACAATGTCGTCATCTATGGAATCATCAATGGAAACCAGATTTTCTTCGTCGTCGAAAAGAAAAGATGGAATGGAAAATCCTTTAAGGAAGGACAAACCAGTATTATCTTTGGACTCAACGACAAAATCACTAAAAGCTGTGATTGATTCAAAATCTTCTGATGAAGAAGATGATGAAGATACTGCAACTTCACGGTAAAATGAAATTGAAGAAGAATGAACGTTTTTATTAAGTGTTTAATTTTTTTTCAAAATAAATACACATATTTAATTACAAATTTAGTCCCACCAGAGTATCGGTGCCAGATGGATCTATATAAATTCACATCCTCAATTTTGGAAAGTTTATATTATTATTTTTATTTTACAAATAATATAAGGATACTTCATACTTATATAAAACTTCTACATTTTATATAATTTCAGATTTTCGGTATTTTTTAATAAATACTTTTATCTATCTAAATAAAATTATTTTTCAAGTAAGCTCAGCATATGGTAAGCTCAAAAACACTCACCCTTTCTGAGCCATTGGATATTGTACCTCTTCATCCCAACCATCCTTCGTTTTAAGAGTTTTTTGTTGTTTTATTTTAATACGCTTCGTATCAGAGAAGATGATCGGATGTAACAAATGAAATTGAATTGAAATTGTTGATGATAAATAACTCGACGGAAATTGTTTAAAGATACCTTACAGACTCAATCTATGACTTGTCGACTAATTGATGTGGTGGATTGCGTCCATATACGACTCAGATTCCCTCCAGAATCGCAGATTCCCTCCAGAATCGCAGATTCCCTCCAGAATCGCCTATTCTCTTCTTGCAAGTATTTGACGTAGAGCGCGAGTCGTGGACTCAAGAGCCTCCAGCATCACCTAGTACCACCGCGAGCCCCTAGTAGCACATTCAGTGCTTCATCAGCAGGCGCCGGGTATCCCGTCGTAATCGTGAATTTTTTTTACAAAGTCCGGCTTGATCTCTCCCGGAGGGATCGCTGACTTTGTCAACTAATTCGCCGATTTAGATCAAAAATAGTCGATTCTTGCCTGAAGCTCTTGTTTGGATTTCTCCGTAAATCGCCGACTTCATCTTGACAACCGCCCGATCCGGAATATCGTCTGCTAGCTAAGAGTGCTATCCATAACTTTATTCAAAAACTCCCCAAAGTCAAAGTCGCCGATTTAGACCTCTAAATCGTCGATTTTTCTTTGTTTCTTGAACAAGCTCGGTCAAGTCACCTCCTCGCTTTGGAACTACCCCGCTTTTATTATAATGGTTATCATCGAAAACAAAAGCACCCTTACGCCACGAGAGGTAAGTGTAAAATGCCAGCAACAGTTGAGTTGGAGCAGGGCGAGCAGTCTCGGCCAAAGAGGCCCGGCGATGCTCAAACTCACCAAACACACTCGGTTCCTCTACACGAGGAACACTTGGTACAGAAGGACCCCTCCACTCTGGAAGAGAGGTTGTTCAACTTCATAGACAACATGCAGAGAAAAATGAGCAACCTTGAACAAGTGAGGAGTCAAAGTACCACCATCCACGAAAGAGTGGATGAGTCAGGATCTATCTATTCTCCATCTGTGGAGAAGACAAAACAAAGTTCCCGTCTTAAGAAAAAGACGGGACCCAGTAGGAGTCGCTCCGAAAGGACTCTTACCACTCGGTTCGTAGAGGATCTTCGTCGGAAACTAGCCGACGACCCATTCGTCGGCAGTCCCCACGAAATTCTAAGGATCAAAAGCGCCCCCTTTCACATAGACCTTTTGAAAGGATCCTTTCCACCGACCCGGCGGGTACCCAAGATTGAAGCGTATGATGATTCGAGTGATCCAAAAGATCACATCACTCTCTACCTCAACATCTTGGAACCGCAGACCACCGATAATGGGTTGTTGTGTCGGGCATTCCCCGACACTCTGAAGGGCATCGCTTATCAGTGGTTCTCTGGTCTGCCTGCTAACTCTGTCACTAGCTTTGCAGATCTTTCTTCGAAGTTCATCGCCCAACATGTAGAGATGATCAAGGATCAAACACAGTGCCAACGCACTATTGGCCTGTCGGATTCAGTAGAAGGCCTCTTGCCCAAGTCAGTAGAAGTCGTCCCCTCAGTATAGATGACCGGAACATCATGTACCACAACTTGAATTGGTACATATTCTTCAACTACAACCCCCGAGTTTTGGGGCAATGTCGACGATTTAGATGAAGAATTCGCCGATGTTTGTTTCAAACTTGCTTTTTCAGATCTGCTATCATAGCATCAGGTGAGACTACGTGCCCAATCTCACCAGCTAGCTGACTTTTTAAACCTTCAACCTCTTTGGTGCGGTCTGCAGTGGTGGATCTCAGCTCCTTACGAAGGTCCAATATCTTCGCGACATATTCATCTATCTCTTTCTTGTTGGACTCGATCGTCTTGTCCTTCTTTGGCAAAATATTGTCGGGCAGGTTCTCCATCTGAGACCTCACATTCTTCAGCTTGTCCAAGGCCTTTTCGCTCTCCTTGAACTTTGGGTCGAGCTGATTGTATTTTTCTTGGATCTTCTTGACATCATGAATGGAATCAGCATGATAGCACGCATGTGCCATGTAGCAAGCGGCAGTCATATGTTTGAGCAACTCGCTCCGATACCACGTCCCAGACTGGCCCATCAGGAGTGACATCGCTTCCCTCCTAGTTTCAGGATCAGCATTGAAATCAGGAAGCGACACACCAGAAGTATAGGGCACGTAACCAGTAGGGGGTGGCTGCGCAGAGCGAGAACTTGATCCCTTCTCGAAGGTCCGACGAGGTTCAGCACGCTTGCTCTTCTTCCTTAATCGAACGAGCTTGCCCTCTCGGAATAGCTTGCACATGTAGAGAGGAGCTGCGCCAAAGTATAAAAGCGATCGCTTTTTTCCGCCCTCCATCTCTTTCTCTGTTGGTGGCTGCTGAGCTTCTTCCACGTCCTCAAAATTGAAGTATTCCCTTTGGCAAAGGACAAAGGGAACACCGCGCGGCACGGAGTATTAAATCAAGGTCCGCGCTATCCGATCAGAGGCTTCAATATCCCTCGTAGTCAACCTAATCGAAGCATTTATATGCACTCGATGGGAATCATTCCACGCTTCCCGACTCCCGGGAAGAAACTCAAAGGTGATGAAGAAGAATTCCTTCTTCCAATTGCATCCAAAATTCGTCGGCAGTTCATCGACGATATTCTTGTCAAAGTGGCGTCGCGTAAACCCAACTCCGGAATCGGTAACTCAGAGAAGTGCTTGAAATAGATCCGTGGAATAGCCTGAAATCCCGGGGATGGAAGATTCGCAGGCTGGTAACGCGATATCCAGAATCGCAGATGCCCAGAGAGTTGAACCCCCAATAACAAGCCTCGAGCGTCGCTCGCGTTAAGGATGGAGGGGGGTTCAGTCCGTCAAAACCATCCAAGGTCGCATGAGTCATTACTTGCTCGAATTGGCCATCCCCGGAGCGGCCTATTGGGAGCAGCATAAGGATTTATTGAGCATAAGGGGGAGCAGCATGAGAGGCAGCTCCACACGGCAAGGTCAGTAAATCAATAAATATATCCTTTAGACTGATATAGTTGTTTTGCAGGAATTTTTTTGTTTTGCAGGCATGATTCTGTCGCTTCAGCCAGAATCAAACCAAGAATTATGTTGTCGCTTTGGCTTCAATAGTTTTTCAAACATTTGGAGATCATTTTGTCGCTTTGACCTTAATGATCTCAATCCATCTTGCGCTTTAGCCTATGGGGTAACCGTCTTTGCGGACGTAAAGTCGCTCTTGATCAGGGTAGACTATAAACATCAGTTCTGATAGTGAACTAGATTATGCCGCTTCGGCCAGAATCAGATTCTAATAGTGAATCCACGCGATCTGTCGCTTCGGCCAGAAACCGATTCTGATAGTGAATCCACGCATTCTATTGCTTCGGCCAGAATCAGATTCTAATAGTGAATCCATGCATTCTGTCGCTTCGGCCAGAATCTACACAGCAAAAGTCTCTCTTGATCAGAGTATGACTATAAACATGTAGTTCCATTGGCCTGGAACTAGATTCTGATAGTGAATCAGTCCATCTGATAGTGCATGAACTACGCGGAGTCATTAGTATCGCTGTGAGCGCAATGACTCAATCCCATCTTGTCGCTTTTGCCTTGATGCGGATCACCTTGCTTGGGGGGGATACTGGCGGTACACGCATGTTTCTTGTGCTCTCTTCAGGGGGGAGTACTGGTGAGACATGCCTGATTACGTCAGTCACTCCCAGCAACGTCCTTCAACAAGGACTAGTGTTCCATCGCTTTATGCCGGACCCCCGGAGAGTTCCACGAATTCGGAGGAAGTTTCTAAGTCAAGTACTCAAGGCAACACCTGGGAGTCGCCGACACCAGGAGTGAATCGCTGACTCTAGGCCTTGTGGTCAGTTCTGGTAGACTGCTACTTGGCTCATGGGGAGTCGGCGACAACACCTATGACTCGGCGACTCCCATACCTGAGTCGCCGACTCCCAGCCGTTACTTGAGTGGGCCGACGTCATTAAGGCACCCTTCAATAGGATACTTTAATGGGGTGGGCCCACGCTAATGAATGGGGAAACGTCCCCCAGGATCCTATAAAAGGGGTCCTTGGGGGTCCTCTACTACCAGGTCATTCCCACTTGACACACCACACTAGAGAAATCCAAGGATCCCGAATCACCTACTCCCAAGAGAGTCGCCTACTCCCAAGAGCGTGCGTCGTGGACTTCAAAGCCTCCGCCCCTCCTCGCAACCCAGTGAGCCTACTGGTAGAAGATTCAGTGCTTCATCATCGTCCAACTTCGAAGGACCCTACATCATCGAAGAGGAGATATGGCCAGACACTTATCGCTTACGGCGACAAGATGAGACAATGGTCCCAAACATCTGGCATGCGGACAACATACAACATCTTTAGGGTTCAAGTCCAGGGTTAGTTTGAATAAATCCAATTTAGGCAAGCAAGCCTAGAATTGCGATCACAACCCTAATTCGCATGTGCAAATTAAGAATTAGTGGGTTTTACATCGATTTATCACTCAAACTATTTTCAACTCTAAGTTAATTTAGAAATATAAATCATTTGCAAGTTTTACTGACGACTGAACTACGATTCGTACGACCAAGCTTATGCCCAGAGTTGCTAAGTGGGGGTTAGCAGAATCTAACAAACCTCCAGAGTGGCTAAGTTACGATTTGTGAATCTTGTTTCGAGCCTAGGTTACAACTTCAAAATACTAATACAGAAAATTAACGAAGAAAGGTAAAATATTTCATTGATTGATAAAAAGTTTACAAAAATACCCACTACCAAAAAAAACTAAGTACTTCTAGTCTTCTTCCTCCCTCGCCGCTCGAACATCGCTCTTTATCTTATCAAGAGCTTCTTTGTGCTCCAACTGCATTTCAGGATGTTCTTCTAGCCACGCCATGATATTGGTCACAAAGTTGGCAGGCAAATTTGGAAACACATGAGGATCAAAAAAGTTTAAGTCTTGGAGTTGGTCAGATTGACAATCAACCTCAAACTCCAAGTCATTCACTTTTTAAGAAGAAACATCTAGTTATTCCTTCATCTTTCTTGACTCCTCTGTGGATTGAGAGAAGCAGTCATTCAGATCTTTTAGTTCGGAGGCGGACTTAAAATGATCTACTTTAAGCTCCTGAATTTGTGATTCTGAAGCCACCACATTGCCAACCTCCGCGTTCAGCTGCACCTTCAATTCTTCGATATCTTTTAGAGTATTATTAAGACGTGATTCAGATGTCTTCAAGGAATCACGTTCCTGGCGAAAGACCGAAATCTCAAGTCTATTTGCAGCGCATTCTTTATCTTTCGCCGCAATTGTCTTTTCACGCTTAGCAGCTTCTTCTTCCAACCCCTTGTTATTTTGGAAGACTTTCCTTTGTGACCACACTTCTTTGCAAACAATTTGATACTTATCATCAAGCTTGTCATATTCACGCTGAGATCGACGCGTGTCGTTACATGACTGCATCCTAACAACAGCATTCGATAGATACGCAGCCTACACAAAAAAACAATTCAATTAGTACAAAAATAAATAAGTAGAAAAATATACGAGTTTAGGTCACTTACAACAGATAGGGCTTTGGTGAGCTCTTCTCGAATCCAATCCCCAGGCTTCGCCAATAGTAGTTGGGTGGCCTTCGATCGTACCTCAGCATCCGCAAACAGGCTCGGATAGTAAAAAGTAGAACGAAATGGAGCAAACTCTGGTACCGACTGCGAGCACGATCCAGGTTCAAAAGTATCACGAGGTCGAGATTCTTTGGATTTCCGAATCTGGATCAGCTTAGCACCACGCAGCCTCACGTCCAAGTGAGGAAGCAACGCTTCACAGTAGAGATTTGCCCCATTCTTCTTCTTAATAGGCTTGCCAGAAGGATCTTCCGATTTCAAGTAGTGCGTCACATTGGAAAAAGTAAAGTCCTCGCGCTGACAAAAAGCGAAAGGAATCCCCTGACCACATTTATAAGAAGCATGGGCTGAGGAGATTTTCTTCACATCTTCATGCTCCTCCTTGCTTAGTTCGCAAAGAACATCCAGGTGTACGCGTCAGGTATTGGCCCAACCCTCTCGACTTCCACGCAGAAACATTGATTCAACAAAAAAGAACTCGCTCTTCCACTGTGGACAGTAGTTGGTAGGGAGTTTGACAATCAGTTCACGACCATGAAACCACTTAGCTAGCCCCAACCGACCAGATTCGGAAGTGGGAGCTTTAATGAGCTTGTAGAACCAGAAAAACAAGCCAGCGGTGGCAGGTATGTTCAGAATCCAACAGATGTTGGAAAACCCTCTCAGATAGATGAAAAAAGTTTACTTTAGTTGCGACAGCGACACTCCAGCATGAAGTAACACTTCACTCATCAAGGTCGGGGTGGATAGCACGGAGAATTGTCGGAAGTACAGTCGGGGAATCACTTGAAACCCTACAGGTGGGAGATTGGCAGGTTGATATTGCAACCCCCAAAATCGCAAAATCCAAAAAATGCATACCCCCCCCAAAAGGTCTCAGGCTTCATGTGCAAACATGATAAAAAATTGATGCACGGTATCCGTTTGGGGTATGGGAGGACTATTCACGGCAACTTCTTCAAAAGACACCTCATTCGTGTCACTCAAGGGCAGTAGCTTGATCTCACCATCTGGCATAGTTTTGCAATAAGAATAGCTAGTATAGTTCTCAACTCCCTCATAGAAGGGAAGATTTATGTGATCTCCATCCTTATCCACTTAAGTAGGAGGAGAAGGAGGAGACTTTGATCCTTCAGATGGGTCAGGTCGAGTTCGGCTTCCACCACGGTCTAATTCCAGCTCCTGATTATAGTCAAAGCATTCAGGAACTCGTACACTCTCCGAAGTAGGGATGTGAGTTTTTCCTAAACCTCCCATCCCGTAAGTAGGAGGAATGGAGGTTCTACCCTCGCCACCTTCGCGAGAGTGACTTTTATCATGTTTATTGTGTTTGCGCTTCCTTTTCGTACTTGGCCTGTCGGATTCATTAGAAGGCCTCTTGCCCAAGTCAGCAGAAGTCGTCCCCTCAGTATAGATGACCGGAACATCAGGTACCACAACTTGAATTGGTACATATTCTTTAACTATAACCCCCGAGTTTTGGGGCAATGTCGACGATTTAGATGAAGAAGTCGCCGATGTTTGTTTCAAACTTGCCGATCTCAGATGAATAACTCAGCGAGGCCTCTTGAAGATAGGGACACGCCCCTTGCCTTTAGTCGGCGACTTCCCAAGGGAACTCGTCGATTTAGAAGCAAGAGTCGAGGGGATCTCACCCACTTTAAGAGGAGGCTCAACCACGACTTGAGCCTCAGCGTCACAACCCAAACTCGTCGATTTCTTGGCAGAACTCAACGATTGCTCGGGAGTGAGCCCTAGAAGCTCGCATGCTGTGGCACAGTATCTGGCGTCCGACAGTGCATCAGCAGCCGGAATCTCTGACCCCCCACGCAAAGGTGAGGGGATTGGAGACTCAATGGTGTTGAGCACCGCCGCCAAACTCTCATCGATGTCGGTGTGGAGGATGTCGTCGACCAGAGCCTCGGTCTCCGACGCGGTGAGCTCAGGGAGCGTCGAGTGTTTCGGGTCTGCCATGAAAAAGTCAGCGATTTTGAGAGAAATTCGGCGATTAAAATTGGGAATTTGGATTAGGGTTTGGGCGATTTGGGGAAAGTGATGTGCGGATTAAAATAATCGATCCGCTATTTATAGCCCCTGGAAAAATTGCAAAACACCACCAGAAAATCCAAAAATTACCCGAAGGAAAATCGCTAATTGATTCTCAAATCTCCAGGACTCGGCGATTTACTCAGATACTCGCCGAGTTTGTGCAAAAATCACAAGATATGGTAACGAAGTTTCCATATTTGAAAATTTTACAATATTCCCCAAAATCCCAAGGATCTACTAAGAGATCCGCCAGCTCATAGTAAAGGTCGCCGACATTTGAAAATATCGCCGATCCAGGTGTGCAAAATTGCAAAACTGCTCGCAACGCCACTCTGAAACAAAGTCGCCGATTTACATTTTACCATCGACACAGGGTAAAAAACACTATCTTCTGGAGGGAGTATCACGAGCTCTCTCCAAGCTTCTGTCGCTTCGGCCAGAAGTCATTACACTTCAGGGGGGAGTATCATGAACTCTCTCCTACTCTTTTGTCACTTCGGCCAGAAGTCATTAAACTTCAGGGGGGGAGTATCACGAACTCTCTCCTACGCTTCTGTCGCTATGGTCATAAGTCATTACATCTATGGAGGGAGTATCACAAACTCTCTCCTATGCTTCTGTCTTTTCGACCAGAAGTCATTACACTTCGGGGGGAGTATCACGAAACCTCTCCTGCGCTTCTGTCGCTCGGCCAGAAGGCATCACACCTCAAGGGGGAGTATCACAGACTCTCTCTCCGAGACTTTTGATGCTTCGGCCAAAAGTCGTTACTTTTTCCGCAGGTACTCCAGGGAAAAGAATCACGAAATCTTCCCGACGGCTCTGTTGCTTTGGCCAGACTAGGGTTCCGTTGTTTTATGCCGGACCCCCGGAAGGCTCCCACGGTGCAGAACACGTTCATCGTTAAATCGCCGAGTTAACCCGTAAATCGCGATTGGACTACCAAGTCGTCGAGTTATGACCCAAATCGGCAGTATGGAACACTGCACATCTCGGCCCTTGAAACTCGGCGAGTTAGTCCCAAAATAGGTGATTTTCATACCTGAATCGTCGATTTATGACCGTTACTTGCCGTCGGCCTACGCCATAACGGGCCATAAATGTGCCCAATTATGGCAACAGGTGCGATGTCCACCGTTGAGTGCGCCCTCCGAGACCCAATAAAAAGGGTCCCAAGGGGACACTCAAAGGCAGCACTAAGGGAATCGCAAATTCCCTCCAGAATCGCCTATTCTCTCCTTGCAGGTATTTGACGTAGAGCGCGCGTCGTGGACTCAAGAGCCTCCGGCATCACCTCGCACCACCGCGAGCCCCTGGTAGCAGATTCAGTGCGTCATCAGGAAACTAATCAACCATGCAATAATTAAAATAAGGAAACATGAACGTAACGTAAATATGAAGTTGTCAGGTATTTTTATAAAATACCAATCTTTTGATCAAACGTAATCAGCCCATCCTGTCGGGGTTTTCTTGAGACGCTTGGTTGAGGTGCGGGTCGTATCAATTTTCTCTTCCTCATAATTGAGTTCGTCCTCGAACGTATCCATTAAGTTGGTTGGAAGAGTTGACATATGTAATGCTAGTTGAGTATTGTGTGTGTATTTCTTCAAAAGTGAATAGTGAAATACGTTGTAGATTTTTGAGTTGGTCGGAAGTTGCAGACGGTAAGCTACTTCACCTATATGTTCCAAGATGCGGAATGGTCCAAAGAACTTTCGTTCTAGTTTGTTGTAGTGTTTGGAGGCCACTGAATTCTGTCTATGTTTTTGTAGCTTTAGTAATACCATTTCATCTACCTCGAATTGGAAGTCACTACGGTGTTCATCGGCCTTCTTTTTCATGTTAGAAATGGATTTTTTTAGATGTTGCTTAATCAACAGTAGTGCTTGTCGACGGTCACGAACAATGTCGGAAGATGAGTTCAAATCTAGCGAGCTATCCTTGTCGACTAATAGATGTGGTGGACTGCGTCCATGTACGAATTCGTACGGCGATACTCCGATCGATGTATGGTAACTTGTATTATACCATAGTTCTGCGAGATGGAGATATGTACCCCAACTGCGAGGTCGGTCCATAGCAAAATATCGGAGAAACTGTTCAAGGAATCTATTCACAACCTCCGTACTATCGTTGCGGAAATTATGGAAAGAAGAATCAGATGAGATTGCGATAAGCAATCAAAAGATAATGAATATTTTTGAGAAGTTTACGAGAAGAGAAAAGAAGAAGAATCATGGTGATAGGAGCTCAACAACGTCGATCAACACGAAGAAAATAGCCATGATCTGCAACAACATCGATAATAACGTTGTTCCTACTGGTCTTACGTCGGTTACCACTGATGGGGGTGAAACCCGACCAGTACTCCAAGACGCGCAAGCAAGCGCCAAGCGGGGAACTCCGCGGGAAACCGGACCGGAACTCAAGTGCGCAGAGCTCTGCTTCGCTAGGAATCCTTTCGCTCCAAATGACCTGCCATTAATGAGTGGGGGGTGCCCTCTATTTATAGGGATTCTTATGGGGGCAATATGGTCATTTGGGCAGTAACCGCCTAACTGCCAAACTGATCAGATTGGGTCCCGGGATCGACTTTCTGGGGGGTCGACTTTCCTGGTGATCGACTTTATTCAGAAGTCGATCCCAGGGAAGTCGATCCTCAGAAAAGTCGATCTTCCTAGGATTCGACTTGGAACCTCCCCAACCCTATAATAGATACCTTAACTCATCTTAGGTTATCCGGACTTCTAGTTACTGGTAGGTTGTGACCGTGTTCGGGATACTGTATCACCAGTACTCCCCCCTCCTCTGCGTATTAGCTACTTTGGGATACGTCTTTTAGTACTATGGTCTGTGTGTTGGACCTTGTACTATCAGTATTCCCCCCTCTTTGTGTGCTGGGATTTGGATTTTTGGTGATGTCCCAGGATGCGAGATCCTCTCTCACCAGTATTCCCCCCTCTCTACGCCTGCGAGGTTGTATCTATGCTTCCACGGAGGTTGTCACGTGCTTTGGCCAACTATTGTCCGGTTCGTCCTAGCCGAAGCATACTCCTTGCGCACCTGTCTGGCCTGATTTTCCCGTGGAACCCTGCTTGCCCACCTTGACGCCTTGCCTGAGCTATCTTTGAGCGCTGTTTGGGTTCTCTTCCCTGTGGCGGGTTTTGAGAGTACCCGACCACCTCCTTTTGTTCGCCTTTCTGCGATAGGGGTTGAGTGTGATCCCTCGTCTACCAACGTTCATCTGTAGGTGAGGGTTATTTTTTGAATACTTGCCCCCTCTTTTTGCTCGCCTTTCCGCGATTGAGGCTCAGTGTGATTCCTCGTCTACCTGCGTTCATCCGTAGGTGAGGATTATTATTTGAATACTTGCCCCCTCCTTTTGCTCGCCTTTCTGCGACTGAGGTTAAGTGTGATTCCTTGTCTACCTACGTTTATCCGTAGGTGAGGATTATTATTTGAATACTTGCCTCCTCCTTTTGCTCGCCTTTCTGCGACTGAGGCTAAGTGTGATTCCTCGTCTACCTACGTTCATCCGTAGGTGAGGTTCACCTTTTGAGCTTATCCCTCGTCTAACCTACGTTCTTCCGTAGGTGAGGTTTGCTCTTGAACACTTGCCCCCCTCTGTCTATGTGTTTTTTTTT
>LFYR01001828.1:17181-27766 GCA_001185155.1 Zostera marina
CCAAACTAATGGAAATAAAAATAAAACATATGAAAATCGCAGAGAAAGAACATATAAAATGAAACTGGAAATAAAAAATGAAAAAACAGAGATAGAATAACACGGAGTCGGTAGTTCTTAAATAATGGAATCAAGAAATAGAAACAGAAAAACCAAATGTAGAAACAGATTAAGATTAAATAAACGGTGAAGGAACTCTTACCTGGAAGTTACCGGAATGGACTGGAGGTATCACCCGCTGCTCGCTAGACAGGAAGTATCACCGCTGCTCGCCGGACAGGAAGTTATAGTGCATATAAATATATAGTGGCTAACTGGGTTGTTGTGTACCTGGAAAAGAATTCCTATGAAAGCCCAAAACTTGAATATGTCATGGTGATACAGTATCCCGAACCCGGTCACAACCTACCAGCAACTAGAAGTCCAGATAGTCTAAGATGAGTTAAGGTACCTATTCTAGGATTGGGGAGGTCCCAAGTCGAATCCTAGGAAGATCGACTTTCCTGAGGATCGACTTCTGAATAAAGTCGATCACCAGGAAAGTCGATCCCCAGAAAGTCGATCTCTGGAAAGTCGATCTCGGGCCCCAATCTGATCAGTTAGGCGGTTACTGCCCAAATGACCAGATTACCCCTATAAGAACCCCTATAAATAGGAGGCATCCCCAACTCATTAGAGGCAGGTCATTTGGAGAGAAAGGATTCCTAGCGAAGCAGAGCTCTGCGCACTTGAGTTCCGGTCCGGTTTCCCGCGGAGTTCCCCGCTTGGCGCTTGCTTGCGCGTCTTGGAGTACTGGTCGGGTTTCACCCCCATCAGTTGACGCCGTCTGTGGGACTCGAACCCACGACCATATGGTTTCCTCAACCAGAAGAGTTAAACCCTGCAACAAAAGAAGCTCGAACAAGGAGGACCAGGTATTGTAAGTTCCACAAGGATTACGGGCACAACACAGAAAACTGCAAGGAGCTAAGCACCTTCCTAGACACACAAGTGAAGGAAGGAAAGCTGAAACAGTACGTAAACAAAATAGAGAGGGGGCGGCAAGGCTGCAAGGACCCAAAGAACAAGGGTAAGCGCCAACGCTCAAGAACCCCCGATTCAGACACTGACCACAAAAGAAGGGTGATAAATTTAATCTTCGGTGGAGGATCAGTAGGAGAAAGTAAAAGTTACTCGCGCAAGGTGATGCAGACTACCACGATACCAAAATCTAAGAAAAGATCGTACCCAAGCGAGGAAATAACCTTCTCTGAGGAAGATCTGGACAACGTGGTCAGCCCACACGAAGATCCGCTAGTAATACAAGTGGACATCGGGGATGATTTGAGTCTGAATAAGGTGATGGTGGACAACGGCAGCTCAGTAGACATATTGTACCTAGCTGGATTCAAAAAAATGGGCTACAAGGTGGACCAACTAGCCCCGGCCAAGAAAGCCATTTATGGGTTCACAAACACAAAGGCCCCAGTGGTAGGAGCCATTAATCTAAAGATATCCATGGAAAAAAGAAACGGAAGAGTATCACGTACGGCACACTTCATCGTGGTCGATATAGATTCTCCGTTCAATGGGATCCTGGGCAGACCAAGCATTCACGGTTTCAAGGCAATACCGTCATCTTACCACCAATGCTTCAGGTACCCAGGAAAAGATGGCAAAATGGCAACAATTTTCGGAGCACAGAAAGACTCCAGAAACTCATACAGGAAGGCAACTAAAATGGCCAAACCAATAACCCTGTACATCCAAGAAAGAGAGGAGGAAGAAGACACAACCTCAGCTAATCAAGTTGAGGAAGTCAAACTCTCAAAGGGAGGAGTCCTGATAGGCACATCTTTATCCTCTGAGTTGAAAAAATCACTACTGCAGGTGTTAGAAACTTATGTGCACACATTTGTATGGGAAGGGGAAGCACCCTCACAGGTACAACGTATTATAACATGCCATGAACTCAACATAGACAGCAGCTTTACTCCTATTCGACAAAATAGAAGAATACTCGCAGCTGATAGAAAAGAAGCTGCACAGGCTGAAATTGAAAAATTAATCAAGGCTGAGCACATCCGGGAAGTTAAATATCCAAAATGGCTAGCAAACCCAGTCATGGTAAAAAAATCCAATGGGAAGTAGAGGATGTGTGTAGACTTCACAGACCTCAACAAAGCATGTCCGAAAGACAGCTATCCACTCCCATCCATAGACAGATTAGTAGATGCAGCATTAGGAAATGAATTGCTATCTATGATGGATGCACATTCAGGGTACAACCAGATCCTAATGAAAGAAGATGATGAAGAGGCCTTGTCGTTCATCACAGAATGGGGAACATACTGTTATAAAGTAATGCCCTTCGGCCTACGAAATGCAGGAGCAACCTTCCAAAGGCTGATGGACAAGGTTTTCAAAAAGCAGGAAGGGAGAAATGTCCTGGCATACGTAGATGACATTCTGGTAAAATCCAAGAAAGCAGATGAACACCCAAGTGATCTGAAAGAAGCCCTGGAAACTCTGCAGAATTATGGGATGAGGTTAAACCCTGCCAAATGCAGTTTCGGAGTACAAGAAGGAAAATTTCTTGGATTCTATGTAGGGCAAAACCAAATCCAGATAAAATAACAGCGATACTAGAAACAGCACCACCTTGAACAATAAAGGAGGTACAGTAGCTAAATGGAAAAATCAACGCCTTAAGTCGGTTTATTTCCAAAACAGCAGACAAGTGCAAACCCTTTTTCCAGTTACTAAAAACTAGTAAAAAGGGGCAATAACATGGACCTCAGAGTGTGATGAGGCATTTCAACAACTCAAAGCACATCTGGCTTCTCTACCACACCTAAATTCACCAAAGATAGAGGAGGAATTATATGTCTATGTAGAAGCTTCAGAGGAGGCTATCAGTGCAGTTCTAATATGTCAAAGGGACAACGAACAAATCCCGATATATTATCACTCTAAAAGGCTACAGGGGGCAGAAACAAGATATCCTCCAGTGGAAAAGATAGTCCTGGCAGTAGTACTTGCAGCACGTAGATTCAGAGCATACTTTCTGGCTCATACAATTAATGTCTTAACAGAACATCCACTGCGCAGAATTCTCCACAGGCCAGATACTTCCGGAAGATTGACGAAGTGGGCACTGGAGTTAAGCGAGTTCGATGTAGATTTTGTTCCTGCCACAACCATCAAAGGGCAAGCAGTACCAGACTTCATTGTAGACATGACCCAAGAAAGCAAAAAAAACCTTGGATAGTGGAGGTTGATGGCTCAAGCTGCAGTACAGGTGCAGGAGTGGGAATAAAGATAATCACTCCAGACCAAAGGATATACGAACATTCTATCAGATTACAGTTCTCAGCTACAAATAACATAGCAGAATACGAATCTGTAATCCAAGGCATGAGAACCCTCAAAAGGTTGGGAGCCTGTTCACTAATCATTAGAACAGATTCTCAACTAGTGGCTCGACAATTCACAGGAGAGTTCACAGTTAAAGAACCTCTGATCGTACAATACGCAACTACACTAGAAAAAATCAAAGAGCAGTTCACCAAGGTGGAGGTAGAACAGATTCCAAGGAGTCAGAATAACTCAGCTGATGCCCTGGTAAGACTAGCATCTGCTTTCGAGGGGGGCAGAGAGAGATACTAGTTGACTCAGCATCTACACCTTCGTGTAACTTGGTCACAATACAGGCAGAAGACTGGAGGAAACCTTTGACAGAATACTTCGAAGGGCAGAAACTTCCTGAGAACAAGAATGAAAGGCGTAAGTTACAAACATGCATTTCAAGATTCTGCCTGATCGGTGACACCCTATATAAGAAATCCTATGATGGACCTCTAATGAAATGTGTCTCGACAGAAGAAGGATAATTCATTGTAGAGGAGATTCATCAGGGGGTATGCGGAATACATCAAGGGGGGAGGTCTCTAGCCCAAAGAATAATAAGGCAGGGATACTTCTGGCCCACACTGAAAAAAGATGCAGTCCTATTCGCAAGAAAATACAAGGCCTGCCAAATACACAAAAACATACAGAGAAATCCCGCAACTCAGATAACAGGGGTAGAAAGCCCCATCCCCTTCGCAATGTGGGGATTAGACATTGTGGGACCATTTCCAGTATCAACAGGCCAGGCTAAATTCATATTTGTGGCTGTCGATTACTTTACCAAATGGGTCGAAGCACTAGCTGTACCCAAAATAACTCAAGGAGCAGCAACAAAGTTTGTCTTCAAGTGCATAGTGTGCAGATTCGGTGCTCCAATGCACATAATGACAGATAATGGGACACAGTTTAACGGTGGGGAGTTTACGAGATTGTGCGAAAATATGGGCACTAGAATCCATTTTTTATCGGTATACAGACCACAGGGTAATGGGCAAGTAGAGGTCACTGATGAAGCACTGAATCTGCTACCAGGGCTCGCGGTGGTGCGAGGTTGATGCCGGAGGCTTTGGAGTCCACGACGCACGCTCTACGTCAAATACCTGCAAGGAGAAACTAGGCGATTCTAGTGAGAATCGGCGAGTTTCGTAGTGGTGCTCTGGTGTGCGAGAGGAACTTGAATCGTGCCTTTGAGTGCCCCCTTGATACCCTTTTTATAGGATCTCGGAGGGCGCAATCAAAGGCGGACATCGCGCCTATGGTCATATATGGTAACATTTATGACGTTGGCTGGCGGCGAGTGACGGTCGTAAGTCGCCGATTCAGGTATGGAAGTCGCCTAGTTAGGGCTAACTCGGTGAGTTTCTAGGGCCAAGATGTACAGTCTACCATACTGCCGATCTTGCCTTAACTCGGCGAGTTATCCTGTATGTCGGCGACTTGGTAGTCCAATCGGGCGACTTACGGGCTAACTCGGCGATCTGGACGATGAACGTGTTCCGCACCGTGGGAGCTCTCCGGGGTTCCTGCCATAGCGACGGAGCCCTAGTCCTTATTGAAAGGCGTTGCTGGGAGTGACTGACGTAATCAGGCATGTCTCACCAGTACTCCCCCCTGAAGATAGCACAAGAAACATGCGTGTATCGCCAGTCACAAACAGAGCCATTGTTCAGGGACTGAAGAAAAAGGTCGAACAGACCAAAGGTTCGTGGGCAGATCTACTACCAGAAATCCTGTGGGCGTATAGAACCACTGAAAAGACACCCACCGGAGAAACCCCGTTCTCATTAGCATACGGAATGGAAGCACTAATCCCGACAGAACTAAGCATACCGACAGTCAGAGTGTTATCCTATGACATGGAAGAAAACATGAGATCATGCGCAACGACTCTAGACTTGATAATCAGAACATTCAAAAATTACATTCCATTACAAAGGAATGTAAATACAAATTACAATAAGAAGATAGATAGAGGGTCTATTTAGCATTAGGAGGAGGGGGATGAGTCATTAGAACCCACTGCACCATTGTTATCCTGATCTTCAACGGAAAAGTCTTTATCAATGGTGGCAGTAGTATTATCTCCCTAAGCCTCCTCTTCTTCATTTTCATCCTCATCTTCCGCAAGTGCCCGATCCCGGATCTCAGTGGCCTCTTTTGGGTACTTGCGGGCCCAGCGATGGACATCTTCATCTTCAAAACCAGGAAACACGTGAGGGCCCAGGTCCACCAGATCATTGTAGTCTCGCACGTTAGCGAGGAACTCAGCCCGGATCTGCTCCATTTGCTCATTCATGTGTTGGAGCGCCTCAGTATTCTTCTGGTCATTTTCTGCCAGTTGCTTCATCTCAGCTTGGTAGTCACTCAGCAACTGGGAGAGCTTCTGCCTTTCCGTTTCCCCTTCGTTCAATCGTTGAGTAAAAACATCGTTCTGTTCCACGATAGAACGAAGAGTCTCCTCAATAGCTTCAGCTGGCCTAGTAATCTCAGCAATCATAGATTCTTTTATGGAGACTCTGGCCCGCTGAGCATCGCACTCTAACCACACTGCTCCCAACTCCCCGTTAACTTTGGAGAGGTCCCGCTCCTTGTCTCTCAAAACTTTGAGCTGAGCAGCCCAGTCCTCGGCCAGCTTTTTATTTGTGGCAGAAAGAGCTGAGGCGTCTGAAGCCCTCTGCGCAACCTCGCCTTCTAGATCTTGGCATCGGTGCTTCACTCTCTTCAAATCGTCTCCAAGGATTGGTAATCACGAAGACGAGATAAGGAAGAGAGGCGGCCCTGAAACAAATAAGCAAGCTGCAAAAGAGAAAATAAGTAAGAACAAGCTCATAAAAAGAAAGGGATAAAAACAAAAAGCACTCACGTTGCTTAATTTCTGTCCAACTTCTTCGACAAGTCGGTCCATCGGATACCCAGATATGGTCCGCAACGTAGTTCGGGCGGCATCCGTGTCAGCAACTATCGGAAACTTGGTCCCATAATTCCGAGGATGGGAACCTTGATAACCCGGCATCTGAGTCTCCCGGGTAGAAGCATACGAGTACCGACCCCGGGAGGACTCCTCAGCATAGTATTTCCTATGAGGAGGAGTTCGCCGCCTAGGGGAGCGTCTCCTCGCTTTCCTCGGAGGAGAGGGGTCGGTCCTTGGTGGGGGTATCTTCCTCTTATCATTTATGCTTCTTCTCCCCTCCGATCTTTCTGGCTGGACCTCCTTTCCAGCAGCTCTTTCCCGCTCCTCTTCTGGTGTACGAAAGAAGGAGGCAAGCCTGGCAGCAGCAGAAGGCTGTGCAGGAGGAGTCTCCACAACTACTTCCCCTTCATCAGTTTGGCTTTCACCGGGAGGAGTAGGGGTAGGCGCGCTCGTATAGGCATTCTCGTGGGCGCGAAGCCTCAGATGTCGGGCGTCGGAAGGCTTCGAGGCAGATGCATAAACCTTTGTGCCTGTCTCATTTTGTCCCACGCATTCAGGGACACCTCCAGGATTATGCATGTAAAAATCTGCGAAAAATTAAAAACAGAGTTAGTAAAAATGCATATAAGTAAAAAAGAGAGAGAAAACAAACAAAAGAAAACCTTGTCGGTTGAAAGTGTCATCAATCGCGTGACCGACAGGCACAGCGATAGGGTGTAGGAAGGCCAGCCTTTATACAAAAGCTCCCTCATCCTCGGTCAAAACAGGACGGGGAGTGGGCCTACGGTCACTACTGGATGCAGGAAGAAGTCGGCTACCAGGACATAGCCTGCAATCCACGAAAATGAACTTGCTCTTGTTCCGCCTGGTCGGAGGATCTTTCAAGAGAGCGGAGTGATTGATAGAAGAGGCACGGCTGGCACATGCAATAAAAGGGCTGCCCTTCTTCGGATTTTGGAAGAAGAAGAACTGGAAGAACAGCCGAGCAGTTGGAATTATGCCAGCATCCCTAAGGACATTTATAAAGCCCTTTACATAAAAGAAGAAGACGACACCCATTTGAGAGATGTACAACCCGGAATACAAAAGGATTTTACTAACTAGGGATGGAATCGGAAGAATCGGAAAGTTAGTGAAATAGATTCGATGAAGTGCCAACATGAAATAGGGGGGCACATCACCAGTACACTCTCTCTCTAAGCTCTAACTCCCTCAAAATTCTTTGGGCAGCATCTAAAGAAAGGGTGTTAGAGCATCTACCCGCATTGGAGGAGAGGGGTAGCCCGGAATATCGGTCAGGGAGATAGTACAGAAGGAACTGTACCCAGTCCCGTATTCGCCCCGATCAAGGATGGGGACAACATGGAAACCGTTGCGAATAAGGACGGACCATTGGCGCCAAGAGCAATCCATCTCCCGATAGAAGGACGGGGCGCTTTTCTCCTTAAGAGGAGAAGGAAAAGGGTATTTCTCCTCTGTCTCGGGAGGATAATCTAGGGGAGAATCCTCTAAAATATGAATGTTCTGACTACAGACTTCGGGAGGAAGTTGAGCAGAACGGTCTGTAGCCAGGGATGGCACCTCAACAACAGGAACCTCCTCAGGAATAGAAGCCAAAATAATGGCAGTTGGAGGAGGAGTCCTAGTGATAGAAGGAGAAGTGCCCCCAACTTCTACATCCCGTTCAGGAGAAGAGGAGCTGCAAGAGGAAGAACTCGAGCTCTCCGAACTGGATGTAGAAGACCCTGAGCTAGAAGTTGAAGTCGAGGAGGAAGAATGGGGAGAACCTACAAACAAAAACAAATAAAAGGTAAGTTACGAAAAAGAAAAAATAACTTACTAGGTACAGACTTGCGCGTACGACGAGCGGAAAGAACTTTTCGCTTACTTCCAACAGGTGAGGAGGAAGGTGACTCAGTTCTAGGCTCGACCACGGAAGTAGCAGTCTGAACCTGAGGGCTAACGATAATAGCCCGCTCCTCGTTAGGAGGAAGGTCTTGCTGAGTGTTTTTATCAGAAGACATGATCACAACCTGCACGAAAAGCATAACAGTTAGCTTGATTACTCTTAAAGTTACAAAAGTCGATCCCAAGGAAAAGTCGATCCAGACTTCAGGGAATCGCACTAGTACAAGGGAAGTCGATCTTCAGAAGACAAAATTCTCAGGAAGTCGATCCAAACAGATTCGACCAAGGAAGTCGATGACAAAAGTCGGACTCCAGGAGGTCGAACCAAGGGAGTCACTTCGGGAAAAGTAAAGGCTAAACCCATGGAAGTCGATCCCAACAGATTCGACCAAGAAAGTTGACGACAAAAGTCGTACTCCAGGAGGTCGAACCAAGGGAGTCACTTCGGAAAAAGAAAGGCTAAACCCATGGAAGTCGATCCCAGCAAGAATGGATCCAACTTTGGAAAGTCGATGACAAGGAGTCAAGCTTCACAAAGTCGGACCATGGTCCAAAGGGGAACAACTTCGGAGAAGAACTGACTTTAAGAAAAGTCGGACCTCAAGGAAGTTGAACCCAGTGCAACCTCGGAAGAGCCCGACAACAAAAGTCGGACCCCAGAAAGTTGCACCTCCAAGGCTCAAGTCGAAGCCTTACGCGCGCTGGAAGTCGATGCGAGGAAACCGGAAGTCGATGCGAAGAAAGTCGATCACTCGAAGCAAAGGAAGCAGGTGGAAAACAAATGAACCCCCCTCCGCTATTTATAGGGGAAAGTCGAAGACGAACCGTCGCGGGCACTGTTCACCCGGGTTCACCCGTTGTGCCGAAAAGCCCACGGGTCCGGCAGGCCCAAGACGACCAGGTCCGAGAAAAACCCCAAAATCCGACCAGGTGACATCGACATTTCAGGATAAAGGCATCGACATTTAACAAGAAATTTGAAGCCTTCAAAGGAGACGGACAGGATCGACATTCCACAAAAAATTAAGTTCGACATTCTCAAAAGAGGGATAGATGTCGACATTTAACAAAGAATTCGAAGCCTTTAAAAGAGAAGGACAGGATCGACATTGCACAGAAAAATCAGTTCGACATTCCCAGAAGGGGGATAGACGTCGACATTTACCAAGGAATTCGAAACCTTCAAAAGAGAAGGACAGGATCGACATTTCACAGAAAATTCAGTTCGACATTCCCAGAAGGGGGATAGACGTCGACATTTACCAAGGAATTCGAAACCTTCAAAAAGAAGGACAGGATCGACATTCCATAGAAAGTTCAGATCGACATTCCCAGAAGGGGGATAGACGTCGACATTTACCAAGGAATTCGAAGCCTTCAAAGGAGAAGGACAGGATCGACATTCCAGCACTATTCTGATCGACATCCTCAGAAAAAGATGAGATCGACTTTTGAACAACATCGACATTTCCAGGGAGAAATGTGGTCGACTTTTTGTACAAACTTCGACATCTTCAGAAAAGGATATAATCAGCAGTTACACGACATCGACATCCTCAGAAAAAGATGAGATCTACTTTTTACAAACGTCGACATCTCCAGGGAGAGATATGATCGACTTTCTGTATAAACCTCGACATCTTCAGAAAAGGATGTTACTGACCAAAAGAAAACATCGGCATGATTAAAAAGAGTCGATAATCTCTAACCACACCGACGTACTTCAGAGTAAAGGTGTAAGTCAGGAAAAAGGAAAGGTGAAGTATCTTTATTCAAAATTACGAAAAATGATGAATGAAAAAATATGTTACAGATTCCTAATTAAAGTTGATACGGCGACGCAAGCGGCGAGGAACCTGATCCAGTGGGGAAGCACCGCGGCGGGGACGCCTCCGACGTCGGTCACGAGGGGGGATAACAGAAGAAGAGGCAGGCGGAAAATCGCCACCAGACCATTCTTCGAAAATGGATTCCCGGGCCGCAACAACAACACTTTGCCGCTCAACAATAAGTTGGCGCAGAGAAGGAAGATCCAAGGCCGAGGACCGAGGATCCAAAATATTCAAAATTTGATCCAGCTCCTCAATCTCTCCCTGAATAAAATCAGCAAAGAGACTCACAAGAAGAGCCATGGATGAAGAAGGAGGACCTAAGGGCTCTATTTATAGACCCAGGGACCGCACAAAAGGACAAAAAAGGGTAAAACCGACTTTTTGACACAAGGACTCGACTTTTGGGCCAAAGCATCAGGAATCGACTTTTTCACAAAGGAAGCGATGCAAGGACCCAAGGAATCGATTTTTTGACAAAAGTCGACGAGCACCACTGAGATCGACATTCAACAAAAGTCGATCAAAGTCAACAAAGGGATCGACA